>CM076416.1:21615459-21951012 GCA_038363315.1 Mugilogobius chulae
TGTGCATAGAAGAAGAGCGAGTAGAGAAAGACTGGGATCATGAAAGCAGAAGCCAACTGTGCGAAAGGCCAGTGGGGAATGCCAGAAGGGGCGGGGCTTAAAACATGTGGAGGGACTGTGGTAAAACATCCAATAGAGAATTTATTTTCAAGATGATGGCTATGAATTGTTTAGTACAGCTTATTTTTTACCATAGGGTTTTAAGCAAACAACTACACATAATTAAGACTTTAAACCAAACGTATTATGATAATTCTAAGCTTTATCTGGACTTTACGGCTCTACAAATTATTCAATCAAAATGTCTAAAAACTAATTTAATATTTGTTTTCATTTAATAATTGTTTTCCGTAAATACAGCTCCACCAAGGTCTCCACGAATAATAGTAATTTTAATGGATGCAATTAGCAAATTACAAAGGTTGCAAATATTCAAGTACTGTATATAATGTCATTCACAAACAACTAAATATTCTGTCTTGGTCTTGATAATAATAATTTTTTTTTACACTCAGACACTAGAGATTGATGGGATTTTTTTATTTTAAGGTCTCAAGCAGCACGATGTCAGAGCGGATAGCCCTCTGGCCTTAGCTAGAAGGTTGTGGGTTCGACTTCTGCACAGCCCGGGCCTTTTTGTGTGGAGTTTGCATGTTCCTCCCCGTGTCTGGGTGGTTTCCTCCGGGCACTCCGGCTTCCCCACCAAACAATAACATGCAGGTTAGGGAACACTTGGTTTTTGTCTGAGGTTGAGGTGCCAGGTGTTTAGGGCTGCTCTGGAAAGCACTTTGGAAGACATTTGTCTTTGTAAATGTGCTACATAAATAAAATCATTCATTCATTCAAATGTATAGAAACAATAACTTAGTTTGCTAACACAATCAGCAGAGATGTTGGAGTCGCCCAGAAGATTGTTGTTAACCAAAAGTAAAGACACTTCAGAAGAATATTATGACATTAGTAAAACTAGGCTAATTTCAGTTGTTTGAAAACAGAATATTTTAAAACATGAATTGCAAATAAATTTGTATCCGCAATACTGGGTAGAATGAAATATTTTTCAACCTTAAGTTTATATACTGTATCTGTATTTAAAGTTCTCTACATACAACAGAAATAATGTATTGACCTGTTGACTAATATAAGTAATCACATGTTACAGATCTGTTTCTAGTTCCTCATTAGGCTCATGGGTTTTGTTTGCATGCTTCACTACTTCCCTTCCTGTTTAGTTTGATGTCTCTTCGACGTAAACTCACTCATTCACAGATTATGCCCTCCCTGCTTTAAAACAGGTGCTCAATCAAAGGCCACACTCAGTCAGAACTGGAATTTCCTGTTCAAAATCGTTGTGTCGAAATCCTGTGCAGGTTTGGCTTTGAGCTAACATGCTAGGTAACACGTTTACTCATATCTTCAAAGATTCATTCTCACAATTTGGTTCTCACGGTTTTGTTTAGCAAATGTAGTCCCAGTGACAATGATCACGCTCCACACACTCCACTGACAGATCAATTAAATGCAGGTCAGTTCTTAGAGGGGATACAGCCCATGCATCAGTACAAAATGTCAAATTCAATGTTATTTTATAATTTTATTATTATAATTGTATTGTTAGTTAGAAATAAACTAGAAATTAATAAATCGACATAACTAGAATTAAAATTTTACCTATTCTTTGTCATGGATTGCAACAAGTGGGAAACGAAAGCTAGTTGTGCTCTTTTTTTGTTGTAAGTGCATTAGAGAAAAATGTATTAAAAGATCAAGATTGATTAATGTATGGAAGGTGAGCAGGGTTGCCATGCCAATGTCAATACTGCAACACCAAATACAATAGTGGTAATCTGATTATAGTTCTGAACAGAGCAAAACTATTGTAAAACATAATCAGAACTCTCAAATGACAGTATTAGAATAAAGAAAGGAAAAATAAAGTTGGTCCTAATATATTTCCATAATCACTATTAGATCTAAATACTGTATTAATAATTTCACTCTATATACCAAATAAACATTTAGAATTTCTAAAGTAGATATTATGTTTGAAAAAAGTTTCAAACAAGATCATGAAGGTGATTTTTCTGCCCTTTTGTGAATAAGTTTTAACAAATTAGACATAGATTGACATCATCTTAATTTCAAGATTGAGTAAGTCCAAATAGAATTGAGCTTTTTGTGTATCACCAAACTGATTTGCTAAATAGCAATTTTGTTTTTGACAGTCTTTATACAGAACACTTACCGCAACATTTACAGTTTCAGTTCAGCATCTTTTTTCCTGTATTTCTTTTAGCTTGGGTTGTGTCAGATAAACACAGGAGTTGTCAGTTGTTTTTCAAACCAAAAACACACACAAGAAAGATTTGGAGGGTGTCTTCCGCTCCATCAGCTCGGCAGACGTGCAGAATGGCCTTCCAGTGGCTGGCATGCTGTGCCCTGTGGAGTGATGGTCTATAAAGCCAGACTCATCCGAGCTCCGTCTCCATGGCAAGCATCGCCAAGCCATCATTTAATTACTGACACAATAAAACCCAACATCAAGGGCCTTGGTTTAACAGGCATGAGGGGCATGAGAGAGGACACGCTAAGTGCAGCGTGCTCCTGCTGTGAAATCGCCCGTCTGCTGTGGCGTGGCGTGGCGGGCACATAGTCTCGGGCACAGCTGCGGGGCGCCTGAAAACAACTCGAGAGACCAGGGCATCTGAAAGCGGGGCACCTGGGCACTATTCACTACTGGACCACTGTGTACACATTAGAAGCAGCTGGAGCAGCAAGAGGGAGGGGCAAAATACTTGTATTTGTTTAATCAAGGAGATAACAGGAGATATTTGGCCTTTCGCTAAGGCCAATAACTGACATTTAATCATAATGGCTGAGCTCACAAAAACAAATAAAATGTCTTTTTATTTATTAGATTATATGGGTTAAAAAATATCCATACAAACATTTTTTGGGTCTTTTTAATAGAAATAATGACATTTTAGTAAAGTCTGCGATTTGGACCACAGTTCAAATTAGATTTCCAAATGTATCAAAAATCTAATGCTAATTAGTGTCATTACAAATGGCTTTAGTAGAGCTACATGTCAACAAGCAACATGAACGCATTGCTAAATTGAAATGAAGTTCAAATTCAAAACTGAGAGTGCTCTATATAAGAAAAAAAGTATGAAAATGCATTGTCATATGCCCAGGCCCGGGTAAAATTTATTTGTTGAATTAATAAAATATGCATGACCCGGAATATTTTATAGGCCAAATGTGACTGAACTTGATGCCCTTGCAGTGGTGGCCTCCTTGTGCTCTTCTCACCACTTAATTGCAGCGGTGCCACATGGATGCTGCTAGTGTGGCCTGTTATTACCTCAGCCTGTTATTAACTTCTGCTCTGGGTGAGTTGAACCCGGAAAGAGCTACAGTCGCACAGGACACAATGGGATCAGGGCTGTCACATTCCCCATAATCAGACACTCAAGTAGCCCCGCTTACAACACTGCCCCTTATTATCGCCAGCCAGGGAGCAACATCAATACTCAAAAAAATAACTTTAAACTTGGAAATGAAATGATCTGTGAGCCTACCTCCGCTGAGCAGCTTCATGACCAGCCACAGCTCATCCTTGACCACAAATGAAGTGTAATAAGACACAATGTTGGGATGATGGCACTGGCTCATGGCCTGGATTTCTTTCTATGGAAGAAAAACAAAGAATCAGACAACTCTCTAGGTGAAAAATAGAACATCATACTCAGTTACTTTGTCTTCTGATTTAATGTATGCATATTCTTGTATTTTGCTAAAGCTGTTTTTATTACCTATATAATTAATTTAATACATTAATGTACATGTTAACTGATTTTTTTCTCTGCTATGTAGTCTTTGTTCCAAGAAGCAGAAAATGTGATAGTAATAAGTTTAAGTAGCAGGAAGCAGAACAAAAGCTGATAAAATGAATGAAGTAATCAACATTTTATAAGATTTCAAAACTGAAATGGCACACTTGAGAGAAACTGGCAAGTCAGTTTAGTGCCTAATAGAGCTCTCTTTTGTCAGAATGAGTGTGAGCTGGGAAAGCAGGGGAGCTGAGGTAATGCTGGCGCACAGGTCCAATCCATCACATCAGCACCAGTCTGCAGTCATCTGAGGATAGACACACTGGCTAAAGTTGGACACTCCAGTGAGGTTAGTGAACATCCACAAGTGTTGCTTTTGTTGGTGAAATGCAGTTAAACTGAATGAACCCATAGCTGACATCTTAGATTAATGTGAGCATTAAGTATGGTTTTAGATGAAGAGTCCACAGTCTTTTTTGCCAAATACAGAACACAGTAAATATTACTGAAAAGCCAAACTATTACGGAATAATTTTACTAGTCTGTCACACTCAGTATACCAAATAAGAGCAAAACGCATAAAACAGCTGGTGTACTGCAGTCTCTAGAGAAAAAGTCAGTTGTTTTGCTTGGTTAAAAAAAAAAAGGTAAAATAAGGTTGTCTATTCAGAGTCAATACACAAAACCTATTTTAGCACAGCAGCTGAGGTAATGCAGAAACAGCACTTCCTGGGCTCAACAGGGCAAAGACTCACTTCCACAACAGAGCAGTGTTTGTTAAAGGCAAAGTGATCGATAAATAGATGCAGGAGGGTCACACTGGAAGCAATCAAGGCCTGATGTATCATCAGCATAAATGCTTAACACACATATAGTGCTTCAGCAGCAGTCGACTCATCAGTATCAGACCGTGGCCTTCAGCTCCAGGGTGTGCCTCAGCATAGCCGCAGCAGTGACAGGAGTGGCAGGAGCAGCAGGAGCAGGTGAGGGAGATCCAAAGACCATCACAGAGGAGTCATAATAAGGGTGGAACCAGACTGCCATATCACTGGAGCGTGTCATGTACAGCTATGTTACAGTTTACACAATAGTGTTGTGTGTGACTCACAACTGCTACAGAGGGCTGTGCCTGATGCTAGAACTGTAAATATTGTCATGGCACTTATTATGCAAAGTATCACCTACTCTCAACAAACAGATGTGAGACATTACAACAGAAAAAAAATCCAGAGTAGCCTTTAAGCTTTATGGAGGGCAAAACCCACTTGAATTGGTACAGACTGGTTGAATGCTTTAACATGAGGTATAGTTTTAGTTGTATTTGATGAATGAAACAATCTTTGTATAACATTACCAGAAAATGGACAAAAAAGATCAATTGTTCATCATCAATTTTAATTATGCGGTTCTCAATAGAAACAGTAAACTTAATATTAGTAACAAATTACGGAAGAGGTAGATCTTATAAACATTCAGGAAACTGTGACACATCCCCTCTGACCTGTCGCCATTTGAGGACCTTGACATTGAGTAAAAGTATAAATACCCCATTGTCACAAACTGGTGCCACAGAATCACAGTGACTTCAGACGGACAGTGGAGCCACTATAGAAACAATGTTACTTCAGTCTGGGTTACTCAGAGCCTCATGTGCTCTGACCCAATCTGCCAACAACGCAACACACAACTAAACACACAACCGAGCGGAACAATCGCTCTGCAATCGCTGAAAGGAAGAACAAGTAAAATGTATTTTTCAAGGGTTACACCAGTTCAGATGTAAATATGTCAACTGAGAAAGATAAGCCACAAGCAACTATTTCTGTCTTTATGTATGACATGTCAGAATAAAAGTGTTTCTGTTCTTGTACTCCTTGCCTCATAATTGACCTCTTCACTAAGATCTAAAAAAAAAAGGAGCTTACCACCAAACTAACCAACTAAACCAAAATAGGTCAAACCATTATAGTACAGTACATTGTTTGATACACACTTATATTAAAGTTTGGAATGAATAAAATACAACTGAAAACTGCTATTATTACTTTTAATAAACTCGCCACTCAACGACAGAGTAACCATCTGTGATATAAAATGAACTGTTAACACACTCGTCACTCAAAGCACCTGTCCATCAAGCGACTGTGCCAGGAATAACTCACACATACCATCGAGGCATGAATGATGACTGAAGTCTGAGTGCTGCCCAAACCCTAACAGAACATGCTCGTAACCTCCAAGTTCCTTTACAAGTTGTGGGCCCCTTTTTACATGCGTGCCCCGTCTGGGTTCAATTTAATGTTTCCTCGCCGCTACAGAGAGTACCCAGCAGGCTGTGGAATTACGGGGAAACCACAGGCAGGAAATTCGAGCTGTGGAGTCGTACATGTGACCGGAGCAGCAGAGCCTCCGTTCATCTGCAGAGGTCGAAGGGTAGTTCCTCGCCTGGACAGAGCTGGAGGTGAGAGGCTTACTGTTTGTTCATAATCATGTCTGCACGGAAAAGGATTGCAATTCTAAAATGTATTCTATTATTGTTTTAATGGTTTATGGTACCAGAAGACCAAGACCAGATTGGCGAAATGTTTAGTTCTCAAAATGATCATTTCCTGAAAAGGCAGAATCAACCTCATGTGGTTGCCTCTTCCAATGACCAAATCCAGTTAGTTTGAACCTTTTAGCACTGGGCAATTGCCTTTTTCCAACAATTGCTAAATCTATACTGCCTGAAGAGACTATTTTCAGCTGATAAGATCTACATACATTTGAAAGTCTAAGTTAATATGTTGTCACCCATATTTTGTTTGTTGATGTTTGGAAGCTTTTTGGAAGCAAAAACAGTTCTACAAGCGATATGTCCTTTGCTAATAGCGAATGCCGCATGCAAACACTGCCCCACCTGCGAACCAACCCCAAGTCTGCTCCCAATCATGACCAAAAATACAGTCGGAAAGAGTCCTGGCTCAGTATAAAACTAGGTAATTGAGGTGGAAAAAATTCTGAATTTTAATCAGCCTGTGGACTGTTCCTTCTAAACAACTTTGCCAATTTAAACGTACAGCTCAATGACTGGCAATAACATTTTATGAAACTGTTGTGTAGTCAGTCTGTTTTTACAGAAACATACACTAAAAACAGCAACATAATTATTTTGGGTGGACTTCCTGTTTACACAAGGAATTAGAACCTTTCACAAGTAATAAGTACATCATCACAAAAAGTGTCAGTAAATAAAATGTTGCTGCAGTGACGAGAAGGCCTCGTCTATGCCAAGACTATTCAGAGAGTCTGTGTTTTCCTAAGCCACTACCACAATTTAGGTTCACACCAAACTCCCCCACTAGATTTTTGTGGGGAAAAAAAATAAATACAAAAAGGTTTCTCAAAATTTCTCTGCAAAACTGTCAATCCAGGACCAAACCAGAATTTAAGTAGGACTGATCTTAATGCTAGCCACGTCTGAACAAAGACTAACTCAGAATCAAGCCAGGAATTCACTAACTAAACCAGCAAACAAGAGAAAATCCATTCCTTAATAATTTGAAGAATGCCGAATTGTATCATTTGGAGAGCCTGATCTGGCCTCGGGGCCTTATGCTGTATAGCCTTGATCTAAGCACTATTGTTTAAGTTGGAAAAAAAATCCTCTATGTGTGATCTAGACTGCAATTTCATCCACTACACGTCGGCTTTCAAGTACCTATCAATGTGTATCCTGGAGCGTTGTATTAAATCCTTTCCCCTCTTGAGGTAAGCCATGCATCACACAGTAAAAGATGTGTTAGGCAAAATTGCATTGAGGGCATGGAGATACAATACAGCCTTTAAAAGATGTCCCTGTGGTGGTCTAATAGTTTCCTGGCAGTAAGTGGACACTCTATGGAAGAACAAACCGGATAGTGTTTGAAGTGACCAGGATGATTGGAGGAGGGTTGAGAACAGAGCTAATGAAAAGCAGAGGTACATTCACTTTAACCAGAGACTAAACTATAAATCCTTATGCTTAAAGTGTGCTTTTGATTCCACAGGAGTTCATCAGAGCCTGTCTGTGTGTCTTACCAAGAGTTCATCCATACTCGTTTGCACTTCTCCAGATTGATTCGCTTGATGGCCACTTTTTCTTTTCGAGGTATACAGTAGGCTGCCTGAACCACCGCAGTGGCCCCACTACCTGAAATAAAGGGGAAAAACATTGAAAACACTGAAATAACATTAAGATCTCCAAGGGAAAAATTAGAACAATATTTAAAAATGTTCAAAGACTTTCTGTCTGTTAGGGCTGAAAATATCATCAAGCTCTGATTCACTTGCAATTTACATTTGAAGAGAATATTAATTTAGGCATGGGACGATATTGAAATTTACAATCACGATTATTGTGACCAAAAGAATCACCATTAACAATATTATCACGATAATTTACTAAACGTAAAAGTGCACAGATCAAAATCACTGAAATATTTATTGGTGCACACTATGTATGTGTTTGAAGTACTACTTATTGTATTTGGACTAAGTACAATCAATAATGATTCAAAGTGAACAAATGTTTACAATGTTGAGCAAAAATCTACTAACTTTGTCTCAGAGTCATTAATTAACTTTCCCACATGAACCTTTTCTTGTTTAACCATAAAACAGCTTTTACTGGGTTCACAGGAGTCAGATTTTAGATGCTCGTATGAAGCCACATACTGCTGCTATGATTGCGATTATCGTCACGTACGATCATCACGATTATAAAAAACGCCACGATTTTTAATTGGGGCAATCAATTATTTGATTAGCGATAATATCGTATATCGTCCCAAATTCAATTCACAGCAGAGTTTTTACTAGCAATTATGTTGGCAGTCTACAACTTTTTTGTTGATATATGGCTTTATATTGTCTTTATATGTAGAATATTAACAAAAAAAAAAGTTTAAAATAAGGCTAACAGAGAATGTAGAGTTTTTTAATGATGTATTGTATTTGAATGTCAAGTCTTGGTGATAAAAAAGGTCTGCCATGTGTTTGTATTGTGTATAATCCAGTTAACAATACAATGATCAAAATGTGACTTGTGTGGTGCGCCACATGATTATTTTGGTTGATGAGTCAACTAGTCGTTGCAACCTATTTAGGCAGAAGACAGATGACAATAAAAAATCAATAACAAAAAACAACAACCATAAATTAGCCATGTTGTTATATATGGCGGAGGGTCTGAACCAGAAATTACGGTATTTGAAAAAAATCTAAATTTGAATTACTTGGAATTAAAACAATTGGTTTATTCCGTTTTTTATTGAATGAAAAAGGTTCATGCTGTAGACCTTATTTACCTTTGGCCTGCTCACGACTAACACAGAAGATTATTGGAAAAGTTGAGCCGTCCCCCAGTGTCCAGTTTCTAAGCCTTTTGGATAGACTTTCTAACGACATGTGAGCTGTACAAATCTGAACACGTTTATTCTAGCCAAAACACAATTTGACACACACACAAGCAAAACATGGATTACAATCTGATTAAATCTTTAATACAACAGTGGGCTAATCTTCATTTTTAATATTGTACGACGTGCCGAGTCCTAGCTTGTAAATCCGCCCAGGAGAGTTTGCCTGTTGTTCCTTTATTATAAAGTCATTTCACTGCCCCCTCACTGCTCTTAAACCACACACACACTGATGCTTGGCCACTCTTGTCTTTGGTGACCAGCAAAAAGATCCAATGTGTTGCAAGCTTTTCCTAACCACTCAAAACAATGAGAGTTCTGTTCATATTTTTTAGCAGAAATGTGTTTTTATGATTCTGTGAAAAACGTATTACTAAAACTGAACTTTTAATTTTAATTCAATCATTTTAATGTGATCATGTCTTATTTAACAGTTTTAATCAGCTCAATTATAGCTCAAGGCTACGAGACCAGCAAGTTATTAATAGTGAGATTTGGGGATTAGCTGTTCTCAGTCATACACCATTAAATTGCAATTTCTATGTATTTTCATTGAAAGTTAGTTGTTCGCGTTTATCTTTTTTGAGACATAAAATTCATATTTTTGTATCAATACATCCCCCAAACATTACGGTTGCCTATATAATTCAGTAATTTGCTTGTTACAGTAAAATGCCACTAGGGCTTATCAGTTCTACAGCAGCAGAGCGTAAATTTACTAAGTTGTTTTTTGGCTTATAATGAACTTTAAAAAAAAAATGTCCAGAAATTACAACCAAGTAGCTGCAAAAATATAACATGCTTTCCTTCCAAACTTATTCTTGTGTATTGTTCCCACATAACCGAGCAGATTTTTGTCATTATGTACGGGTTATAAATTTTGTTCACCACTCTGACCAGCAGCACCCACTTTCTAAGAATACCGGCCCCCACCCCGGCCCTCCACTTGTAAATATATCCTTCAGCCACTGCCACCACCAATCCCAACAAACCAGGCCGCACCTTTGGGAGCTGGTGGCCCTGTACACAGCCAGTGTAAATTGTTCTGTACAAACAAACAGTGAGCCTGCAGAGCATGAGCGCACATAGAAAAGGGGGAAGCCTGTTGGATTTGCAGTAAGTGAGACCAAAGATCACATGAAGCTCGGTAGTTAACTTTAACCTGATGCCCAGCCTGTGCTATTCATTAAAGCTTTATTTACGCTACTCTGGTTTTAGTGGTTTTCAGACTGAGACCAAGTTAATCTAGAGAAAATGTGAGTTTAGATAGCCTTAATAAATACAGCACAGGTAAAGGTACAGTAACTTTCTGAAGGTAGTGCATGTTAAGAGTAAATATCGGCGTTTTCTGTGAACTCTTTAATTGAATATTGTCATCATAAGAACATTTGAAACTCATTGATAAAAGAATCACAATAGGGGAACAGCAAGATATCACATTCTTGCTAAATCAGAGTACAGATTTCAAAAGTCAAAATAGTTTGTATTATGGCTAAATCAGGTAGTCCGTTGGCATCGCCATGCTTTCGCCCAAACCACAAAGTTGTGCTGTGATTGGTTTGAACCACTGGTGATTCGGGCGCAAAACTAACGACAGGGGGAGGGCCACATTCTCAAGGGTTTGTGAACACGGAAATATTGCAAGAATTCATCGGGCTAGCCAGGTTTGTTTTATCCAGTCTTATCTGGAAAAACAGCAACAACAAAAAACAGGAACTAAATTCACCAAGAAACATGGGAGGGAAAAAAATATTACACACTGCGTCTTTAAAACAGTATGTAGTTAATAGTAGGCAATCAAACATCATGTGTCATTTAAAAGGCACACAGCAGACTTGTGACCCAGGCTCTTATGCGCAACAGTGACCTTCCTACTTAATATTTGTTAGTTATTATGTGGAGAGAGTATATAGACTCAGACAAAGTCAGTCAAAGTCTGCTTTATCAGAAAATAAACAACAATGCTCCAAATGAAAGTATACACTTAGAATGATAACACTAGGCTATAACAAACAATTTTTCTTCCACACAAGTGAATCCAAAAGCTCCTTTGAGACTTGCTGATGCCATTAGTGAATATTTTATAAACCTTCATTATCAAAGTTGTGTTATGTTGCTACAGAGGGCAATTTAACTTTATGAGCCAAAGATAAAACATAAACACAAGGCTTTTCATCTTTGTCTTACATCATCTCGGCTCTGACATTAGGAAGCACAAACACACTTACCAGACAGCAATACAAAGGTAAGATTTTCAAGATAGTTTAAGAATGTAGAATTTGAGTTTCCCTACATTTGTGGCACAAAGCTGGATTTGGCTTGTTTTGCAAGCACAGCAAAATCAATCAATTTATTGGGTTAGTGTAAATCCAATAGAGTTATTTCAGCTGTCAGCTAAAACTCTGTGAGAGCTATAGGTCATTTACTGGAATCAATGTTTCTCATTTTAGATATAAAATAGTTTTGTGAGTAAATATTGGTGAGGAGGCATTATATATATTTTGCAGACAGCATGAAAGTTCTGGATCAACTAAGGGGGAGGTCATTGACACAAAACATTAGTGATCTTGAAAAGACTGCCAATGTTGTCTGTAAGCATGTTTCCGCAAAACAAACTGGTGAGTGAATTTGATTGCTCATTAAATGTCAATGGCAATAGAATCTACCAATCAGTATGGCTTAAAAAAGAAAAGCATGTTTGTGCTGTTCAGAGTCAGTCAACAATAATGGGCCTTTAAGAGAGTGCATTGATTAAGGTGGTAAGATCCCGAGGAGAAAACTCCCCTCTCTCCCACAGGCAAACCCAAAATCTCCTCACAATGAGTCATGAGGGTACAGCACTTGATCAACTGATTTAGTGACATGACATCACTAGATCGGTGGTGGTGACACACTTTCTGCACTTTACAAAGCCACTGAGTTTTAAGAGGATTTGACAATTGAATACACTTCATAGAACCTGTAAACTAAAAACAGATCTTACTAAAGCTATTCTTTGAAGGAGACCTATTGTGTTTTTCTAATTATTTAGTAAGAAACTAGAACATATGCAGAACAGTAATTTACATTTTGTTCATTGTAGAACACAAATTTGATCTAAAACGACTTGAAATAAAAACAGCTCTTTTGACTTCCTGTTCCAAACTGCAGAACTGATTCATTTTAATTTTAACAGTAAGATGCAACAGATTTTATAATAACTATTTTATTATTGTTGGAAAGTGGCTATGGGACAGTTTTGAACCAAATATGCTTCAATTTGAATATTAATCTTTTGAAATATATCAAGTAATACAGACAAGAAGGAGGGGATAGGTGGTAGGTGAGAACAGGGTTTTTAAGCACTTTAGCTCCAGCTGGAGAACAATACAAGACTCAAACATGCATAAATCAATTCAAATATAACTTTGCTTAAACTAATGATGAAGCGAAGCCTTATAACAAGGTTAATATCTTTAAATAATACATTTTACATAATAGGACCCCTTGAGAATGGTGAAATTGAAAGAGACTTTTTAATGACAGGAAATTGACTCACTATTTTGGATTTTAAGTAATAAAGCCTTCAGTTCGTTTTGCCTTCCAAGTGATGCCCACCAAAAAATGTCCACATGTCACTATGATTTTATGATGAAAGTTATATAATATATATATATATATATATATATATATATATATATATATATATATATATATATATATATATATAAATAAGAGAGACTTCCGATACGATACGTATCCCGATACAGAGGTCACGATACGATACGTATCCTGATACACGTATATGCAGATATAATTTCCTCAATATGTCACCTATCAAGTGTCAAATGCAGAGGAATTGTATTTTCTAACTACTCTTTATGTTAGACACAAGTATCTTACAAATAAGCCATTGTTCAGCTCAATAGTTTCAGCCTTAAAGCTTCAGTCCAGGTTCAAAAGTGTAAATTATATGAATTTAAGTATGCCAATATGTATCCTGATACACCTCTTTGTAACGATACGCGTATTGCCATTGAGCTTGTCACGATATATCCCCGTATCGATACATTGAGTACAGCCCTAATATATATATATATATATATAATATATATAATATATATATATATATATATATATAATATATATAATATATATATATATATATGCACGTAGGGCTGGGCGATATATCGATATATATCGTTATATGTACTGGACAAGATATGAATTTGGCCTTATCGTACATATCGAGATATTGTATCATGTACAATGAAAAGCAGTTACAGTTACACAGAAAAATGACAAAGAGAAGAAGAAGATCAATAGCAATTACAAACTTAACTAAACTAGAACTAGTTTTACTTGGCAAAAGGCACGACTAAAATGAATTTATTCAATGAAAATTTACATTCCACTTCTAATTAGCAGACTGTAGGCTTAGAAAAAAAAAATATTTCACTTAAAAATGAAATTACAAAGATATTGAGATATTATCATATATCGAGATATGAGCAAAAATATATCGAGTTATACATTTTTGTCCATATATTTATTTATTAAATATATATAACAGTTTTGAGAGAGAGAGAGAGAGAGAGAGAGAGAGAGAGAGAGAGAGAGAGGAGAGAGAGAGAAGAGAGAGAGAGAGAGAGAGAGAGAGAGAGAGAGAGAGAGAACTTATAAAAAGTACATGGAATCTACTCAATCATATCTTATCAGATTAGCTTGGCCTTGAATTAGCCTTGTAACATTGTAATAGAGCGGACCATTGGGGGACACTGTAAGAGTGTCCTTCACCATGAACTTCGTTTGCGTTGGAACAGAAACTATGAGATTGGCCCGCCTGACTAACCTGCCATCTGCGAGTCAGTTCACTCCCCTTTTATTACCTTTGAGTGGCATTCCTCAATGACATTCCACACACTATTGAAATCCTAAATGAGAAATATCACAGAAGAACAGCAACCACCAGTGTAGACTGTCAAAAATGCTAAAATGACTCATAATAACAAGTCAAAAAGTTTTTTTTAATATATGTGTCAAAAGTTAATTCAATTGTTAAAAAAGAAAAGTGATTACTACTGTTGTTTCTCGTCAAATGGGAATAGAAGATTAAAGCTTCTACAATAAAATTTATGACAACCTGGCCAGGGAAATTGTATTCTTCCAGGCAGGGTTGAAGGTGCTAGTAGTTCTAAACCACATTGAGAACCAGAGTGAACCACTTTCTGTAGCTTACAAGAGGGACCATGGCAAATTGCAGGGTGTTATTGGTGAAGTGCCCTGTAGTTCAAATATCTAAGTAGTTGCATGTGGAAAAAGTAGAAATAAGTCAAAGCTAAATGCAGGGCTTTGGAAAATATACAAAAAGGTCATTTTAGGGCTTGCAGAATTGCCCCTTGTAAACACAGATTCCCTGTAGAGGAAACACGTGCCAGCGCCATAAACTTTGAAAGAACAATACCTCGCCTATACATTTTACACATACCTTCTTATCTTTTCAACAGAGTATGAGCCACAGGAGTGGCTAGGGGAGGAGAGGGGCATTTAAACCTTTACAAGAGCTGTCAATGCACAGTTCAGTCAACTCACTGACATCAAGACCGGCTGGTTAGATACATGACTCTTGAGTCACTAACCAATCAGAAAGGAATTAATGTAATACTTCACAATAGACTAAATACATAAATTTAAAACATATGTATTTATAACTCTATTTTGAGCAACAATTTTGTCAAGGAGCAAGTAACAGAACTTGTAGCTACTATGTCATAAGTAGGATTTTACTGAAACAAAGCGGTTTGGTGAACGTAAGCAGCCTAGGCTTTAAAAATGTTTTTTTGCACTAAATAAATGAATGTCCTGTTGATCAAAGACTGCTTCTTTCAGCAGCTATAACAATATCATACGTAACGCTCGTTTCCTACGTTTACGTCTCCCGTGCAAACGGAGCACATTAGGTTTGCTCTAGCACCGCCCGAGCGGGCCGTCAGGTTGGATGCACCACAAATGAACGAGCTCCAACGAAAGGAGACGTTCACTATACTTATTCATCATCACAGCCATATTACGGCGTATAAAATACATAATAAGCTTTAAGAGGAGTCTTTGCGACCTAACACAGAGCACTGATGCTGTCGAGTAACAAGTAAGTCTAGCTAACAACATGCTAGGTTCACATACCAATCACCTCGTGCAGCTCATAATCATCTTTGTTGATGGACCAGGGTTGGGAGCTCAGGTCCTCCGACATGACTGGGAAATCCACTCACACCCGACTATCGGCGAAATCTTTGTGGATCCAGAGACACTGAGCAGAAAGATGGAAAAGTAATCCAAATAGTGCCAACAAGGGCGACTCTTCCCCTTCTTCTTTGCGAATCCTGCAGCACTCCTGTCATTCCCAAAGTTTGACACTAGCCTAGCAGCCCCGCCTACTGCATTCCGCCTGAGCAAATGTGAACCTTCCCGACAGACCCAGCCGTGAGCCTGCAAAAACTCCTCAGGGGCATCAGTGGGGCGTCAATGGGGGCATCCTGCCGCTGTCACTACAGTTTGTCCGCTGTACAGTTATTTTCTTTTAGCTTTCTCTATGAATTGTGAGGCTAAGTTGCAGCAAAACTTCCGTAAAACTTTCAACTCTGTATTTTAACCTTAGATTGCATAACATACAATGTATTACAAAAGTGAGGCGTAGTAGTTCAGTTTATTAGCGTTAATTGAAAAGCGCTGGTCCCGCCCCTGATTCCGCCACACCTATAATGGCGCCGTATGCTTGTGTGGGGTATGCCCAGAGATTTCCCTTTCAGGCACTAAAATTCCAGTATGAAAATATAAGAGAAGACTCACTTAACTTTTTCTTTAATTATGCCCATTTATATCAGAATAAATAATAATAACACAATTATGTGTGAAACACGAAAACATCTGACTATGTAGAGACGAATGGTAAGTAAGGTATAGGGAAATACCTTGCCTAAATCAAATTCGTCTGAAATAGGGCGTTCCAGAAGGCTTCGGTGCGTTCTGATTGGACACTTTAGTTTTTCTGTCGAAACTTGTATGACAAGCTTTAGACAACAACTACGACCCCTGCTGGACAAGTAAGGGCGACGCATGGACAAAATACAAATATTTTTATTATCATAAAACATAATTGCAAAAAAACATAACAAAATGCGTTGATTTGATATTACTAGATTACAAAATACATAATGAAGCACATTATTCGATCGCAGTCTGTACAAAACCACAAAAAATATCATAAAATCTTTGCCTCTGTGGTTTAGCTTCATCTAGAAGCTTACTCAACAGAGGAAGTGGCTACTGCAAAAAGGACAGTTTGCACTGGCTTGCCTATTTATCTCCCCTGATGATAAACTTTAGAAAATGGCAACATGCACAAATATCAACAGGCTGTTTGACAGCATACTGTCATGCTCATTGCCTAGCCGGCATGTTATCGTAAACGCTCTTCTCCTTGCATCCTATTATGGAAGTGAAAGAGCCTTTGCCAGTCGTACCCAAAACCAGGACTGAGTACAAGGACGAGTGTAGTCACACACTGTCAGAAAACGCAGAATACTGGGAAATGATTTTGTCATTGGTTTGTAGATGACTGGTATTAAACGTTTGCTTCTGGCACCTGTAAGAAAAGGTATTCAGTAAGACAAAATAAATTACCAATTATATATCTAAGCCTAAATGTCAAATTAATCTGGACTTACCCGGACAAAGGCTGAGAGCAAATTTTGTCTGAAAGTCACAGGCATCACTATCAAGGTATTCGTCAGAAACCACTACTACCATCCTTTTACATCTGAATTGACATATGACACAACTGCATTAGAACATTACTGATACAAGGATACAGACTGAAGACAAAAATTTAATAATGCCCCAAACATTAATAATGATTAAAATCTTATTATGGCAATTTATAAAAAGCATACTAAAAGCAACAACTGCAGACAAACAAGCTAATTTAACTAATAAAATAAACAGATTATATTAGCTTTTCTTGTCCTTCCATTGAATTGAAAAAAAAAAAAAAAGAGTAGGTCACTTTCTCACCTTCTTTCAATAAGTTCACTTGTGATTGTCCAGACACACGAGCCTGGAAGAACGTCTCTATCAAACACACACAGTTTGAGCTTGAATTCTGTCTGCTCCAGTTCCCGAATCATTTCATGAACAAAATTGAAGTCGCTCTGGCAGTAGCAGATGAATGCATCAAACAATTCTGGGGAACCTGCATTTAGACAGTTTAATCAATATTTGTGCTGTAATTTATCGAGGTCCCCTGTCATCAGTTAAGACCAGACTACAAACCATCAGGGTCATCCTCCAAAGTGATCCCGACTCTTTCCGGGGTACGAGGCACACAGCTGTCCACCACATCAACCTGCACAGGTGGGTATTCCTTCTTCTTCTCAAGATACTTTGTCACATCTGCATCTAGTATCATAAAAGAACAATTCCAGTGGTATTAAAAAGTTATTATTTTATTGCTATTATTCAATTACAGAGTTTTAAGTTGTTGAAATTGACAGAACAGAAGACAATAAATACTGCACTTGGTTTCAAGATCTAAAAGAAGCAGTGTCATTTTTTTACAGGTTAACTTTTACTAAAGTGAGAATGTTACTTCAAACTAATATTGCTAACTGTGTAATTAGCCTATTACAGTGTAACAACAGACTGTGCCAAATTGTATTAAAGGAGACCTATTGTGATTTTTCTGTATTTAGGAAGACACTATGGCAAATGCTAATCAATAATTCACACTGCGTTCATTGTAATACACACATAGAAACAGGTCTATTTACTTCCAGTGTACAACAGAAGAACTGTTAAGCGCTGCCTCTTCATTGTAAAATTTAAGTTTAATAAGCCACAGATTAAATTATATTTTTGTTGTTGTTGGAAAGTGGCTACATGACCATTTTGAACTGTACATGTTCCACTGTGAATCAGATTTTTGTGTTGTGTGTGTTGTGTGTGTAAATTTGCAAATACATACTGACAAGTGGGTGGGGATAGGTGGTAGGTGAAGACAAAGATTTTTTTGAGCAACACAAGATTACTTAAATATGGATGAATCAATAAAAAATATAGACTAATTATTAGTAAACTAATAATGAAGGATGTATAATGCCCCCCTTTATGCCAATGGGAACTAAACATACCCGTTTAGGCACACTTTAGTCAAAGTCACAGAATTGGCTTTTCTCGAGTTGTTCATGTAAAACGTGACTTACCAATCAACGCACGAAGTTCCTCCACGACATCTCTCCTCTCTACTTTGGTGAGAATGAACAACAACTTTCCGACGGACGCTTCTGAGTCCTGGGCCGGCCAGTTATTTAAAATTAGGTCTGTAGGGTTTTTAAAAGTCTCATAATTTGTGATCTCCAAGTACGAGAAGCCCATTTCCTCTGCGACGGTCCTCCAGTCACTGGCCACTGTGTTTTTAGGATTCAAGTAAAGCCCTAACTTTTTCCTTACTGTAACATTAAGCGCAACTAGTGGGATTGTCCGCAAATCGACTTTAGAGTCGACGACGCCATGTTTTACTAAAGTTTCTTTTCAGCGGAGTTTACACTAGAAGACCAAAAGCGAAATCATAACTGCTCCTACCTGTAGGTAAAATGGGGAAGTGACGCTCTAGTTCTGTTTACGGTCAGAGCTCTGCGTCAGGGCCAGGAGGAGGAAACATTACTGAATTAAGCAATCCACAGCAGAACTAGACTTGTTGGTACTATGCTTTGATATACAGGATTCTCAACTTCTTAAAGAATCACATCTGTTTTTTTTTTTGTTTTACCTTCGCAGTTGCAAGTACAGGCTATAATTTGTTGGAGGTTTTAGTTCCTTATTCTGCACAAAAGTCTAAAATAAATATGACCACAGTTTTATTTGGAAGAAAACTGCTTTTTCACATCATTTAAATAAACTTGTATAACCAAATATGCATAAACATAAAACATGTAAATACAGTAAAACACCATAAAACAAAACTCAAAAGGTCCTCTTCAGTTACAGTGAAAAATTAAAAAAAAGTGTCACACTGCCATGGTGTGTGAAGAAGCCTCTCTAATCTCACATCCTGTTTTTTTTTTGTTTTGTTTTTTTGTCTTGAATAGTTGTCATTCTATGGAAACCCTTTGCCTTTAGAAAAATAAAAATCGATGCCTCTGTCCCGGTGCTGTTTGGGGGTGTGAGACAGACCCTTTTTCCCTCGATGTGAAGACCCTGAAGCCCCTCCAGGCTGTAAAGGAATCTAATCATTGCTACATTGTAACATGCACATTAGGATTTGATACTGTGGGTTATTCTACCTGTTTTTGCCGACATGTCTGCTCCATTCAGGAGCAATCACAATGGGCACTGGGTATGTCTCACCAAGCGACACTTGAGCGTGTGACAGAGCAGCAGCACTGAGAGTCCACGGTGTGTGGACATCTGGCCCTCGAAGTGCCTGCAGCTCTGGGACCCACTGTCGCACGAAATCACCCTGCAATAAACAGATGGGTCGTGTCTAGTTTCATGTATCAACAAAACCAATCTGAAGAGCCTCACAGATTTTAGACATGATATTTCAAACAAAACGAACATAACTTGATATAATCTTACGTTGTTGTCATAGTCCAGGCCTTGCTTGATCATATTGAACTTCCTGTTTTCTCTGGGGTCATTTCCTACTCCAGCACTGTACAACCAATTGCCATAGTTGCTGCAAACATCATAGTCAACCTTTGAATGGAAAAAAACAAAGAAAACTACTAAATTTCTGGTATTATTTATCCACTGCGTTCTTCTCCCGCTCACGTGCTGCTCTGTTTAATAACATAGTCATACCTACAATTATTCACTGGGTACTTATTCTGTCCATATGCTGCAGCCGTTATACTGATGCCACTTACTGATGCATTATACTCTGCACTGTGCTCAGCTATAACATCAGTTTATTGTACTTAAGAGACTTCGTTTAGTTTTTATAAAAATATGATCCCGCTGTTCTTGAACAGCTGTTGCAACACTGGAATGTGTTTATATATATATAGATCACGTTTTGGACCATCCTGCATGTTCCCTGATTTAAATCCCTTAGAGAACATTTGGGATGGATGGCAAGGGAAGTTTTAAAAATGTCATCAGTTTCTGACAGTTGATGCCCTCGTGAAGCCATTTCATCACTTGGAGCAACGTTCCCACAAGCCTCCTGGAAACACTCGTATCCAGCATGCCAGACGAATTATGAAGTGATCAACAAGAGTGGTGGAGCAAGTCATTACTGAGTACTACTGAGAATTTTTTTTGTTTTGGTTTGAGAGTTTTGGTCATTTTTGAGTGATGGTCTTAGATTTTGATCAGCTGAAAAACAGCCTTTTTCAGTTTAATAATATTTTCTTTAAATGACAAGTTCCAAATTTTTTTTGTCACACTCCCCCTTCTTCCTTTTGCATATTGTAACTGTACTTAAAACCTCATTAGAATCCAAATGTGCAAAATGTGAATTTTAGCAAATTTTCAACTGGTCTTAAGATTTTGATCAGCGCTGTATATATATATATATTTGCAATTTGAATCATAATTATGCAAATAAAGGCCTAATAAGCTGGGAAAAAAATGCAATTTATTGTATTTAATTTACTGCATGTGCAGAGTTTGTGCAGAGCTCTGGTGCTGATAAAGCCACTCAGAGAAGTGCAGTTCTGAAAAGACGCCTTTTCAGACGTGGTAATACTGAACACCAGCACATCCTGGCCCACTACACTATATATATATAAACACAAAAAAAGCTATTTGTACCAGCAAATATTCAAACCACTCAGCCCCCATCCTCCAGTCCAGACCAAGGTCTTTGGTGAGGAAACTTGCAACATTCTGCCGCCCTCTGTTGGACATGAAGCCTGTCATAGCCAGTTCTCTCATGTTGGCATCTACAAAAGGCACTCCTGTGCGCCCCTCTGTCAAAAACATATAAAGACTATATGACACGTGCTAAAGACTATATGACAAATTTAGATCAGTGTAACAAACCCTTCCACGCATTAAACAGCTTCATGTCCTTCTTCCATGGGGAAGATTTGTTTTGAAGTCCTAAAAAAATATTAGTTTACTATTTGCTTTCAATACTGATGTTGAAAATATTATAAATCAGGATAATACCATTGATGTGGAAGATTTGGTTTCCATACTTAAGAGCCACAAACTTAAAGTAGTCTCTCCAGAGAAGTTCAAATATAACCCTGCATAGAGAGATCAGAGAAAAGTGTTTCTATTGTTTAATATACAGTATGTGCAAACATGCTATAATATATAATTTAATCTTCTTAAAGTGAGACTCACCAGTATGTGTTCTGATTGGCTGTTCTTTGTGTTTCATAACTTTTGATTTGACTATAAATATATCGAGGAGAAATGCAACCAATTGCTAGCCTGTAGATTTTAGACAATAGACAATAGACAATATTCATTGTTATATTCTAGAGAATTTGACACAATGTTGTTATTCATACACTATATTTACCATGGGGCTAGCTTGGTAGAATAATCCACGCCGATCAGACCATTACGAGTTTCTTTGTATGTTGCAACAGCATTCTATGAAAAAAAAGAAATAAATAACAAAATCTATGTACCTTGTATTCATCATAGTTTTGTTCATCATACTCACAGTATCCCAAAAGTAGTGCTTAATTCTGGCCAAAGCTTCACTTTCTCCACCACGACAGGGAAATGCTGAGCGGGAATCATCAACTGGCTCTGCAATTTTAACAACTGCACATTAAACACTACAACACTTATTGTATATCTTTCCTGACACCTAATGAGAAAAATATAACAGCAGCAGTTTGCTTATTGGACTATAAAAAGGCACGCAGCACAGATAAGGTTATTAGAGGCATTTCTCACAAGCTCCCAACAATCTAGAACAATTATTATGATTGTAGATTTAATGAGGATATAAAATATATGTCCAAAAACGTAAAAACAAAGAAAAACAAACAAACCAAATAACATGTTTATTTTTTTTACCTGTCAGTTTTAAGTCTTCCGCAGTGGGAATAGCTCCTTCTTCGAGCCCTGGAGGGATCGGCTTTAATGTTTCAGGAGTTGGAAAGACAGGTCTCACCCTACTTTGGCTCTCTATTACTTTCCTAAACTGAGTATAAACATCTGGCAGCCTATAAGAGCACAGAAATTACTTGTATGCCATTCTGATATTCTGACAAAGAATTAAATGTTGATACCTGGAAATGTGATTAAATGGTAAGTCATCTCTGTGGTAGAGAGTAGATCCCCAGCAACTTTCAACTTTGACTTTCATCTGTGTGCAAACCAACTTTACATTTTTCTCAACATTCAGTTCTTCTGATGTTATCTGAAACACACCAAAAACTCTTACAGATCACCCTGAAAACAAAAATAATATTATAATATCAAATTACCTCTTCATGAAATGCCACAGTACTAACAGATCCCAGCTGCTAATAAGATCTGCGACTACATCTTCTGGTTTTCCTTGTCTCACAATTAGGTTGCTGCAATAATAATTAACAATAACTTATTGACTTGCCAATCGTTTGATCAAGGAATGTTCAATTAATTCTAACAAATGAATCTCTATAACAATTAAAGCTTATTTTGAAACATAATAAAAAAAATACAGAAGGAACTAATAACATAATAAAGCACCTAAATGTAAAATTTTTTGTTTGTCTCTCTGATTATTAGGTAACTAAAATTAGTGTTTAGATTGATTCATACATATTTGAGGAATCTTGCCCTGCAGCTGATGCAGCAAAAAAAAAATCTTGTTTTCCCACACTACATATCCCAGCTACTTGTTTGTATTTATTGCAATAATTAACAAATTCAAAAATAAAAACAAATAAAAAACTGACAAAAGTAATCTGTAAAACGACACTTATTTTCATACCTGCCCTTGCTAAGCAGTGATTTTCTGAGGTCTTTGACACTGTCCAGTAGAAATCTGAGACGGAAAGGTCCAGTTTTTGGGAAGTTGTAATGGTAAGTCCCTTCATAATGCCTGGGTCAAAACAGTACAAGGGGACTATGTGTTCCGCATGTCTCTGAGCCCAATGGAACAGCTAACAAAAAACACAAAGAATAATTAATATGCCTCTTTTCTTGTATTTCCAAGAGTAGACATGAACATCGTGCCGCGACTCTTAATTTGAAAGATGAACCCGGAAGTGAAGTGGTACAACATTAGCTCAAAACATAGCTACTTGCACAAACAACACATGTACAAGTTCAACCTGCTTTCACAGACAGTAACAGAAGAAATGACAGAAAAAAACATCGTGTATTTATCTATCATATTTAAATATAGATAATCTATGACCAATAACTAGGTAGAACGTTTTGACAAAAATCTTAAGTGACGGAAAAATGACTTTGTAGTGATTCGCTTACCTCGTTGTCGTGCAGGCGCAAGTCGTTCCGTAATAAACAGATTATAGTGCGAGAAGTAGACATGCCTTTCTGGGATTTAAGACAATATGATCTTTATAATGCTGTAACAAACGTGGACAAGCCAGGAGCTCCTTCACCTCAGCTGCTCCGAGAAAACAGCTGCTCGCGTTACAAAACCAAACCTTCACGTTACCAAACAGCAGCTTGTTTGATAAGTTAAGTTTGTTAGGTCGTGCAGCACTTCCGGTGACTTTTCTAAATATATTTAAATTTGTGATTCATTTTAAAATTAAAATTGCTTTAACAAATGACATTGTAAAAACAAACAAAACAAAAAACAAAGACAAGTCGATGAGAGTATGCTTTTCTTTATTAAGTTAAATGTACAAAATATGCTTTTTTTTTCAGGACTTTATCATTAAGTCACTAGATTCCCCCAGTCATAAGACACACTTTTTATCTGCCAAACTGTCACAGAGGTCTAACGCAAGTAGTTATATTCTAAGCCTGCTATTATGTTCCATCAAATAGATTTCCATAATGCAAAGTTTTATACAAAAGTGCTGACATTTATTTACAGTATTCTTCAAATAAATTGAGCAAGTTGTGCTCAAAACAGAAGAGCTGCTCACCTCTTGGATGTGCTTTGTGCTTTGGCAGTGAACAAAGGTTTACCTCATATCTGGGTAAGGCACAGGCAAGTGTTACAAATTGATTTGATCATCCCTTCAAGTGCCATTGTATTACCAGTATCTACAGCACCAGTCTTTACCAATACAGCATTTTAATTTCATTTAATTTTATACTCACACCAAATCTTAATCTTCTAATGGCCTAAAAGTGACCAAGGTCCATGCAGTTTTGGAAAAGGCATTTGAGTGAATACATACACAACATGAAACTATAAAAGTAACATTGTAAAGATACATTTGGTCCGTGCATTAGCGCACAAAGCTGCCATACAATAAAAAAGGCATATGTGAAGTGACAAAAAACCCGACAGAATTGTTGTAATACTGTTACCTTGTCTGCAGATCCCATTTTTCTGACTTCTTTATCTCTTTGGACAGGTCTACAATGGCACTAGGCTAACTGAATGGGAAGCTGGAATGGATAGGTCCAACAGTATTGTTGGTATTGCTTAATAAACATTGCACACCAATGCGGTTTGGTTCTTTTTTCAAGACACTGAATAAAACATTTTTATAAGAATATATAAAAACAAACAGATATAAAAATATTCTGCTGATTATCTTGCGTAGTGTTCAAATGCATGGAATCAAAAGTGCAGTGTTGACTTCAGATCGGCGTAACATCAGAGCCAGGAGACCCTTTACAATGATTCTTACTTACAGAGTTGTAAGGCGTTAACAAAAAATACTTATTTTAACAGAGAAGCAGCGAGGATGACTCTGTGTGTGGCGTTAATATAAAAATATTCTATACTCAGTGCAACTCACTACCAGCTCCTGCGGGTGCGTTACTTACAGTACAAGCATCACCTGTCACTCTTGCTTACATGTGGCGTGGCCTTTGCAAGACTCTGTTCTCAGACAAGGTGAGTGCAATAAGTGAGATCTCCACAAATTGAGGCTTCACACTTTAACCACTTTCCTAGTCTTGGAATAAACACTGTCTGGAAGTCGCCAGACTGCTGCTTTCTTGTCAGTCCCATCTTTGGGGAATGCTTGCAATGCCATGGAGGACTCAGGAGGTCTGACAGTAGCCGACCTGGCCCTTCTGCGAACCCTTCATATTCAGGGAGGTGGCAATGGCACAGGGACATCAGTCTTGACAAGGCAGACATTGGTGATAGATGACAGGGCATGGAGGTGAAGTGGACCCTGGAGCCTGGTGACAGAAGGCCCTGAGGTGCGGGGCAGGCCACAGAGGAGGGGAGGGCCAGGGCCATGGAGGCCTCACAGACAGGGAAGGGGAGCGATGGATCTTCAGAAACTGCCCTGAACAAATGGATGACTGAGTAGGGCATCTGCGGTGGGCCTCCACTTTTCCTCCACAAAGACTTGCCGCAGGAAGTCTCTGCAGTAGTCTGAGACACCCTCTGGAAGCAAAGGCTTTGTTGGCTGCGTGGCTATTTTAAAGATGGCAGCCATGGCCTCGTATTCAGCCCAAGGAGGTTTCTGTGTTAACATTTCCACAACGGTGCAGGCAACACTCCTTAGGAAAACCACAAAATGTTTTATTGATTGATATAATTTGCCGTAAACAGTTATAGAAAATGACAGGGTATTATGTCTGAAAGATGACTTTTAGCTTACCAAACATCAGCTTTGCGCCCATAACCCTCTCCATTTATGACCTCTGGGCTCATCCAGTAGGGGGTGCCAGTGACAGACTTGATTCCTGTACCAGACATGCAGATGGTCTGGATCCTTTTACTGGCTCCAAAGTCTCCCAGCTTTACATTTCCTGAAGAGTCCCCCAGTATGTTTGCACCTGGCAAAATAGGACTGAATTAAACAAGAGCCTACAGAGGACTGCTTCCTTGATAGTAGAGTACATCAAGTGTTCAGTGTACTCTGTTCTCAATAGAAGTGCACCGTCAGACTGCATATATTGCATTGTACTGTATCTCAATTTTTACCTACACGACTACTGTAATATAGTTTCATAATGATTTTGCCGGAAAAAAAAATAGCATACCACAATAAACTGTGGAAGTCACGTTGAAATTCTCAGCATTTCTTTTTTTGGTGTTTCCCGTTATAGGCATACAACTGTTTGATGAATGACTAAAGTCACTCACCCTGAACAACCCGAGGCACAAAGTAGAAACAATTTTAATTGAACAATATTTTGTTACGTGATTTGATACTGTAGATATTTTCCAAACCTGCATGCTGACATTGCTTATAGTACAGACAGTGGATTTCTTGTATAGCGTGATGTTCACAGTGTAAGTGTCTAGGTGGAAAATCCCTCCCACCTTTACGCTCAGCTTTGAGGACCCTACTATCTTTGTTCCCTATCAAACTGTACCTTTGTCGTTACTGACTGTAGTTGAATGCAGCTGTTAATATGTGGAGCCTTCCATTGAGTGTTGAACATTTTTAGACAAGTCAGTTTGACAGGAAAGGAAACTTAAAATTGCTCCAGGGAGAATTTGAAACATGCTCATTAAATTAATTACTAAATGAAAAATTATTGACAAATTTATGAATGATTGAACCTCCTTTGCAGCAACTTGTGACTCAGAAAGCTTTGCAGTGGTTCCTAATCCAATTAAAATTGTGACCTTTTCTTTCATCCCATTACCTTTGATGTCTCGGTGAACAATCATGTTGCTGTGTAGGTAGGAAACTCCTTGGAGGATCTGCCTGGTGTATCTTCTTGTTACTTTCTCTGTTAGAGCCCCATAGGCTTTTAGTTGGTCCTTCACAGAACCCTAGTTACAACAAAAGAAAAAATCACTAGAGAACATTACCCAACAAAATATGGTATATATAAATATTGATGAGATTAGCATTAATATGATGTAGCGCCCTTAAATAGTGGTGGTTAACCACAAAGCTGCAGACAGCCGCAAATTTGGCTTTGCCATCATTGTTTTTCTCCCCTTGTCAATGTGGAATTAAAATAAACACTTAAATCTTCCAGGCAAAGTGTGACGAGGCGACAGCAGCTCATTAAGTTGATTTTATTGGGAGAAAGGGCTTTTTTCACCAAAGTTTCATTGCTGACTTCAGCAGCAAAGACAGACTGTGGTGACAACTGATATATATATATATATATATATTTTATATATATATATATATATATACATATATATACAATATACAATATATATATATATATATATATATATATATATATTATATATATATATATATATATATATATATATATATATTTATATATATATATATTTATTTTTTTATTTTTTATTTTTTTTTTTTGTAAAAAATATTTTGTGTACTAACCCCAGGCATGTATTCCACAAAAATTGTGAGTTTCCTCTGCTCCAAGTCCCTCAGGCAGCCATAATACTGAACAATCCGATCATGGCGCAGGTTTTTCAGCAGCTGGATCTCACACTCCAGAGCATTCACTTCCTAGAGAGCAACAAAAGTGATTATGAGCAGCACAATACAGTTTTCTGCTCATTGTCAGAAGTAATTTTCATTACATTTTACAACAAAGAATCACTCTTTCAGTCACATGAAACTGCATTTGTGCAAGGTTTTGATTTATTTTATTTCATCTTTTTGTCTTTACCTTGCTGGTTTCCTGACAGTCAGGGTCAAAGGGCACCTGCTTAGCAGCCAGCTCACGGCCTGTGTCAGCATCATAGCACAGATAGACCTCCCCGAAAGCCCCACGTCCCAGGAGCTTGCCCTGTCTCCAGTTGACTGGCGCCCGAGGAGCTGCAAGAGACACGAGACAAGATGATAAACACTTAACAGTAAACTAACAGTAAATCATGTTTTCTTCAGCCCCAGAGGCAGCCAAATCCAAAATGAGATACTTATTTAAGCAAACACTAATTCTGAGCCATGCGTCAGAATCAACCACAAAACAACTGTGAATACGAAGTAAGCAAGACGAGACGCTAAGCCCACCCCAGGGTCTGTAAATTATTCTGACCAAAGACCGTCTAAAATCATACAAACAGCGGGAAACCCCGAAAGTAAAACTTTGTTCCATCATCAGAAAATCAGAGAAATCAGCACACAGTTACAACCATGGCTCGGATTTGGGTTAGACTGAGCTGGTGGGCTGCATAGAGGCTGTGTTTAACAGTTTGCTTGTGCGGAGGAGGTGAGGAGCAAAACTAGCATCTCAGCCACAATGTGCTGAGAGCTATGTTTTTGTTGCCTCAAAGCGACAGACTTAACAAGGACAAATGTGATTCGAGGCTGATTCTGACAAAACATTTGGGAACCATAAGCAAGGGCTCTCTGTTCTGAATTTTTATTGTTACTTTTATTTAAACATTAAGACAAGTGTAAAACAAATTAGTGGAGAGAGATTATAGGGAGAGACATTTGTTATGTATCAAACTTGATATACATTTTGTATTTTTTGAAAGCACACTTGCTTTGTGTTTTTCATATGTTTCAATTAAATATTGAAATCTAGGTAATACTGCATATATAATTTTGCAAAACTCACACTTGCTGGTTCCTCTCTGACAACTCTTGTCCGTTGTGCGTCCCAATGTACGCAGGTCACTGTACTGGAGTGTACTGTCTCCGATGTAGCTCCGAGAGCGACTGGAGGGAACCAGCTGAAACAAGTTCTCCTGAGGCATAAAACTTCGTGGAAGTGTCCGACGACCTAAAACACACACATTTACAAGAAAAGATTAACAAGTATAGATACCCCAAAACTAATTCATTATAAAAGGTATTGCTGGGAAAGCTTCATTACACTTCATATCAGACAGGAGGCACTGCAGTGGTTTTACACAATTCAAACTGAAAAGTAAATTAACAGCTCATCAGTGTGACAAAATAAAACATTACTAGCAGAAGTAATTACTAGACTATTTAAAATTTTAAATCTGCAGTTAACATATGTATGTGTGATTGCTAAATGCTGTTACAATGTTCTAAGAAAAGTTACTTACGATCCCCATAATCCTTGCTGGGATTGGGCATCTGAAACTGTCGAGGAAAAGTGCCTCCTTTTCGATGCCGTCCTGAATAAGAAAATAGTATTACTATTGTGGAGCAACCAAGTTCAATCTAGTGGCTTAAGATAGAAAATTAAACTTTTATTTGTCCTAACAGCAGGAAAACAAAAACATACAATAAAACAACATAATTTAAATTAGATTAAAATCTTAAACAGCATTCAGGTAGAGCAAAATACAAAACTTTTTGAGCTACTCGTGTCAGGATTGATTTCTCGCAAAAGAGCATTATAGCTATAGTCCTTTTTTGTTTCAGAAATCTTTGTTTATGTTAATCATTATAAAATGCCTTATAACATGGTATATCGTCACACCAGGTCATATTTGTTATACCGTGGAAATTGTATACCATCCCTATAATGTCATGGGTGAAGTGTCTTAAATGCCTTTTCCTCCAACAATAAGTGATTTTTTACAAACTCCAGGTTTGGAGAAACAAATAGGTGTCATGAGCCGTCATGAAATTCTTTAATTTTTTTACGGCAACAAATGAAGCCAAAAGCCATTTTCATACAACCCTCTTTGAAATAAGTATAAGTGATGCAGATGCATTTGCATCAATAAATGAATCTACTCAAATGAGCAAAGCAGCATCTTTAAAGCATCATCTTAGCAGCTAAGCCCAAGCTCTTAATTCAGTGAACCAGTAACTAAAGGCAGGTGTGGAGGACCGCTGACGCATGTGCATGTTGACACTCATTGACACACAAACTAAATGTGGAGCAGTGAAGCCACATGCAATTGAAAGCAGCTGTTTTGTCAGATGACTGCCTCCCCCTATGCTGTTTTTGTAGCCGTATCCCATGGAGACAGAGGTTTTTTTTGTGTGGCTGTGGAGCAAGAGAGGAAAAATCTGCTCATCGAGAATGGTAAACAAACAATGAAGTCCTCTGCAGGAAAGGCTAAAGAGCTGAAAAGGCTTGTGCATGTGTCCAAAGGAGAATACTGTAGTGGCCTATAGGAGGAAAGTTGTGCTGGACACTGCATTAGAGTCTCTCTTTAATTTATAGCACTGGGACGGGACAGGAGACTGAAATGAGCAGATTGGAGGGACTGCCACTGTGCCTCTGTTTGCAGGGATTAGAGTGGCGTTATCTGTGGTCCTGCTGTATTTGATCTGTGTTCAGAAGGAAAAGGGGCAGACACTCCAGGGAGACAGCAGACAGACAGCGGGGCACGGAGAGGGAACAGAGAAGGAGGTCCTTATGAAGAGACAGAAAACCTTAAAGCTCTAACAAATAGCATGTAAAAACATACTGTACTAACTGTAATGTGAATCTCCTTTATAATCCATTTAGACACTCTGCCCATATAATATATAAAAAACCTACTGTATAAACAAACCTACACCTGATGCTTACCAGGCAAAAATGATTTGTGCAGAGACAGGAAACAATAGCCCTTAGTGGTGATGTTAGTATGCTATTCAAGGTAGAACATTTCCTTTTCTATTTTTACAGAGTGTTTATGGAACAATGTATATGGACAAGAATTAACTCAAGTCTAAAATTGCTACACATTGAAGCAGTGATACATAATGTTTTTGTCTTACCTTTGTATTCATAATTGAGGTTCAGGTAATTATTGTCGCGGTTGTTTTGTGAGAAAGGAGGGCTGTAATGAGAAAAGACAACAATAATTATTAATGCCTAATGATTTTATGATGATTTATATATATATATATATATATTTTTTTTTTTTTTTTTTATTTTTTTTTTTTTTTTTTTTTTTTATTATATTATATATATTATATTATTAAATATATAAAATAGCTTTAGTTTGTTTTTAAACTGTCAGTCCACTCAGTAGATTAGTCCAGCGCAGACAAGTGTACAGAGAATGACGTCTCTGCTGACCGCGGGGCAGCATTGGGCCACGAGACCCTGGAAAAGGGGCACAAATGCCCGCTTACAGGGAAAAGTTCCATGCACTGGTTTCCTGCCATTGTTCTGCAGCCTGGAGCCTAGATAAGCCTCGTGCAGGTAGAGCTGTTTCCGTCCAGCTCACTCTCTCTCTCTCTCTCTCTCTCGCTGTTCTTATCCTTTTGATTCATTCTATTTTACCCTCCACTTGGCATTCTCTTTCACCAAAGCACATTTTCCATAACCTTTGAATCAAGTTTACAGTACAGCCTTACAGTAATTTACCACCTTTTCTCTAAAATGTGATAATGAAGGAATCCAGGCTCTAGATAAGAGTCTCTATGGCAACAGCTGAATGACCCGATTCCTTTTTCAGGGTCACATCAGAGCATTGGCCTTTAGCACTGTTTACAAATGTAACTCACTGCTTTTGTTGAGGGTCTAAACCAAGGATGAACGCAGTGTAACAAAAACCCCAGCCATAGAAATAATGTAAAAATACTTCTACAAGATGAAAATGTTCATGATAGATGCCGTATTAGAGACAGCCAGGTCTATAGATAAGGCCTTAAAAGAAGGTAGGGAAACTCACCTGTCCAGTGCTTGGTCTATTGATTGACAGCTGCTTGACAGTGAGTTTTCTGCACTTCCAAATGGATCCATCATCTGACAGACCAACAGACACATCAGATTACAACAGAGCAATCATTTAAAAAGACAAGATTACAGGAAAAATGTTTATGCACCAAAGTACTGGGAAGAGCACTAATAAAGTTACTTTTAGAATATTGACAGCACAAAAATTAACTTTACCAGGAACATTTCCCAACTTGCTAAATGCACCAGTAAAACTAAAAACCTAAACTCATTCATACTGTATAATGTTGAGAAGGGCTTACTTACTTACTTAAATTCCTTAGTTATGTTTATGCAGTTACGGTACTTCAGCATTTTAACAACTTTAATTAAAGAAGAATAAAAATAAACCTTTTTATTACAATATTTTTTGTATGTTTTGATTCATATTTGATATCAATAATTACGTAAGTATTGCAATATTGAAACTTTTGCAATACATTGTGCTGTCCTGATGCTGACTGATTTTGGTTGCTTACATTTGGGTCCAGTGTCTCCGGGATGAACTCTCCCTCGCTGTGGATGCTCGTGTAACTGCCCTGACGTGCGATCTGCTGCTGCTCTTCTGGGACACTGCCCGGCGGAGGGGACGTCCTGCCCGTGTGCAGCGAGCCTGACACACACAGACACAAAAGTAATAGAGGCAAATCAGAAAACATAAAATAGAAAAGCATAGGGGACAAATGAAGGGGTGAAACATAAAGGCAGAAAGGAGAAAACAACGTTATTCATGGGTACAAGATTAACCACGTTAAGGCTTCAAGAGATAATTTACAAAACCACGCTGACGCCACCTCTACCCTCAATTACAGTGACAAACGCTCCCCCCAACCAAGCAGCAGGCGAGACGGGGCGATTGTCCTTGACACAGAGCAGCAACTCAAACTGTGACTGAACTGACAAGGAGCACACAGCCTCCTGATTCTCAAAAATCTCAAATATTATCAGACTGAGGGATTTTATTCTTCAGTTCCAAGCTTTACTCAACGATTCATTGTGGAAGCGAATTCGATTGAGTTTATACAGTTTATATAGGAATGGTGACAGCACTGGCTCGGGGGGAGAGGGGGCTCTGACAGGAATCGTAAAATGTTTTCACTCTGATACGGGACACTGTGAGCAAATTGAGCAAGGCAGCGGCTATTCCGTGTTCATGGCTGAAATGGGTTTGACAGATTGACCTTTTGGGGGATTTAGTGTTTGGAAAGCATTTGGAAGTGAAGACTGGGGTTGACCGGGGGCGTTACCTGACAAGTGATAAGGGAGCACGGGGAAGATTTGCTTTCCCTAATTTACAAAAAAGAAAGGATCTGGATTAAACTTTTAATCATAGATAAATCCAGATCTCATAGCATCAATCATAGCTCTAGCGCCTCTTAAAAACAGAGAGTGAGGAGATAAAATGAAATACATGACATAACTTACAAAATAGATAGATGTAAAAACATTCTACAATAACTAGGGCCTACCTTTACAAATCAAGGAAAGTTTGAGCACTTACAAATACACTTATGAGTTAATCGAAATCATGCAATTCTGCACAGTCGTGGTTTTTAAGTCAATCCATTTTTTTCATGGCTTATTGCTTAGAATTCTGAGGCACTGAAGGCCACGTTTTTTTTTCGAGGCTGATATTTCTGTCCAGTTTTGCTCATAGTTTAAATTTATTACAAAAGTGGTGTGTAATATATAGAATTTTAGATAATATCATGATTGTTGTCTTGGAAATATGTAAAAATGAATATCGAGTACAGTATATTGTTTGTAGTAAAAAGGAAACAACAAAGGCTGTTAAAGAAATTTACATTGTAAATCAGATGGGGTGATTTTAGTCAACTAATAACTCATTGGTTTCTTAGTAGTTGACCAAAAGAAAGCAAAATACAAACCTATTCTGAATTTTTTACAGGAAAATCTCATTTAGTTGTTTTGTTTTTTCTTTATGAGTAGTTAATTAGCAAACATCTGAGCTTGTGTCTTGTGAATGAGGTTTGGGTTGGATATTTAGTCAGATCATGGAGACATTTACTAGTTTTGAACTCAGCTGCACTCCTGTTTTACCACAAATGTCGTGTAGTCATATTTGGTCTTGTTTCCACTTCACAATAATCTGTTAAAATTAGCTTTATGTTGTTCTTTGCGCAGGAGGCTGGCCGAAACTTTTAGAAAAATTAAGGCTGATATTCATAAGAAGCTCTGTAATAATAATAATCTTTGACACAAGCAAAAGACAAAAAGGACAATATGATTAGAAGAAAATCTCTAATAATCAGTAGAAAGCTGTATCCCTAAAAGAAAAAGTACATAGAAAAATGCAGGTACATAATGCATGTATAAGTGTGGAGGCTGCTTGGTATGAGGAGTGCAGCTTGCCCTTGCTTTGACCTGACATCTTTGTGAGAGACACGTCACTTTCACCTAACAGCTTCTCTGCGTTTCCATCCTCTGACAAAGCATGTTCCTCGTCCCGCCATTAACACTGCTGCGACACTGTCAACTCTCCTTTATAAAACTGACAAAGACGAGCCACCTTGAGATCGGAGCAGAATAACAAGATGGAGTGTTAAGATAAAACGTTAAACTTTTCAATTCTTTGTCCCTAATTTGTAGAAAGTTTAATTGTTTTATTAAAACACTGGAAAAAACAAAGATTAGCTTGAGTGTTTATTTTGCACAGAATAATTACTTTCTTACGACATACATCTATAATACGACAATGACATTACTAATTTTAGCTAAGACACAGACACCAATTTAATTGCCTTAAAATCACTAATCAAAATGAGAAAATCAACCAATAAATTATCAAAATATAAAATTGAATGAATAATCTCATTCATTTACAGTCATAGTGTGTTGCAAATCTAAATCTAAAAACTGGAAAAAAGCTTTTGTTGATATATTAAGATACAATAAAAGTGATTTTTGTTATCTTATTTAATTATTAAGAACACTAAATCTGAAAATTGTTAATTATTAATTCAAATTATATCAGTGTTTTTACACTTATGATAAAGATTATTAGAAACTAGGAACTAAAAAATCATTTAGTGCAATATTGTTCAGTCTAAGATTGTAAAGTTTGATGTTTAGAAGATGTTTTACTGTTGCTGTTTCACTGCATTTTGAGGAAATACTCTTATTAACTGAAATAACAAAGTTTCGATGCAAATTTGACAATCCTGTTGTTGTTGTTGTTGTCAGTGCTGATTTTGCTGTTGACCCTCACCTGTGGAGTGTTTGCGCACCCGCTCTGAGCCCTTGAGCAGCGAGCCCTTGAGGTCCCCCAGGGACCGCGATGACCTCATTTCACTCTGTTTGTCCCTGGTGTTCACCTGTAGGTACTGGGTATAGGACAGAGGAGACAGAGAGAGAGAAAGAGAGGTAGAGAGGGACGAGGGGGGGTAGAGATGTGAGAACAGACCATTTAAGGAACAAGATAAGGGCAGGAAGTGTATTACATCACTGTCCACTTACATCATGTCACACAGAGCTCAATCTACACTGTGCACCAATCACTTCTGAGAAACTCTAATGGATGTTTTTCTTTCTAAAAATATCTATCCCACTATGTAGATCAGTCGTCAGGCTTTTTCATTTACAGTATACAACAAAATAAGTTGAAACCCCTCTACGAGATTTTTTAAAATAAATCATTTTAAACATTGTGTTTGCATTATCCCATTTACAGTATGTCAAATAATTAGACATCTATGTTTCTTTAAAACTGGGAAGTCTTTTGTTTATGTTATTGACCTGAGCTTTACTCACACTTTATGTATAAAAAGTGCTTCAAAGCTCATTGTGGTGAAGAACTATGAGGGCAAAATACAAGTGAGATACATATGGACTATTTCAGAATAAAAAGTGTGAAATTACAGTTCTAAATTGCAATATGCTGTTAATGACAAAAGCACTTTTATCTTCTTGATGTAGTTTAAGTTTTGATGCTGATTTTGTAAGTGGGATTGGTAGATAAAATGTTTTAAAAAGTTCAGCATTATTTACTATTTTGTTACGTAACCTCAAAACTGAAATAGTTCACAAAATGGGCAACAGCTCTTTTCACTGATTTATGTGACAACGGCGCATGCTTTAGATCAACTTAAAAATGCAGTGGGTTCACATGATGGCCTACAGGTGATATATGAAGCTGAGAGCTGCTCACATGGTTGTTTTTCGGAGTCTTGAGAAGTATTCGCAGCAGCCCATATATGTCTATACTGCATCCATGTTGGAGCTGATATTCAACTGGGTCCGTGTGTCTGTTTTGAACTTGAGCGAGTATTACTCTCACACCTCCTTCTCTGTGAAGAACATGTCCATCTGCTGTCCAAAGGCCTCGGTCACTTTCTGCTGCAGTTCCTTGATCTTCAGTGGCCTCTGAAACGGGATGATTCTGTGGACAGATCACAAACACAATTCAATATTTTCATTTTCAAACTTTGTCATTACTATGGACTGAATACTCTCACAGCATTTAGATACATTTTTCCAGAAGTGTTTCTATGGCAACACACAAAAAGGGACAGGTTAGCTGCTGGGTCAAGGGTAAAAGCTGAGCCACCACAAACTGGAAAAAAGACTTATTCAAACTAGATACCATAATTACTGACACTGATGATGTTTTAATCGCTGACTAGGCTTTCTCAATCATCAGTTATCAGGTATTTATAGGCCTAATAAGTTCAGCTAACCTTTAGTTTATCAGATATGGCCTTATCAATACAAATAAAACTAGTACAAATTCATAAAGGACATTTATGGAGAGTAGTAAAGCAGGCCAGAAACATCTTTACTGTCACCGTATCCACTGTATCACACCACTGAAGCAGTAGTGTGTCCCGACTATAATAGCCTAGACTCCAGCCGTGTCCATATCATAGCACATACTGTAAGTACTTCATACTGTCTGTTGGTCTGACTGTACATTATTGTCAAAATTGTGTTTGTGTTCTGTATCCAGCAAAGTATCACTGCTAATGTATTCATGTCAAGATGCACAGCCAGTGTAAATCTCCATTCATAACATAACATTCAATAAACAGAGACAAATTCAATGACATCTTTTAATATTTTAGCACTAACACAAGATCAGCCTCACACTACATGTATGTAAATGAAATGCAGTGAAATCACATGAATAGATGATGAATACTGTTCTATGGAGACTATCCAGTTAATCTTCAGTGCCTATGTGCACAACAGTCCGTCTGCCTCAGCTTATCTCTTTGCGCGGTCAAATCACGTATGGACTACGTGTGTGTACATTTGCAAAAATGCGTGAGTGTGCTTGCTTCACAATCAGTTTTTCACATCGCGCGCCACTGTTTCAACACCACACTGGGCCTCTCCTCTCACCAAACGCCAACTCAAAGGCAGATGGGAAACTTCCTGAGAGGAAAAGAGGAAAAAAATGCAGAGCAGCGCAAAAGCAGCAGGATGTGTGTCTTTCCCTCCTTGTTCAAAAGAGTGACAGATACAGAGATATCCAGGCACAGGCTGAGAAAATAAAGCTCTATCATGTACTCCATAAACTTCTGAATACTATTTGGATTTGTAATGTGGCCGTTCACTCATCAGTTTTGCCTATCGTAATAATTGGTTGGCTTATATGAAGACAGTATTCTAGGAAATCAGAGATCAGAGCAGCAGGACAAGTGTTTAAATTCTCTTTAGACTCGGCGATGAGGCGCATGATAAAGAGCTGGGGTAAAAGAGGAGGGGACAGGACAAATTCTACCCTCAAAGATGGGTCTTTTTTACTCTGTGCAGAGAAAAGCTGAAGAACTAGTGTTAAAACTTTGGAGTTGTTTGAGGACAATCAGCTCCGATACCTCATTCTGAAAGGCATACAGACTTCACTCGGCTGAAAAGTACAGCTGTTTAATTACATCAATTGAGACAGCCAGTAAAAATACTGCTTAAACATATTTGTTGGCATTTGAACACAATACATTTTTATAATAACTAATGTCTTTACGTTGCATGACAACCTAGAATCAACTAAACCACGCAACTGTTCAATTCTTCTGTACTCTTTCTCTTCTGCACAAAAAGTATAGATCTTTAGATAAAATCATGCTACATCCCATCTCGCTCACAATGTTACAGAGGAAAAAGTTGGCTGGCTGCGGCTCTACACTTTGGCAGCGGTCCCTGAGGCTGAGTGAGGGGAAGAGGGATACACAGCTCTGATTTCCTGGCCCCAACCTTCAGCGTTTGCCAACCAAAAGAGAGAGCAGCCAATTAGATTCCACTGTTCTCCTGACTCAGGGACTTGGCCGTGCTGGAGACAATGGGCCGATAAAATGTTGTAGTAACTCTTCTGTGGTTTGTTTTAGAGTATGTTATGCTCTAACACAAGAGTAATACGTTTCTACATTTTACAGAAGGGAAATGTTCAACTAGTTTTACTTTAAGTCACTTTTGCACAATTGAAAACAAAGAAAACTAAACTTGTTTAATTAATATAAGTAAATCTTAATCTGTAAAGGTGCACTGTGCAAGAATGTTGGTGGGGCGTCTACAATTAGCTTGTTTTCATTTGGATTATATTACTTTGCCAGTAAAATGTTTCACATAATGAACTTATACTCCATGGAGACGACAAGCATGTGGCACAAACAAGCCAAGCTAAAAGTCAGTTCTGTGGTGTTTTTAAAGGAAGTTTTGAACAATAAAAACATCAATAGTGAAATATTTTTGTTAAATGTGTTACTAGGGAACATTCTAAGCAAAGAAATAACATTACCATGGAGTTAGGCAGGGGCAGAGGCTTTACCAGTAAAGTTACATATTGCAACTACAGTATAATGTTGTTTAGTCCACATATTTGCCTCTAAAATAAGAGTAGTTGTAGCATGATTTGGGAAAAAAATATTTCTTTGCAATATTAGTATTGCTTTGTATCTGAGATTCAACTAAAAAAATGAAAAACAGATGTACATTTCAGAGTCAACGTTTTTTACGCAGAATAAGACAGATAATTATGTTTAGCTTTTTCTAATTGCTACTTGCGTCCATTCAAATTGTATTTTTCATTCCATGACAGTTAATTTGGGAGCAACGACTGGCTATGTACCAATAACGGTAGACAAAGAGAAGTTCTCAAATAAAAGGCGTTGATGAGTTCAGAAAAATATGGACCATATAGAAAAATATCAAACTTCATTGCAAGAGAAAAAAGCTTGACATTTATATTAATGCAACAATAAAAATGAAATCATTCTTACTATTTCAAAAATATATTTTTGTTGCTTGTTCTGTATTCAAAAGGTCCACTTTTCCTATCAAGTATCCACTTTAAATGGTTTTATGCATTATGTTTATTTGGGTGTACATTTTTTACATTTATGCGCCAACAATTAACACTACTGAGAAAGGCAAATAGGATATGTAAATGAGTTTAGCCTCTATGCATGATATGATATGATGTGTTGTCTTGTCAAACCAAAGGAGTAGGAGGTGTTGAGTTAAGCAGAGGCCTGAGACAAAGAAAAGATGGCGAGAGACAGGAACAGGAAAGTGTGCTGTGTTCTTGCGCAGAAGCCAATTAGAGCTGTGAAGAAGAGGCCCGTTGTGTGACTGTGTTCTGCCTGGGAACATCATGTCTCTCTCCCTCTGTGAGACTGCTCCAGTGCTCCACACGGCGTCCTGAATCGGATCATTCATGCCTGTACGTTCTGGTCAGCTCCCTGCTTTTCTTTTCTGGGATTCCTCTGGTCTGCGGTGGACTTACTCAGCTCTAACCAGGGTTGCCTTTGTGATCAAACAGGATGTGGTGCTCAGAGAGGAGGATGGAGGACTCAAAGTGCTACTCAATTGTAACAGAAAAATGCTCTTTTGAAAGTCAAAAGACAGGGGCTTATAACTTTAAATTATCTTTCTTATAAATCATTGTTCACTACTACTGCTACTACAGCTACAAATCTGATCATTTCTTTTAGTGACTATACCCAATACATTTTTTGTATTACAGCAAAAAAAAAAAAAACAAAAAAAAAATATTATTTTATCCGACCATCAACTGTATTAATTGTTATTGGCCTATTGAATGTTGATGTGAACAGAACCAATTGGAGTAGAAAAATAGGAAACGAGTTTATTCAAAACACCATACATAGTAGGGAAGCACCGATCCGATATTGGGATTGGATATCGTTGCCCATCCAGAAAATTTTGCTGGGTCGGGAATCGGCTCTATGATATCGGTTCAGCCGATACCACTATTGTGCCTTTAATTGAACATAATGAGACAAATTTACTGGCTGGTGTTGAACTTCTCATTACGTTTGACATTTTATTCAGATTAAGTTCTTATCTTAGTCATTATTTAAAAGGAAGCATAGTCAGGTTTGAATAGCCAATAAGAGCCTGTGTTGAGTATTCGAGGCGCCGGGATCTGGACTGATGGTAAATAAACTTCTCCTGCTTAAGACATCCAGTCGCAGTTTATGAGGACAACACACATTTTTGCCAGACACTTCCCACATCTAGTGCTTACGGTAAGAGCGAAGGAACTAATGACCAAGTAAAGAGTGTCTGGACTGTAGAGCCGTGCTGATAAACACGTGTAAGACACTGAGGTGAACCGTGTCTGCAGACTGTTAGTGTAACTGTAAATCTGATCTAGTTACAGGAGCAGATGGGTGAGGAGTGTGGGGCCTGAATAGACCAGTGTATTGCTTTAGGCAACTACAATGAACCTTGGCACACACACTTTCTGCTTTCCTTTCTTTTAGGCTTAGAGCACTGTCCATTTTCCCAACAGTCCTGAGTCGGAGGAACAAGGCCAGGCAACGCATAAAAACAACAGACAAGCAGAAAACATAATACGAGGTTTCCAACGTACCGCTTCTCTCGCTCATGCTCCAGCTTGACTCTGAGATCCTGTCGAGAGGAACAATAACAAAAGTGAGGAGTTATGGAAGAGGAAAATGATTCATGCTCAAGGCTGTTAAATAAAAACAATACAGGACTTGTACCATTCCTGATTCCTGATGTTATTTTTCAGCGCACAGGTGCATCCCACTTAAAGTGATTTCATTCAAAGGAAATACAGAGTTCTTAGAAAACTACACTTAGAAAAACGCAATAATTACACTTTGTTAGATAAAACTGATTTACTTAGATTGTTCCATCTTTTCCTGTGTGGCAAACATCCATAAATTTCTATTGCGTTTTTCACTTACACTTCACAAAGTAATGTATGTAATAATGTTATGGTTTTGTATATTTTTCCTTCGATTTGATTATACATTTTAATGTCTTCTTCCTCTTTCAGTTAAAACAACAGCAAGTTTTCATCTAGTAAAATTAAATGTGTCCCAAATAAGGTAACAAACAGGCTCACAATTTGACCTATTTAAAAAATGTACCGATATCTGTGTCTGTCTTTCCTCGTAGAAAACCCTGCGTTATCTCATCTGCCTATTTTTGCCTTTCACACGGGGGAATCTGAAAGTGTTTGAATGAGGTCATAGAGATGACATCATATCAGGCCACACTTCTGGATTTTCCTCAGCCCGCAGAGGACATGCCGCTCGCTAACTCACTTTCTCTGGTTTGTTTATATTGTGATAAGCACTTTAAGAGGATTTACCCATTGTTATTCCAGAGAGACACACGGGGCAGCTGGGTTTGTGGCACAAGGTGACTGAGGAGATGTATACACCAAGTGCTTAATTTTGCTTAGAAATTCAAGAGAAAGCAGCAGTGGGTGATTAGCTACTGACAAAAAGGTCTATTTTGTTCAATTTTTTGTAGTTTCCTGATAAAATAGTAATTCATAGAAATGTGTCAACATCTCAAATGGCTAAACACAATGTAAAACATGTCATTTTGTGCCCTTACTTGGAAGTTTACAACATGTTTCTTTTTTCCTAAGTTTTCATTTTCTAATTTTCACCTCTTTTACTATCATTGAGTGACATAATGATTAGTTATCGGTGTAAAAATTGTCTTTCCATTGCAGCTCAACGTGCAGAGGTGGACAGTATTCAGTTAAACTTGCTCAGTTACATTTACTTTAAGAGGAACAGTCCCTATTTTAACAGTCCCACGTCCCATATCCCAATAAATGTATCCAAAACTTTTAATTTGCCCAGTTTTACACAAGACAAGTCCTGGTTTTAGAAATTTTTTTGAAACCCAGCAGTAGTAAATATCAAAAATATTGATGTTTCTCGAATCAGAATTTAGAGAAACACTGTCAGAATTCTCTCAGATTCATACTGTATTTCACTGGAAGAGATGTCAATTGACATCTGCATACTACATACACATTTTCAATATTTTATTATGACTTTTAATCCCCATTCATGTGTGTCCCAGTTTTAAATTTGAAATCTGGTCCTCCTAATTTACTTGAGTATCTTTTCAAAAACTTGTACACCTGACACACTACAATAATAATAAAATCATTCTTTAGACTATTTTTATTGGGGATAAATAGGTTTTTTGTCATAATGTGAAAAATATACCTTTTCCATGGACACAAACAGAAGGAGGCCCTTATCTTGGCCAAATAGTTGATAATTTTGAGGCCATGCAAGCTCTTTTATTATTTATTTTATTGTCACAAAGACATCTAAACTAGATAAACATGCTTTATTTTTAAGTTTATAAAAGTTACACAATGTACTTTAAAGGTTTTGCCCGTCCAAGTTTGCACTTTCTTGTAAAATGCCTTTTAAAGGTGATATATCCGATTTTTGCTTCCTTTGAAGTGAAACAAACCGAAATATTGAATTTGAAACTTCTTACTTCAGTTTACAGTTTTGCTCACTTATCTAATGCATTTTAAGCCTCTAAATTGTTTACCAGGATTTTTTCACAGCTGTTAGAACCAAGGAGTGCTGGTATGCTAACAAAAACTAGCCACAATGCTAATAACAATAGCAGAAGTTTATGGATTTAAGTGAACAAACATCACAGTAATAGATACTGTCGACTAATTTTAACATTAATAGACAATTTAACAATGTTGATGTGCAAGGTTATTTTACTGTACAACAAAACACACAAAAAAAATAGGTATAATGCCTTTAGGTCCAGACATTGAAAACAAATCATAACCGAATCTGAAATCATAATTTAAAGTGTCCATAAATTTCTCAATGACATCTAGTCTGCTTTTGTTACTATAGGTGGGTGTGGTTGACAAAGTAACTATGACTCTAGACAGAGAATACCTTACAATTGTTATTACGGTAATCTTTAATTGCTTTGGCTGTACAAAAATAACAGCTGCCTTTTCACCCAGTTCTTTTCTCTGTATTAACAATAAATGTCCAGCGACTTGAAAATGTACCTGTTTGTACAGCAGAGTTCTGTGTTTGGGCTTGTGGCTGTTGTTTTGAGTGGAGCAGCGGCCCAGAGCAGCCAGGTCCTTCATGATGGAGTTGAGTGCTTCCTCATCATCTAAAAAACAAGAGAAATTTTTATTTAATTTATTTTGGCTCCGCAGTAGTTATTACCACGACAATAACTACTCTTCCTGGGGTCCACATAACACACAGAAATTACATTAGAATTTACATACATTTCATACATACAGTTTGTTGATTTCATACATACAGTTTTATATATCATTAGTATTAGTATATCAAATATTAAAATACATCCAAGTTTGCAAAAACTAATGTCAAGCATTCAACATGCAAAATCTATGTGATGAGAATTTGTACAGCCTTCCCTACTTTTCTTTTAAACAGATCCTTTTTGTGATCTCTGTTAAAAAATGAGGCATACTATTCCAAATAGACATAGCTCTGTATAAGACACCTTTCTTTAAGGCGTTAGTTTTAGGTAATGCCAGCGTGTAGCGAATTAGAGATGAGTTTCATGCTTATGTCAAACTTTTGCCAAAGTCAGTTGATTTTTGACCCCATTTTGTCCCGCCCACTTTTCTAGGAAGTGTACTTCCTGTTTAGTTGCATTTAGCCTGTAGACTTCAGACGATGGTTTTATTTTAACTGTCATTACATATGTTTGAAATTGCCCCACAAGACAGACATGTAAACTACAGTAACAGAGCTAAACAGGAAGTGCAAATCCTAGAAAAGTGGGCGGGACAAAATAGGGTCAATACAGTGCCGACAGGTTCTTTAGAAAAGACAGTTTTCTTAAAAATTCAGCTAATTTGCAATTTATTCTCTGTTCTACTGTCAGCCAAGTGAGCATTTTCTCTCATGGATCAGTTCAGCACCAGTCTTGCAGCTTTATGATGTATTAGTTGAATTTTATTAATATTTTGTTTAGAGGCAGATGACCAGATTAATGGACAATAGTCCAAACAAGCTAAAGCCAAAGCTTCTGTGACAAGATTTGTATTGTTTCCAGTTAAAAAAACATCGGCAATTTGTGATAATAGAAATTCTTCGACTCATTTTGGAGACGACCTTATCAGTATGTGTTGTCCAAGACAGTTAGTCATCTAACCAGACCCCAACAGCTTAGTTTCTTTTACTTGCACAAAGTCACTCCATGCTAGGAGATACTTAGTTTTGGATTTGTTCTTAAAGCATGGCTAGATGCTAAAATCATCGTTTTAGTTTTAGAACTGTTCAATTTCAACAGATTTTTAAAAAAAATAATAAGTGAATGTGTTGTGTCTAATACAGTTTGTCCTCACTTTGTTGATCATAACGGTGTCAGCTGAGATCTATGTCAGAAGTAACATAACTCACACATGTTCACCTAAGCTGTCAGTCACACCTCCGGTCCGCATACTTATCGTCTTACTTCTAGTCTCGATGTGCCAACTGGAAAAACACCGCTCAACGAGAAAATCCCACGCAAACTGGATTTTCAGGTGTAACACTGAGACTTACAAAAAACTATGTCCAGAGTAGCAGTGTCATAGTATTGACATTTTGTAATCCGATTAGTGAAAACATGTTGCAACTTTTTAAAATTATCACTTATGCAATCACAACAAATTTCTAAAAATGTACACAGACTTTTTTTTTTACATAAAAAAATCTAAAATCTATTTATTTTGATAGAGAATGTTCAATAAATGACTAAACTCTAAACTCTGCTCTGATACAGCTGAATTACATCAGAAGAGGAACTGAAGTCTTATGATGTTATCTTCACAATATGCCTTTTGTATTCAGCAAAGACTTATTCATAAACTGTACTTTAGCTGATAAATAGTCACATTCATGTAGACTGCAGAACTACATTAAGGGTTCATTCACTTCACACACAAACCAGTACATAAGAACATTACATTGACTTACATTCATTTCCTGGACCCTAATCCTAACTTTAACCTCAGTGACAACTTGCCTAAACATAAGTCCCTTAATCTATTTGCTTTTAAAGGTCCACCACTGAACTTTCTATGTTTTGTTCGTCTGATTAAATTACAGTATGTTGAAGTCATTTTCTTTGTATTTAGTATAGCTGTAGTTGATTAAAGACATTTTTTCATATTCTGATTTGAGTACTAATCAACATCTTCATGCAGAAATGGCAATAACAAAAGGGTGGAATTAGGTGATCCAGCTTTTTCATTTACAAAATATTGATACTGATGATTGAGCTTGAATATTCTGCTAAATATCCGATATCAACCAAGACCTTTGGCAGGAACTGAAAATGATAATAAACTTCAAACTACTAGAAAGGTGATCAAATAGAGTTATGTTATTGTTGTTTATTCTCAAAATATCTACTGAAGGTCTTATGTGAGTAAAATTTACAACAAAATGAGAAACTCTCAGTCAATAAATATTGTATTCAATTACACATTATGCATGAAAGAATCAAAGCACAATTCATGATTTGTAAGTTCATGGTGAAGGAAATCAGTGGTTAAGGGTTAGGGTTAGGATCATTCAAGATGATTTTACATCATTTCGTCTCCTTTAAAGTGGCCGAGTAAAAGCAACGACTCCAAATACACGGATCATTCAGTTCTGGTCAAATGTAGCTGTTTAGCCCCAGACCAGCCCCTCGGCTTTTTACGGCACATTTTCCCTCTGAGTCACTGAGTAAATCACATAAACCAACACAGACACGGACGTCATGTTTCACATCCACGTTGGGCACAAAAAGTTAAGCTGCCAGTGTACACTCCCTTCACGTACACAGAGGCTAAATATAACTCACTGATAAGCACAGTTAGTAGTACTTACATTTGCTTGAATTGAAATATTTTAGAAGAAATGATGAGCTACTTTTGACAGTAGTTTTCTGACACACTCTTACACACATTTTATTTTAACGTTATCCCATAGAATCTTTGGCATTAGCTAATGTTGTGTTTCTTTGACTGCATTACCATTTAATACAATACATTGTAACTCAGTCCTCCTTTTTCCACCATAAACTTGGTATTTCTCCTTGAATAATTTATTTTGTGTGTTACTATACTGCTGATATTTCAAGTTTAACCAAATTAGATTGTACTGACATTTAAGTAGTTGCTAAGATAAGATGATATTTGAGTTATTTAACATCTTCAACTTTGCAGAGGTTTGAGATAAGACTGACTAAACACAGGACACAGTGAAAGTGTATCACACCTACACACTAAATAAACAGACTGCATACCTCTGAACAAAACCATGATGCTCCTTCATCCGACTGGAGTTAAGAATTTATCGATTGAGCAAAAGAAAATCTGGTTTTATGGCTCTCAGGGGGACGCAGACAGAACAAAGATATTGATTCAAATGTGTTTCTGCTGTGGTCTGAGCCTCACATCTGAAAGTGTTGAACGTACAGTAAATATTGAACAACAAAAGCGTCAAAATCAGTCAGATTTAACACAGCTTTTAAGAGACAGAAAGTCTGAAGGAATGGCTATATCATAAGTTACTCGTCGTTTTGCTCAAAACTTTTTAGGAAGGCAATACAGAGGTCTATTAAGATCTGCAATTATAACAATATTAAGATTACTTAAATATTAAACTCTGTGCTGTGTTTCTTGACTTTATTTGTAATATCCTATGGCCGTACAAGCTTACATCAAATAAATTTGACAGTATGTAGTGTCTCGTTTAAAAAATTTAACAGTTAATTGTTTTATGAATGTAATGAATCAAAATTAACAAATAAATTGTTAATTTTATTTAACAGGCTGCATATTAGAAACCTTGTCTTCTACATTGGATGTCTAGTTTATCTGCCTTTCTGTCAAGATGAAGTTGATGCTACTGTGTAGCTAGCTGTCTATTGAGGTTACACACAGTCATTATTTTATTTGAAAATTGCTCTTCAACTTTCTGATTGAGTGGAAAGATAGGATTAAGAACACATGATAAAATGTGTTTCTTAGATTTTTGGGGAAAACATTTTTCTTCCTCCAGAGAAAGTTTGTTTAGAAGAAATTGATAAAATACCTTTTCTGTTGTCACAGCAACAGGGCAAACTTTAGCTAACTTGTTTGCTAACATCAGTTGGAGATTTAGGACATTTTTACTGTTTTAGCCAAAATTTTCACTCACCAAATGTGTTCTTGTTGTTTTTCTGCTTTTCTGCCTCTGTCTGTATACTTGATTTTCTCTTTTACATGTCAGGTTAAAACTCAATATTTAGCAGTAGTTGTAGTTGTTTATGTTTATCAGACTGTAGCTGCTTTTTCTTTTTAGTATTTGGAGTACAGGAAAAATGTAACTAGTCTCCATTGACTCTCATTCATTTTCACCACTCACTGCTGACATTTAGAATACTGTGATGTCATCTACATAACTTCCATATGATATTATCTTTATGCACATCAATTTAACAATGCCAACTTAAGACAAAAAGCTTAGCAAAAACTCTATTATGTGTTACTTGTTAATGAGCTCTGCAGCCTCAAGTCAACCACATTATTGAAACATTTGATTAGATCAGATAATGAAGTCACAACAGTTTCGCCTTTAACATTTCTCATTATGAACTGTATGAGACGTGCTCGCTGCATTGTTAAACCCCTCGCACTGCAGTCAAGGATACAAAACAAACAGCATTGGCCTCGTGTGTTTCACTGTGGATGTGACTTGAACAAGGGGCAGAGGAGTGTGAGAAATGCGTAATACCAGTGCTAATAGCAGTAAAAAATGAGGACTGGACTTCACTCGAAACACTGCAGGCCAAGGCTAAATGCTAAAGCAATAGAAAGTGGTGGCAGCTTTGGTACTACGTTACAAATGGAACAAACAAACCACAGTAAACACAAAGGAGTGATGTGTGCTAGAGGCTGACAGATATGGGTTTTCCAAGGTCGATGCCAGTGTTGTAGATTATTAATAATCCAGAGAAACCATTAAAAGAAAAGCCTCAAAAGTCTACCAACATTTTGGGCCATTGTGTTTGAACCTTTCTATCTTTTTGCTCAGATTAGGTACAAAAAAATTACCCACACTGTTTTATCACAAATGTAAAGTACGTTCTCTACTACAGGATTGATATAAAGCTTTTTGAGTATTTCTTTTGAAGGTCTGCAAAGCCAAAGCTGTACTAGGGTTGGGCGATACTGACAAAAATGAATATCTCAAGATTTTTTTTTACATTACAATAAAACAAGCATAAAATATCTAGTTTGACAAGCATTTTCATAAGCATAACTTGAAATATAAAAAAAAAAAAAAAAAAAAAAAAAACCAAAAAAAACAACTAATAAATAACTAAATAAAACATGTCGGAACACATTTTTGCCGGAATGACTCAATGTATTTATGTATTTTTGTTTATTTATTACAAGGATATTGATCAACATAACATCTGTATAATGTGCCAGATATCGTTTTTACCGCAGCAATAATTTTACTACACAGTCAGTAATACACATTTTAATGATGACTTAATTTAACCACGTTTTAGAGTATTAATTCATGTAAGTTTGTAGGAGGAAATGACAAATGTGAAATGTCATGACTGCAAGATCCATTTTTCAACTTTGTTTTGAATAAATTCCTTGTTTTAATCAAACAATATCCTCAAATTGAATTTTTGCATATCTCCAAAACAACGTATAATCTAAAACTACATTATATTGCACACTTCTACAATTTACTGCAATATATGTTGTGCAAAGTGCAAACCTTTAATTTTACACTGGTGTTATGTTTTACCCACTTTTATTAAGTAAAATTTACTGTATTGAAAAATAACCCTAAAAATGTATGTAATGTTATTTTAGAGCGCGATATGGGAAACATTTTTTATTATATTCATAGACAGATCACTATTTTGGTGTTATCATGATGGTAGACTGTTTTCGTATTGTCCTTGAAGTAACATAATATAACGTAATATGCATCTTCAAAAGTTTCTACCTGACTCTGACCAATCAGAGAAAAAGATGGTGAAGAATAGTCTGAATTTGAACAAACGAACATGTACTTTACTCATAATAAAAGTTGTAAAATAAAAATCTAAAAATGTGAGTGGTTCTAAAAAAGGGGGGAATTCCAAGAAGTCAAGAGGAGCGAGCTGCGTTACACAATAGAGACTGATTGCCCTGCGTTGCATCACTGTGTTGCATCGTTTTCACTCAGACTGCTGCTGATGTGCAAATGAGCTACGGAGAAAAGGAACTCCTGTCCAAGTCACTTTACGTCAGGCCAGTTAGGTTTTATAGTCATATAGCCTAGTTTTTTAGTTGTTGTTTTTTTACTATTAACATTAAGATCTACATAGGCTAAATTTATCTTTTTAGTCTAAAAATAACACAGCTGATTATAAAATTGTGCTTACAACATCATACAAAAAGAAGCATCATGTTTGGGGCTGCAACTAACGATCATTTTCGATTAGTTGGACGATTATTCTTTCGATTAATCGATTAGTTGTTTAGAACGCAAAAGTCACCATTACAAGATCTTTACCCATTTTTAACCAGAAAAAGTGAGGAAAATGCCCTAAAATTACTTGAGACCATGAGTTTGCAACTGATTCAATACATTTTTTTTTTACTGCTGTTGAAAATATGAATGTGTTGTTGTACAAAAGACAGACGAGGACAAGCATTTTAGTATTTGAAAAAAGCAAAGAATCCAATCAGGACTTCAAATAATCACATAATTATCTAGATATATTAGCACATTTCCTTTGCAGACTTTGCATTATTTAATTTATTCGTTCTACTTTAGTTACATTATTCAAATTAATATCAAATTCTTGGAGCAGTGTTTTTTTAAGCAGTAAATGTACTTATTTTCTGTCATGGCTGCCCAACTGGAGTCTTTTAAACGTCTTCTTTTTCAGTTCAAGCATGTTTATCAACCTAGATGACTAAATTAGTTGATGATTAATTCAATTATTGATTCATTGCATTTAATCAATTAACTTGCTGCAGCTCTATTTATGCTGAAGTTAAAGTCAGTGGGAATCTTTGTACTCTGAAGACTGAGTGTGTAAGAAGTGAGTCTGGCTGAATGAAGACATGAAGGGGATTTCCTGGTGCACACAGAGACACATCATGGCAAAGGCATCCGGCTGGACCAGCAGCTGGAGCCAAATGTGTCCTCAGCACTGCAGCAGCACAGGCTCGCTCTGACGCACAGCCCTCGTGCACACCCACCACCAGAAACAGACACAAGACTTACTTGGAAAATTCACTTGTAAGTTTATTATGACTATATTTACTTGAAGCAGAGTTTTTGAGTTTTATCATGCCTATTTATAATATAAAGTAAGGTTTTTATTTGCCATTTTCACTGTTATAATTCATCCATCAGTGTAAATAGCAGAGTAATTGACTCCATAGACACCATAAGTGGATTGTTTTAGAACTAGGGCTGGGCAATATGGCAAAAATTGTATATCATCATTTTCTAGGCGCCAAATCACAAATTCAGTTTATTATGACTCATCCATATGGTCTACTTTGTGCTTTTCAGCACAGGATCCTGAATTTATAATTTTGGCACAGCAACGGCACTCTTGAGTTATAGCAATAGCTCAAATTAACATAATACAACTTTTAAATAGGGAAAAGCCCTCTTTTAACTCTTGGGGAAGGACTCATTTGCTTGAAACCCATAAATTAGGTTTGCTCCCCGCAAAGATATCACTTACTTTTCTAAATATTGGTTTAAGTTATTTAGAATTACTGTACTTCATGCTGTTGTGTATTCTTGATTAAACTCACTCAAAAAATTTTGAAAAGCTGAAAATGTTTAGAAACTGTTGTCTAGTGCACAAGGTCTTAAATGGCTCAGCTCCACCACCTTTGGGAGAATTCATTAAAAAAAGAAGTTGTGAGACCAGCACCAGATCCAAAACAAGGGGAGACTGTGAATCCAGTTTAGAAAGTGCACCTTTGCCCAGAATGTGCTCTCTGTCAAAGGCTGTACAAACTGGAACTGGAACACGCTGCCAATCACAATCAGAGACAGCACCACTTTTGTTTTGTTTAAGAAACAACTTAAGGATGGCTACTTAGTAACCAAAGATGTACCCACTAGAAATTATTATTACACTAGTGAGAATGTGTGGATGTGTGTAAGTTATAGTAGTGAGTGAGTGAGCACAGCCAGGCATAGGCACTTTATAAACCATAGGTACAGGTACTTTACCAACCATACACACAGGCACTTTAACTAAAGCACTTTAGTAATAGATCTACCTCATGTGCATTCAAGTGTTTGTTTATTGTATTGTATCATGTCTTGTCTGGTTCTGTCTGTTGTGTCTCCTGTTGTATCTATTCTTGTGTGATGTCTTGGTTGTCTGTTCATTTATATTTTGCTTCTTGTGTTGTAGGCCTGTTTTATCCTGTGTTTTATGGGACTACAGATGGAAATTAGCTTTAAGCTAAATCTAGTGTATTTACGGTTTTGCCGTTCATTAATACACATTGTCCCATTCAAATAAATAAATAAACTAACTAAACTAAATTCACAATACATGCTACAGTAAAACACGTATTAATAGTGTAAAAGTGGCCTGAGTTTACTTCAGTAACATGATCTTATGGCTACTGCATTATTCACACACACAAAAAACCTCACTCCACGGTGCTCCACTCGAAACTATGATGCAGCTAATTAAACACCTAATGGGTGTAATGTTTAAACCCTTGACGTTAACCTTTCACTAGAACCAAAGACTCTGATGTAATCCTCCTATTGTAAGAACGCTACAATAGTTGTGCAATAAATGTTTGTACAAGCTCCGTGCCCATGTCTTTTCACTGGACGTCTGTAACACTACTTTCCATTCAGACGAGACAGGCCTTTTCAGCAGGCATTTCCACTCACTAATGTAAAAAGAGCTGTGTGGATACTGTGCATTTGTTATGGCAGCGACAGACATTTGAAATGGGAAAATAAATGAAAGACACTGCATTGGTGAATGAAAGATACATTACCTTGGGAGTTCCTGTGCTGTCCAGGTCTAATGTGGAGACCGTCATCTGTGAGAAAACAGGAGCATGGTGTGAATAATTGCATTTACACATACACAAAATGCATGTGCCGGTGTATCTATGATATCAACAGAGCTTGTCACAATATATTTTGTATTATTTGATTGTTTACAACACATAAGGCTTTCAACTGAGTTTACTATAATTGTGTCAAGTTATTGGTCTTGCACTTAACATCGCCAACATACAGAAGAGAATCAATAAAGCTTAACAAAATGATTTTGACTATTTATATTGCTAAGAATAAAGTTTTATAAGGTGCATCACAGTGTTTTATTTGTGTCTGTCTGCGTGTGATGGTGGGAGGTTGTTTCAATATAGTTATGCTGTAAAGCAATAAAACAACTTGGCTTGGCTAGAAAGTATTCATACTGTACATGGTGATGCAGCACAATACAAGTTTAATATTCAAACGAAATACAAAATATAGCTTCACCTATAAACAAGATATGAAACTAAAAATACATGTGATGGTAAAGATATTGTGTGTTTTTTTGTTTTTTTTTTATCAGCATGTTAAATTTGTCCAATCAAGTTGCACAAACTTTAGACAGACTTTCCCAGTGGCTTCATGAATGCTTCAGTAAAACACTAGATCTAGTTCCTATTGTCTGAGTGCAGTGGATGGAAGAACAATGTGAGTGGGAGAATAGTTTTGCACCGAGTAGGAGTGTGCATATGTTCTCCAGCCTGGTAGGTGTGCATATAAATACACTCTCAAAACGTGTTATTGTGCTCCTAAAGCTTTTCTGGGCCTGCATCAACTCAAGCAAACATTTTACCATAACAAAAAAGAAAAACACGAAAAGCTGACCATCACTGAGCTGCAGCCATTACCAGCTACTTCCAGTCATTTTCACTCCACTGTGTGAACGGAAGTGTTCAAAATGCTACTCACTCATGTTTACTGTCATCATCAGGAGGTGGTCCTGTTGAACTTGAGCACACGGCCCAACTTTCAACTTTCAGACAGCCAAATCTTCGCCCTGCAAAGAAAAAACAACACAGATTAGCATGTTGCATTTTTCTATTTTAATATTTCTGCCCAAAACTATGATAAAAGAAGACACAATGAAGAGGTGTACAAATACTGAAAATTAACATACTCCAATTAGTGATGCAGTATGAGAATTATTTTCACTTGGTTTAAGTTTTGATCTCATTGATTAGATTTTTTCAACATTAAATTTTGCATTAAAAAAAACAGAGAGAAGTTACAAAAATGTCATGTATGTCCTTTAAAAGCTAAGCAACTGTATCAGTATCACTTCATGATTGTTGTTGTTGTTGTTGCTGAAAGTTGTTAAATTGATTCATGCATGTTTGAATATTCTTGTATAGTCCTGCAGCTGAAGATTGAGTGCTCAGAAAATACCTGTCCTCACCTACCACCTACCCCCACCTACTTTTCTGTATTTACTTGAGATACTCAAAAATTAGGATTCCAAGTTTTGTGTTTTGCAATATCCAAAATATAAATTATGGGTCTACTTATGTCATAGTGTCTTCCTAAATATAGAAAAAAATCACATTAGGTCTCATTAAAAATAGATTTTTACTGTTTTAATATTTAAAATGTGTCATATTAAAGCTGAGGTACTTAATCTTAATGCCGAAAACAGACAGTAGGTATTTAGTTACTTCCTAACTCTCACAAACCCTTCAGAGAATGGTTAATAATCACACTTTCAGCTGCAATTATGGCTTAATAAAATCTTTATACAGACAGCAAAGCTAAACTGGAGTGGACCATCAAAGTAGAGCCAATCAGAGCGCTGCTTTCGACTATCTATAGATACGCTTTTATTCAATTCAGACAATTTACATTGGTCTGTTTTTGTTCTAAAGTGCTGCTGCGCTTACAATATAAATTTGATGGAAAAAACAAAGTTGACTTTTTTCCAACCAAAAAAGACAGGTACTCCAGCTTTAAGTTTGTGCAAATAATAGCTTAACAAAGAAAAACAGAAGAAACAGAAAATCTCTAATGGGTAATCACGATTATTAAATGTGTTGCAAAATCATGATATTTATGATTTCCAGTTCAAATACAATGTGACTTAAAGATGTGTTTACGAAAAAGGATGCACTCCTGTCATTCATCATGTAAAAGTAAAGTTATTTTTGTATGTTGACTTTTGAACCAGCAGTAAAAAAATTCCCAAAGCTGCTGTTGATATCCCACAATGCACCGCTGCCGGCCCCAGGTAAAAACAACATCTACTTCAAAGACAAAGCTTTCTTTATGCATGACAAATGTGCATGGGGCTCCTGTCGCTGTGAGGAAGACGTGCTGCTGACGGCTGCTGCATGTCCACAGATGAGAGCAGAGACCAAAGCAGAGAGTCCTGCTGAGCCCAGGGATTTGTTTAAGAATCATTTGGTCTGCAGCTTAATGAAATGTGGTTAGCTTGGAGTCTCTGTGGACTAAAAAACAAGACTTAAAAAACATGATGTGTTTGTATGCAATGCAAAACCAACCAGTGTGAAAAAACACAGAAAGGTTGTGATTGCATATAGGAGGGGGGGAGGGGTAATAATTAATAGAATGTAATTTGGACATTATTTGCCAACTATTTGAGTTTTTTTTTTTACTCCAGTACCTTTACAATCAAAGCCATTTATTCAGTTTCATTCAAAGGTAATACCAGTCATTTAGTCCCCATTGTCCCTTCTCATTTACTGCTATCTGTGTCTTTATATAGCAACAAATTCTTCAAACTACACTGCATCATCTGCTCTGACCACTGAGATCACAGAATATGCAAACTGTTGTTGGAAAGAACTGAATATAGTGTTTAAAATCAGGTTTTTATCAGGTTTCTGCATAAACAGATGATCTAAGATGCTGCTAAACTTGCACAAAGAGTAGTTTTTAGGTACTTCTTCCCTTGCTTATATAATGGCAGCAGTATTTGTAGCTGACAACATTTTTAGCCATGGACTTCCTAAAGTATTTTTTTAATTCTCTCCACCACTGATAATATATTAAGTTGTTGTTTATACTCCCTGATAATACTAAGTCTTGTTTGGTTGCCCTTTTCACCCTCAGCTCCACCAGTGCCACTGAAAGTGCGATGTGTGTCAGAGGTTACTCTTTCCAAACAGAGCAGTCATGCACAATAACCTCTGCAGTGAGCTGCTGCAGTTCACACCTCTGCAAACACTCATGTGATTTGTAATGTTATCTAAAAGTGCAGTTGTAATTGCATCAGATTACATGATTCATTCTAATTATTACATTACAAAAATACATCTGCTACAAACATATTTTATTTTGGAAAATAAAACATTTTAAAGCTAAAATGCATTGCAGTTCTTCTCCTCATAAATGTCACAGACAGCAGGGTAATACGAGCACAAGCTATTACCACAGCACAGCTTTACTGCAGAAACAAGCTAATTAGGTTGATTCTGCAACTAAGAAAAATAGTCGTACTTAGATATCAAATATGACACCACATGCTCACATAATGTTAGTCTTTTAATATGTTCACCTCAAGCTCACAATAAAATGAGTGGCATTGGGTAAACTAAAGCATGGTAAATCCTGGGTTGTTGTTATGTTGAAGTGATAAAGTCACTCCTCTTTGAGCTGTTAGAAGTCCGGCCAACACCAACTCTTTGGAAAGTTTGGTGAAGGGTGATAAGAACGACTCTTCAAGCTGTGGCGATGGGTACTAGGTGCAACGGCCGAGAGCGTTCTGCGGACAGCTCCGGTGAAGTATGAGATTGGCTGGTGCGGGCCGTGCTGCGGGGCAGGGCGGAGCGGGCTGCAGGAAAAAAATATGAATTTAAAAAGTAATACTGCTGGTTTTAAAATGTAGTAGAATACAGATATTACAGATATAATAGGCCTAAAGAAAAATAAGGGATCATCATATTTTTTTATACAGATAGTTTATTTTTATTTATTTTAATTTTTTTTACAAAATAAGATGCAAGCAATTACTCATGAAATGTTTCATGGTATGGCATTAAAATCGCCCATTTCCACAGATGAGCCAAGCACGCCATCAGGCCAGGTTAGAAGTCAGATTTCACACAAAAATGCTTCGTCACATTAGAAAATTTATTCCCGTCTTCGATATGTTCCCATTTGCTATAACTGCTTCTTCAGATCAAGGCAGCTTTACTGTTATTTTGATCAATGTTTTGCCATTCTCTAGATCATAGGTCCACTTTGTTTCTAAAGGCTGTGACTAATATGTCAAATTTCCCTTTTTAGAGTATTTAAAACTTTTTACTACCCCGACCTTTATTTTAATCAAAGGAAGGTCTTAAAAGGTCTTGTGCATTAGTCCTACTTTTTGGTCATGATTTGAGTGCAAGCTTTACTTAACGCTCCATTTTTCAAAGTCGCCCGTTGCACATCTCATCCGAGCAGAGAAGGATTTTGGCAGGCTACAATAAAATTATTTGATTTTGATGCCCAGGCGCTTTGGATTGTGTCCAGTGTTCATTTGCTGGATTAATTTGCTACACACATACAGCCTCAGCCCAGTCATTTAACAAACAATTACTCCAAAGCACTGTGCAGTGAGTCAAGGATGTCCCTGCAGTCTGTTGCTTTCTGTTCGGGCCATAAATACACAATGTAGAGAGTCTGGCCAGAAATAAATGTCAGTGCTAAGCAGGCACATCTCAGAATTGACTGCCTCAAACCCCACTAATTATTGAAAGCAAGACCAGATCAAATTTTCTACTTTGCATGTCTACAAATTGTACCCCTTATATGCCCTGCCATCAGAATGTTCAAAATTCTGTAAAAGTTATGTGCTGGCAAAACTAGGAAGAGAAGAAAATATGTAATTATGAACTGACATCAGATTTATATGACAATGTGACAAAGAAAATTGTTTGAAATTTTAGCATAGAAACATTTGTCCATTTCAAACTGTATATCATATCAAGAAAATTGTAATTGAATTTGAAATTGTACATTTTTGTTTTTTTAGGGGGTCAATTCTTTGGGTATTTTTCCATTGAGACCTAAAGGTATGAAGTTGCCTTATTTGCCTTCAGCAAAAATGCAAAGTGCCTGTCATACTCTCCTAATACATAAGTAAAATACAAATGTCTAAAACAAGGTTCTGTTGTCTTAATACATTAGAGTTATTCCTCCATTTGAGTATTTGGAATGTGCAGTATTTCATTACATTTAGGAACTATAAACATCGCTTTTAGGTTTTAAGTGTAGAGAAATTGAAATTTAGCAGAAGTAATAAATATAAAAGCACATGTAGTAGAAGATATATTTGACCATAAATACAAAGTACAAAGCATAGATGATGTTCAGCATAAAAGAATTTAATCTTAACTCACAACATGCTTTGCAAGCACTTTTAATCTGATGTTGTTTTCTGTATCTTACAAAAAAAAATAATAATAATAGAAACTCTTTACATTTTATACTTTTTATTTGCCAAAAGTGCTGATGGGAATGCTTTACAAAGGCTCACATATAAGAAAAAAAAAATCAAAAAAGTATTATCAGTAAGAAAATTTGAACTGCAATGGGCCCAACATTTGCAGATCTCCAATTAGATGTCTTCAGGTGACCTCTTAAGGTTTTCTGCAAAAACAGAAACAGGGTTAAAAAAAAAAAGCCACAAAACTACAATTTTCTTAAGAATAGGGGAAAAAATATTTTCCCCAAAATGCTGCAGCCTTTCTAGAAAGACATTAGACTGAGTTTACACACCACATCGCAAGTAAACTGGGACTAAGCTTAGATCTGGAGCTGGAATAGACCAAGTCTAAAGTAGGGCTGCAAAATTACTGCAATCTAATCAAATCAAAATCTATCTGAAATACTAAAATAGGGTCTGTTCAAATTCTAGAATTCAAGCCAGTTATAAATCCAGATGGAGGGCAAGAGTACAGTATTTTCCCTAATAAAAATATTGTACTTTCCTTGAAATATATAAAGAATTATTTCACAAAATTAAAATCTAGCAATTTCTGGGGTGACTAGACCCATTAACTTTTTGTAGTTAAAAAAACAAACAAAAACTCAATTTAAACGTGAACTGTGTAACTTTCTGCAGGTGAAAAGTCAAGCAATTAAACTCAGTTGAAATAGAAAGTCAAAACAATTTCTCGGGACATTATAAAAGAGGGTAAATCAGTTTTATACCTTGATGTGGAAAAATACAGCTAAAGAAACAACTTTTCCATTGAAACAAACAAGAAGAGGGTTAGGAGGGCCTCCTTCAATGTAAGCCTACTCAAAGTAAAGATACAAACGTTTCTAATTTCTTTAGGACAAGAAAAATATCTAAATAAAAAACATGGTTCAGTTCAAGTATGTTTGTGGTCAAAAACTTACACAGTGCAGCTTTAAACAAATCATAGTGTTTTGACCCTTGGGATTGAGCCAACCACTTAGGTATGCAAAAAGTATGCGTGAAAGTGCAAAATTGTGAACTACGATAATATAGTATACAGAACAGAATGCATTGGTGAAGTTCAAACCTTGCGAGCTGCTTTATCCAATGAAGTTCATCACAACCAGATGTAGAACCGTCTGTGCAAAAAGAAAATCTGCAAAAGCCCTCTCCGGAGACACAGACAAGAAATCTCCTTTATTCTGTGGATTGATCTGGATCCTCAGGCACACTGAAAAATATATTTACCAGACAATGTTTAATCAAAGAATGGAGGGGGTGACATGTAGTGATCTGAAATATGATGAGTTGAAATTTGGTTAATAAATGTTCTATGTACGATTTGGCTGCCATTGCCTTAGTTCATACTACTTGCAAAAAGAATGACTTGGTTTACCAATGTTTGTGTTCAGCTTGTGTTGCTGATAGACTATTAAAGATATTTTTAAAACACTGTTTTCAACTCAAGAAGTGAGAAGGGAGGGTAATGGTAGTGCTAGCCTTAGCATGTAGCTTGGCTTGCTAAAAGTCATCTAAACCTGAGAACAGCATGCATTAAATTTACACCGAGTCAAAAGTTAATCCTGCCATTACCTGCCAAAATGAAGGACCCCACGCATGAGATGAAGCCAGAGAGAAAGCTATTGAATGGGAAGGTGCCGACCAGCAGACAGTAGAGAAATTGCAGCGCTCCTGTTAGCAAGATGTACAGTAGATATGCATCAACCACCTTAAGCCTGGTGGGTGTTGTGGTGGTGTACTCCTCCAGAAACCGAGAAATAACCGACAGCACTGAATTCGACATGTTTCTAATCCACAAAACCTGTCAAAAAGGCGAAATTTGGCTTCTTCCTCGGTCGGAAAAGTGACGTGTCCACACAAACCGGAAATGATGCTTGTGCTACAAAAATATATTCATTCCGACTTCTAGTTACGTGGAACCATACCATTTAACTTTACTTCATATTTAAATTTCCTGCACGTTCGTCGGTTTTACTCACACGATATGGCTATATTAGTGTTAAATATTTGTAGCGATTGTTTGAGATATAGAAGTGAATATGATGTAATAATTTAGTAAAGGAAAGGCTACTACATTTACACCGCCCACTAAAGAGCATATCAAAGAGGTCTCACTCTTGTCATTTTGTTTGGTTGTTGCTTGCACTCCAAAAACAGAATTGTTATCAACAGCAGCCTACACTATGATGTACACTGCGAAAATGCAATACAGTAGGTGATAGAAAAGTGGATGAAACATTCTTTGCAGGCTGCAAAGATGCAGGTAGTTACGTCTCTCTGTAACGTTGATGTGAGAGCGTGTTAGTATTTCCCACAAACGATCTTTGTGAGTTGCCAGCTGACATCGTTATGAGTGAGTTACAAAACATCACAATATTCACTCCTTACTTTGCGGCTAACATCTTTTTTATATGAATGCTGGCAGCTAATAATGCTGCCAATGGAGACCACCACTACAATAGCGCCTGTACAAGACGACTGTGAAACCTCAGAGTAAGAAATTGCTCAATTTTTTTCTACTTGTTGTAGTAGCTAATTTTTAAAGAGCTGTGTATGTCCCTATTTGGTACATTACTAGCAATAGCTACTATGTTATGATGAGTGATTCTTTCTTTTGTTGAATACCCATGTAACTAAAATATGCTTACTCAGTGTTACAGGCACTAACTAGGTATCGCATTAGTCATATGAAGCTTGATAAGGCAGAGCTTGAGCTATTCTCACTTAGCTTAATTTACATTTTTCTGTCACGTTTTATTATACTATGTTACGGATACATTTCATTGTTGAACTTTGCCTACAGTGAATTGACTTATAGTGAAGTGGCTCAGCTTCCCTCATTGTCCTATTATGTAACAGGTGGAAGAGGGTGTGGCTTATTTGTTTTTTGTTAATGAGTTTTCTGCAGTGCATACATAAGATTAGCTGCACCCAAAGATGACTATACTATAACTATATAACTATATATATATATATATATATACACACACACATATATATGAGACAGACAAAAGACTGGAAGACAGAGAGCGAGATAGAGAGTATAACTAGACATGCGATCAGCATGTCAAATATTCACATAACATATTAAGAACATAGCATGGACTGATTATCCTTATAGATGTTTTTATCTTTTATATTCTGTTTAGATCCCATTCTGTGTGGAGCTGGTGGCCCTCTTGGCGTCCAACCTCAATGTCTTTATTGAAGTCAGCAGAGTCTAAAATTCTTGCTTGTAAGACAGTTATTTAATTAGTGTAAATAATATGGATATTATTGTCTAAGTATTGAGACAAATATGTACCATACATATAGTCAATACTATTATGTCCCCAGGCATACAGAACGATTTATGGGCCAGGTTTGTGACCCTACCCAACCAAGACAGGATATGGACTCTGACTGTCACAAACAAGTTGACTCGCAAAACACCAGAACAAGGTCTGTACTTTTGCTAAATGTGTTTAAGTGTAAAATGCCATTATTATTTAAAACATAGGTATTATTATTATCAGTATTGTAAGTTTTTTTGTTTTGTTTTTTGTTTTCAAAACAATAGTGTCAAAACTCCCCTGGTGATGGTGCATGGCTTTGGTGGGGGAGTTGGGCTTTGGATCAGGAACCTGGATGCACTCTGCCGGTCACGGCCAGTTTATGCCTTTGACCTTCTAGTTTGGTNTCAGGTTAAAACTCAATATTTAGCAGTAGTTGTAGTTGTTTATGTTTATCAGACTGTAGCTGCTTTTTCTTAGTTTGGAGTACAGGAAAAATGTAACTAGTCTCCATTGACTCTCATTAATTTTCACCACTCACTGCTGACATTTAGAATACTGTGATGTCATCTACATAACTTCCATATAGATTTATCTTTATGCACATCAATTTAACAATGCCAACTTAAGACAAAAAGCTTAGCAAAAACTCTATTATGTGTTACTTGTTAATGAGCTCTGCAGCCTTATGTCAACCACATTATTGAAATATTTGATCAGATAATGAAGTCACAACAGTTTCGCCTTTAACATTTCTCATTATGAACTGTATAAGACGTGCTCGCCGCATTGTTAAACCCCTCGCACTCGCAGTCAAGGATACAAAACAAACAGCATTGGCCTGCGTGTGTCTCACTGTGGATGTGACTTGAACAAGGGGCAGAGGAGTGTGAGAAATGCGTAATACCAGTGCTAATAGCAGTAAAAAATGAGGACTGGACTTCACTCGAAACACTGCAGGCCAAGGCTAAATGCTAAAGCAATAGAAAGTGGTGGCAGCTTTGGTACTACGTTACAAATGGAACAAACAAACCACAGTAAACACAAAGGAGTGATGTGTGCTAGAGGCTGACAGATATGGGTTTTCCAAGGTCGATGCCAGTGTTGTAGATTATTAATAATCCAGAGAAACCATTAAAAGAAAAGCCTCAAAAGTCTACCAACATTTTGGGCCATTGTGTTTGAACCTTTCTAATCTTTTTGCTCAGATTAGGTACAAAAAAATTACCCACACTGTTTTATCACAAATGTAAAGTACGTTCTCTACTACAGGATTGATATAAAGCTTTTTGAGTATTTCTTTTGAAGGTCTGCAAAGCCAAAGCTGTACTAGGGTTGGGCGATACTGACAAAAATGAATATCTCAAGATTTTTTTTTACATTACCAATAAAACAAGCATAAAATATCTAGTTTGACAAGCATTTTCATAAGCATAACTTGAAATATGAAAAAAAAAAAAAAAAAAAACTAATAAATAACTAAATAAAACATGTCGGAACACATTTTTGCCGGAATGACTCAATGTATTTATGTATTTTTGTTTATTTATTACAAGGATATTGATCAACATAACATCTGTATAATGTGCCAGATATCGTTTTTACCGCAGCAATAATTTTACTACACAGTCAGTAATACACATTTTAATGATGCTTAATTTAACCACGTTTTAGAGTATTAATTCATGTAAGTTTGTAGGAGGAAATGACAAATGTGAAATGTCATGACTGCAAGATCCATTTTTCAACTTTGTTTTGAATAAATTCCTTTTTTAATCAAACAATATCCTCAAATTGAATTTTTGCATATCTCCAAAACAACGTATAATCTAAAACTACATTATATTGCACACTTCTACAATTTACTGCAATATATGTTGTGCAAAGTGCAAACCTTTAATTTTACAACTGGTGTTATGTTTTACCCACTTTTATTAAGTAAAATTTACTGTATTGAAAATAACCCTAAAAATGTATGTAATGTTATTTTAGAGCGCGATATGGGAAACATTTTTTATTATATTCATAGACAGATCACTATTTGGTGTTATCATGATGGTAGACTGTTTCGTATTGTCCTTGAAGTAACATAATATAACGTAATATGCATCTTCAAAAAAGTTTCTACCTGACTCTGACCAATCAGAGAAAAAGATGGTGAAGAATAGTCTGAATTTGAACAAACGAACATGTACTTTACTCATAATAAAAGTTGTAAAATAAAATCTAAAAATGTGAGTGGTTCTAAAAAAGGGGGGAATTCCAAGAAGTCAAGAGGAGCGAGCTGCGTTACACAATAGAGACTGATTGCCCTGCGTTGCATCACTGTGTTGCATCGTTTTCACTCAGACTGCTGCTGATGTGCAAATGAGCTACGGAGAAAAGGAACTCCTGTCCAAGTCACTTTACGTCAGGCCCGTTAGGTTTTATAGTCATATAGCCTAGTTTTTAGTTGTTGTTTTTTTACTATTAACATTAAGATCTACATAGCTAAATTATCTTTAGTCTAAAAATAACACAGCTGATTATAAAATTGTGCTTACAACATCATACAAAAAGAAGCATCATGTTTGGGCTGCAACTAACGATCATTTCGATTAGTTGGACGATTATTCTTTCGATTAATCGATTAGTTGTTTAGAACGCAAAAGTCACCATTACAAGATCTTTACCCATTTTAACCAGAAAAAGTGAGGAAAATGCCCTAAAATTACTAGACCATGAGTTTGCAACTGATTCAATACATTTTTTTTTACTGCTGTTGAAAATATGAATGTGTTGTTGACAAAAGACAGACGAGGACAAGCATTTTAGTATTTGAAAAAAGCAAAGAATCCAATCAGGACTTCAAATAATCACATAATTATCTAGATATATTAGCACATTTCCTTTGCAGACTTTGCATTATTTAATTTATTCGTTCTACTTTAGTTACATTATTCAAATTAATATCAAATTCTTGGAGCAGTGTTTTTTTAAGCAGTAAATGTACTTATTTTCTGTCATGGCTGCCCAACTGGAGTCTTTTAAACGTCTTCTTTTTCAGTTCAAGCATGTTTATCAACCTAGATGACTAAATTAGTTGATGATTAATTCAATTATTGATTCATTGCATTTAATCAATTAACTTGCTGCAGCTCTATTTATGCTGAAGTTAAAGTCAGTGGGAATCTTTGTACTCTGAAGACTGAGTGTGTAAGAAGTGAGTCTGGCTGAATGAAGACATGAAGGGATTCCTGGTGCACACAGAGACACATCATGGCAAAGGCATCCGGCTGACCAGCAGCTGGAGCCAAATGTGTCCTCAGCACTGCAGCAGCACAGGCTCGCTCTGACGCACAGCCCTCGTGCACACCCACCACCAGAAACAGACACAAGACTTACTTGGAAAATTCACTTGTAAGTTTATTATGACTATATTTACTTGAAGCAGAGTTTTTGAGTTTTATCATGCCTATTTATAATATAAAGTAAAGGTTTTTATTTGCCATTTTCACTGTTATAATTCATCCATCAGTGTAAATAGCAGAGTAATTGACTCTCCATAGACACCATAAGTGGATTGTTTTAGAACTAGGGCTGGGCAATATGGCAAAAATTGTATATCATCATTTTCTAGGCGCCAAATCACAAATTCAGTTTATTATGACTCATCCATATGGTCTACTTTGTGCTTTTCAGGCACAGGATCCTGAATTTATAATTTTGGCACAGCAACGGCACTCTTGAGTTATAGCAATAGCTCAAATTAACATAATACAACTTTTAAATAGGGAAAAGCCCTCTTTTAACTCTTGGGAAGGACTCATTTGCTTGAAACCCATAAATTAGGTTTGCTCCCCGCAAAGATATCACTTACTTTTCTAAATATTGGTTTAAGTTATTTAGAATTACTGTACTTCATGCTGTTGTGTATTCTTGATTAAACTCACTCAAAAAAATTTGAAAAGCTGAAAATGTTTAGAAACTGTTGTCTAGTGCACAAGGTCTTAAATGGCTCAGCTCCACCACCTTTGGGAGAATTCATTAAAAAAGAAGTTGTGAGACCAGCACCAGATCCAAACAAGGGGAGACTGTGAAGTCCAGTTTAGAAAGTGCACCTTTGCCCAGAATGTGCTCTCTGTCAAAGGCTGTACAAACTGGAACTGGAACACGCTGCCAATCACAATCAGAGACAGCACCACTTTTGTTTTGTTTAAGAAACAACTTAAGGAATGGCTACTTAGTAACCAAAGATGTACCCACTAGAAATTATTATTACACTAGTGAGAATGTGTGGATGTGTGTAAGTTATAGTAGTGAGTGAGTGAGCACAGCCAGGCATAGGCACTTTATAAACCATAGGTACAGGTACTTTACCAACCATACACACAGGCACTTTAACTAAAGCACTTTAGTAATAGATCTACCTCATGTGCATTCAAGTGTTTGTTTATTGTATTGTATCATGTCTTGTCTGGTTCTGTCTGTTGTGTCTCCTGTTGTATCTATTCTTGTGTGATGTCTTGGTTGTCTGTTCATTTATATTTTGCTTCTTGTGTTGTAGCCTGTTTTATCCTTGTTTTATGGGACTACAGATGGAAATTAGCTTTAAGCTAAATCTAGTGTATTTACGGTTTTGCCGTTCATTAATACACATTGTCCCATTCAAATAAATAAATAAACTAACTAAACTAAATTCACAAATACATGCTACAGTAAAACACGTATTAATAGTGTAAAAGTGGCCTGAGTTTACTTCAGTAACATGATCTTATGGCTACTGCATTATTCACACACACAAAAAACCTCACTCCACGGTGCTCCACTCGAAACTATGATGCAGCTAATTAAACACCTAATGGGTGTAATGTTTAAACCCTTGACGTTAACCTTTCACTAGAACCAAAGACTCTGATGTAATCCCTCCTATTGTAAGAACGCTACAATAGTTGTGCAATAAATGTTTGTACAAGCTCCGTGCCCATGTCTTTTCACTGGACGTCTGTAAACACTACTTTCCATTCAGACAGAGACAGGCCCTTTTCAGCAGGCATTTCCACTCACTAATGTTAAAAAGAGCTGTGTGGATACTGTGCATTTGTTATGGCAGCGACAGACATTTGAAATGGGAAAATAAATGAAAGACACTGCATTGGTGAATGAAAGATACATTACCTTGGGAGTTCCTGTGCTGTCCAGGTCTAATGTGGAGACCGTCATCTGTGAGAAAACAGAGCATGGTGTGAATAATTGCATTTACACATACACAAAATGCATGTGCCGGTGTATCTATGATATCAACAGAGCTTGTCACAATATATTTTGTATTATTTGATTGTTTACAACACATAAGGCTTTCAACTGAGTTTACTATAATTGTGTCAAGTTATTGGTCTTGCACTTAACATCGCCAACATACAGAAGAGAATCAATAAAGCTTAACAAAATGATTTTGACTATTTATATTGCTAAGAATAAAGTTTTATAAGGTGCATCACAGTGTTTTATTTGTGTCTGTCTGCGTGTGATGGTGGGAGGTTGTTTCAATTAGTTATGCTGTAAAGCAATAAAACAACTTGGCTTGGCTAGAAAGTATTCATACTGTACATGGTGATGCAGCACAATACAAGTTTAATATTCAAACGAAATACAAAATATAGCTTCACCTATAAACAAGATATGAAACTAAAAATACATGTGATGGTAAAGATATTGTGTGTTTTTTTGTTTTTTTTTATCAGCATGTTAAATTTGTCCAATCAAGTTGCACAAACTTTAGACAGACTTTCCCAGTGGCTTCATGAATGCTTCAGTAAAACACTAGATCTAGTTCCTATTGTCTGAGTGCAGTGGATGGAAGAACAATGTGAGTGGGAGAATAGTTTTGCACCGAGTAGGAGTGTGCATATGTTCTCCAGCCTGGTAGGTGTGCATATAAATACACTCTCAAAACGTGTTATTGTGCTCCTAAAGCTTTTCTGGGCCTGCATCAACTCAAGCAAACATTTTACCATAACAAAAAAGAAAAACACGAAAAGCTGACCATCACTGAGCTGCAGCCATTACCAGCTACTTCCAGTCATTTTCACTCCACTGTGTGAACGGAAGTGTTCAAAATGCTACTCACTCATGTTTACTGTCATCATCAGGAGGTGGTCCTGTTGAACTTGAGCACACGGCCCAACTTTCAACTTTCAGACAGCCAAATCTTCGCCCTGCAAAGAAAAAAACAACACAGATTAGCATGTTGCATTTTTCTATTTTAATATTTCTGCCCAAAACTATGATAAAAGAAGACACAATGAAGAGGTGTACAAATACTGAAAATTAACATACTCCAATTAGTGATGCAGTATGAGAATTATTTTCACTTGGTTTAAGTTTTGATCTCATTGATTAGATTTTTTCAACATTAAATTTTGCATTAAAAAAAACAGAGAGAAGTTACAAAAATGTCATGTATGTCCTTTAAAAGCTAAGCAACTGTATCAGTATCACTTCATGATTGTTGTTGTTGTTGTTGCTGAAAGTTGTTAAATTGATTCATGCATGTTTGAATATTCTTGTATAGTCCTGCAGCTGAAGATTGAGTGCTCAGAAAATACCTGTCCTCACCTACCACCTACCCCCACCTACTTTTCTGTATTTACTTGAGATACTCAAAATTAGGATTCCAAGTTTTGTGTTTTGCAATATCCAAAATATAAATTATGGGTCTACTTATGTCATAGTGTCTTCCTAAATATAGAAAAAAATCACATTAGGTCTCATTAAAAATAGATTTTTACTGTTTTAATATTTAAAATGTGTCATATTAAAGCTGAGGTACTTAATCTTAATGCCGAAAACAGACAGTAGGTATTTAGTTACTTCCTAACTCTCACAAACCCTTCAGAGAATGGTTAATAATCACACTTTCAGCTGCAATTATGGCTTAATAAAATCTTTATACAGACAGCAAAGCTAAACTGGAGTGGACCATCAAAGTAGAGCCAATCAGAGCGCTGCTTTCGACTATCTATAGATACGCTTTTATTCAATTCAGACAATTTACATTGGTCTGTTTTTGTTCTAAAGTGCTGCTGCGCTTACAATATAAATTTGATGGAAAAAACAAAGTTGACTTTTTTCCAACCAAAAAAGACAGGTACTCCAGCTTTAAGTTTGTGCAAATAATAGCTTAACAAAGAAAAACAGAAGAAACAGAAAATCTCTAATGGGTAATCACGATTATTAAATGTGTTGCAAAATCATGATATTTATGATTTCCAGTTCAAATACAATGTGACTTAAAGATGTGTTTACGAAAAAGGATGCACTCCTGTCATTCATCATGTAAAAGTAAAGTTATTTTTGTATGTTGACTTTTGAACCAGCAGTAAAAAAATTCCCAAAGCTGCTGTTGATATCCCACAATGCACCGCTGCCGGCCCCAGGTAAAAACAACATCTACTTCAAAGACAAAGCTTTCTTTATGCATGACAAATGTGCATGGGGCTCCTGTCGCTGTGAGGAAGACGTGCTGCTGACGGCTGCTGCATGTCCACAGATGAGAGCAGAGACCAAAGCAGAGAGTCCTGCTGAGCCCAGGGATTTGTTTAAGAATCATTTGGTCTGCAGCTTAATGAAATGTGGTTAGCTTGGAGTCTCTGTGGACTAAAAAACAAGACTTAAAAAACATGATGTGTTTGTATGCAATGCAAAACCAACCAGTGTGAAAAAACACAGAAAGGTTGTGATTGCATATAGGAGGGGGGAGGGGGGTAATAATTAATAGAATGTAATTTGGACATTATTTGCCAACTATTTGAGTTTTTTTTTTTACTCCAGTACCTTTACAATCAAAGCCATTTATTCAGTTTCATTCAAAGTAATACCAGTCATTTAGTCCCCATTGTCCCTTCTCATTTACTGCTATCTGTGTCTTTATATAGCAACAAATTCTTCAAACTACACTGCATCATCTGCTCTGACCACTGAGATCACAGAATATGCAAACTGTTGTTGGAAAGAACTGAATATAGTGTTTAAAATCAGGTTTTTATCAGGTTTCTGCATAAACAGATGATCTAAGATGCTGCTAAACTTGCACAAAGAGTAGTTTTTAGGTACTTCTTCCCTTGCTTATATAATGGCAGCAGTATTTGTAGCTGACAACATTTTTAGCCATGGACTTCCTAAAGTATTTTTTTTAATTCTCTCCACCACTGATAATATATTAAGTTGTTGTTTATACTCCCTGATAATACTAAGTCTTGTTTGGTTGCCCTTTTCACCCTCAGCTCCACCAGTGCCACTGAAAGTGCGATGTGTGTCAGAGGTTACTCTTTCCAAACAGAGCAGTCATGCACAATAACCTCTGCAGTGAGCTGCTGCAGTTCACACCTCTGCAAACACTCATGTGATTTGTAATGTTATCTAAAAGTGCAGTTGTAATTGCATCAGATTACATGATTCATTCTAATTATTACATTACAAAAATACATCTGCTACAAACATATTTTATTTTGGAAAATAAAACATTTTAAAGCTAAAATGCATTGCAGTTCTTCTCCTCATAAATGTCACAGACAGCAGGGTAATACGAGCACAAGCTATTACCACAGCACAGCTTTACTGCAGAAACAAGCTAATTAGGTTGATTCTGCAACTAAGAAAAATAGTCGTACTTAGATATCAAATATGACACCACATGCTCACATAATGTTAGTCTTTTAATATGTTCACCTCAAGCTCACAATAAAATGAGTGGCATTGGGTAAACTAAAGCATGGTAAATCCTGGGTTGTTGTTATGTTGAAGTGATAAAGTCACTCCTCTTTGAGCTCGTTAGAAGTCCGGCCAACACCAACTCTTTGGAAAGTTTGTGAAGGGCCTCCAGAGAGAGCAGTGGAAAACCTCCCTGGATATTTTCTGTTGAGCATCATTAACTGTTCCCGTCATAACTCTGTTTCCATGAAAAAAAATGTCCCTAATAAACATGATTTTCTCTATAGTGTTGCATTATTAATGTTTAACATGCCAAAAAGGCAATCAATTTGCAATAAAATTAGACAAAACAGTTTACAGGCTGCACTTTTGACATGGCAACACAAGGAAGAATACACATGGGCCAAATATGCTCAAGAAGAAACTTCTGCATATGTCGACTTAAATATCTGAACTTGAAGACAACACTAAAGATTAAAGCAATGATTCTACATTGAAATTGTAAACCTTTGGTTAAAAACTGAGAAAGCATCCACTTGAAGCACAAACTGCTTTGTTCATACACCAATTTAAAACCATTTCTTATACAAATGTAGACAGTAATTTAAAGATGCAATGTCTCTGTGAATATTGAGATGTGTATTATCCTCATGTGATCAAGCATATGATAGACTTTCCTGTAAGTAAATAGTGCTACTTTAGTGCTCATAGTAAATTATGTTATTCCAGGGGGAAAGGGGATTCCTCTATGGCAGGAAATCCCTAACACTGTGATAGTATATTTGTGATCAGTGAGCACATGAAAGAGCTGAAGAGAAGCTAGCAGACAGGTGGTCCCCCGCATCTTCACACGCGGCTCCAGAGCGGCCCCTGTCCCGAGCCAGCCTCTCACCAGATGGCCCATCTGTTTGGCCCCTTCACTCAGTGGGATCCCAGGCCCACGCTGCCCACTGATCGCCATCCCGGCTCACTGAGCACTTCTTGGCTCAGGCCAGAGAGCTGGAGATCAAATGCTAATCTCTCCTCATCATGTTGCCCAGTGCCACACGTCCAGCATGAAAAGAGCAGGCTCTCAACGATGAGCTGTGAGGAGGCTCAAGAGACCAGCCTCGCTTACATCCAGATCTGACACATGCCAATGTCAGTTATGGCTAACATCATTTGAGCGAGGATTTCTCTGTCTTCCTTCTTATTCTGTTACAGTGGTACAAAATAGTTGGACTGTCTTGTTAATCCATTGCCTTTCCCAAATTAGTAGAATATCTGTATAGGGAGAGCCTAAATGTGTGGCTCCGTAAATCATAAAATCTGCCATGTAATTAATTTATTTTTTCTTGTAAACAGTGAAAGGTTTTAAAAGACAAGATGGAATAAGAGAAGATTAGAATAAACACACGGACACAATACAATTTTAGACTAAAGACCAAAGGTGGGACCAAGTCACTGTTTCGCACATCTCAAGTAACTCTCAAATCATTGGCCTCAAGTCCAAGCCGAGTCCCAAGTCAGGGCCCCAAAAGTCAAGTCAAGTTCAAGACCTCCATTTTAAATTTCAAGTCTTTTCAAGTTTTTACATCAAATTACCAAATACATCTTGTGTTTAAACATATTCACTGATTTGTTTAAATATCCGATTTATTACAAATATCTGGTTATAAAAAAGACAAGAGAAAGATATGTTCCTGTAAAATTACATGAACAAGCTGGAACATAATATGCTTATTTTTTGAGGAGAAGCCTCAAGTCGTTTCTGTTCAAGTCAGGTCCCGAGTCACTTTAAACCCAAGTCCAGTCCCAAGTCTTAGTCAATTTTATCACGTCAGTTTAAGGACATTTTTCAGTCTCAAAAGTCACAATGCTATGGCTTGAACAACATAAACTTATAGTCTTCCCATATTATTCGAACACACTTGATAATGGCAAAAAAATAAATAAAAGAGAAAAATTTCCATCTATGAAGTTTCTAATGCAGAGCCACTTGAACTGTGACTCACACAACTTTCTTACAGTAAAAAAAATGCCTGATCCGCCTTTCTCACACATTTCACTTAGAAATATTTGAGCGGGAATCACATCCATTCACGCTCACAGAGTTTAAACAGTTTCCTCTTTCAGAGCCCGCACTTACATTACTGGCTTTGAACAAACAGCACTGTGGCAGAAGGCCTTGCACTCACAGACTGGCAAAACTTCTGTATAGTTCCAAAGAAATCACCATCATCAACCAGACCAGCCTCTGACGACCAATCAGAAGAAAGCCAGATCAGGAGACGCAGAGGGCAAGACGGTGAACGTCTGGAGGACATGGTGCTGGGTTATAAAATCTTGTTTTTCAAATTTTTCACTTAAGGTTTCTTTGTGGATAAACTTTACAGTCAAACATTGTGCTAAGATCTTTCAAAAGTTCATTGATCAGCTAAATTGGATCAATGCATCACTAATACTTAACTAAAGGATTATTTGATTACAAAATTTGTTGCACTAAACTTGTTGCAGTCTACTTCACTGTACAGTATATCCAACAATCAGTATAATGTAGCTATGACCTTTCAGGGACATTTAGTTATAAAAATAAAAGTCTGTGATTAGGATTGAGGCTTGCCAGTTAATTCAATTAATTGATGTCCAAACTTGTGAAATCAATGTTTATTATGGGACAGGCTTTACTCTTTACTCAGACAGGGGGCCATCCAGAATGCAGAGGATGTAGTCAGTTTACAGTTACTTAAATAGTATGCTATAAAGATTTGGATGAAAACTGGAATCGGACATTTCCCCAGCCTTAATTGAGGTCATATTTAAAACAATCCAAATTGATGAGCTGACGACTAGTTTGTCACCTGATGCAACCACAATAGCCTGGCTGCCTGCAGAAAATAGGACATACTTACTAAAAACAGAGTGCTTAGTAAGCCCCAGATATGAGAGGACTTTTGTGTGGACTGGATGTGTGCCAGCTGAGGCCCCATGAGTCAGGACGGCCACGTGGACCTGGTTCTGGGAAGAAAGACAAAACGGGACATCCCACTGTAGACGGAGCTCCGGCCGAGACGCTTGTGACGAGGAAAGACTTTGAGGACTTCTGGGGCCCGGCCAGACAGCGTGCACCAGCAGCAGAAGGCATGTGGGCTTTGGACCATCTATCACAGCACCTCCTCTGGCAAACATCCACAGGGAAAGCACTTCAAACAGGCTTTTTTGTGTGCTCAGAAAAAAAAGTCACGCTGTTCTGTATTATTTCTGAACTTGGCGAGAGTTGTGTTTAAGTAACTGCAAATGGACAATGTCTGAGTTAGTGCATCACCTCTTGTGAGAATTGGAAAGGCACATAAGTAAACCCGTTTGATCTTGTATATGATATGGTGACCCAAGTTTCATCGTGCATGTAAAGGGAATAAAATGGTGCACAGGATGTAACATAAAACTATTGAACTACTTTGATGTTAAAAAAACTAAATAAAAAATTAAGGTCTATCAATATGAGGGGGAAAAAATGTGATAATATTTTTCCCAGATAGCCCAGTCCTAGCTCAGTAGTGTCGAAGTTATGTTAGGCCTAGTTGTTTAAACACACAACTCGCACTTCTCCATTCAGCAGTTCCACTTCTGTAGCCCTCCTCCACCCAGCTCTACCTTTGCTTGTTTCAATTTCTTTCCTTTATTTCAGATTTTATTTTTACCACCACCAGGTCTAGGCTCTCAGAGAAATATTTCTGTACTATCCTGCTCTGCACCTTCTGCACATTGAGACCATTGTCGGGGTCTCTTATGTCCTATACCTATTCACCCGTTAATTGTTTCTTTTTTCATTTTTCTAGTTGAAATAGTTTATGTCAGACAAATGTGAAGTGCCTCACAAAAGTACAGAAACAGTCAAGGGCAGAAAGTGCATACATGTAGTATCATTTCACATTATTTTTTATTTAATTTACTATTTCAATTTTTGTTTAGTGTGAAAACAAAACTCTCAATCATATTAAAAAAACTGCATTTTGGGTCCCACGCATCATTTGAAAAGTCAGTGTGAAATCAAAGTCAAAATTTGATGTATCAATGTAGGGTGGCAAAATCATTCACTTTCTACCTCTTGTTCTTGTTAAGGGTCATGGGTGACTGCCTATCCCAGTGACTTTGAGCCTTAGACGGGGAAACATGCAGGTCAACTTATCTCAGGGTTAGAGACAGACAACCATTCATTCTCTGATTCATTCATTGTAGGGGAAATATACAGTGATGCTTGATTATTAACACGTATGTTATAGAGACCAGAGTACTAGGAGAGAACCTACAGTGACACTCCACCCAGAGAGATCATGACATGTTGATAAACCCAGGAGTCGAACCTCTACTTGTTTGAAGGTCTATGTTTCCACACAAGAAAATTCAATTGAAAAAAAGAAAGAAAGAAAGAAAATCAATCACTTAAAGAGCAAAATTGATTAGACCCTCTCTGAATAATTCAGATCAGTTTTGATTGACAACAAGGTGAAAAAAAAAAGAAGCTGCCTTCATTTGATGATGATGCAGTTTTTCCAATGTCATGTCTCATTGTAATTTCACACATTTTCAATCGAGTGATGTCTATTAATGACTAGACTCATTCACGCTTTGCATTACAACAAATTTCAGATGCTCAGTTCTCATCTGTGGTAAATATTTAGGCCTATATAATGTTGTGATGTCATGTGAAGACATCCTATTGTCAGAGAAATGCATGCAAAATTTATCACAAAAGTGCAAAAACATTACATTATGACCTTAGTTGAAAGAATATTTTTTTGTGACTTTTTTCTATAAAATGCACTTGTCTTAATATTCAATTTTTGGTAATCTCAAAAACAATGTAGTTCACACAATATTCTAAATTCGATAAACTGCCCAGCTTTAATCCAGAGACAGCTCAATCCACACTCCAACAACTGCAGAGTAAGACGATCCCACTTAATGAAAGCAACGTCTCTATTAACACAAGAGATAAGTAGATCTGTCTTCTACCATCATCGACCGCCCAGGCGTCACTAAAAATAGCACCGCGGTGAAAAACTAGTCCCTGCTCCGGTCCAAGAACACGTCTCCAGACACGGGGCCCTCCTCGCAAAGCGGTCCAAGTGCAATCTGTAAACTTCGCCGTATTTTCCATTATGCGATGACATGAAATTATAATCGCATTCATCCACTGCTCCTCCACCCAAACTGCGCAGAATAATGACAGCCAGCAGACGTCAAGACAATTCACCCGAGGCTAGTCCAAAAGCCATTCACTGTAATACAAGCAATTTAATCTGATTGCAGCGTCATGGCGGCTCTGTGACTTTGTAGCTCAGCAGAAGAGGGTGGTATGTTTCTACTGGTGTTGATTTGCAAAACTGAAAAAGTCCAAGATATGATATAGGCTGCAAGATTATTCACAACCAAATTGAAATGGCAATTTGGATTAGGGCTGAGCGATATGGCAAAAAAAATGCATATCACAATTTTCTTGGAGCCAGATCACGATTTCAATTTTATCACGATTCTAGCCTGTCTTTTCAAATTGCCTTTGAGGTGAATAAAATCATCCGCTTTTTCAAAAAGTTAATTCCAGCTGTCACTCACTATACCAGCTTTGCCAGATTTTCAAAAAGAAACAAGTGACTAAGCATTAAAAAAGCCCAAAACAAGCAACTCCAGCCATTCAGTAAAAAGTTAATAAAAGAACGTTGTGTGTCGTCACAAAACAAGTGTCAGTGATTCTAGAATATTTTATCAGTACTAAAAAATTCACTTTTCTGTCATAAATGAATGTATCTTGGTGGGTCAAACCTTAAAAATGCCTAAAAATCAGCTATTCTATGATATCACGTAAAAGATCAGGAGCAAGTACCAAAAATACAACTTGCAATTGTCAAAGTTCAACAGCGACTTTCCAAAAAGAAACCTAAAATTGCAATTGAAAAGCAGACTTGGCCATTCTAAAGCGATCCATAAGATGAGTAGGTGGGAAAAACAGTCAATATTTGAACAGACAGTTGCATTAAATAGAGAAATGGAAATCACGATATGACAATTTCATCAAAAAAATCGGATTGTTACAGGTATGAGCTCACAATTTGATTTTTATCATGATATTGCCAGTCCGAATTTGGATGCAATTATAGGTGTGCAATATAGAGATAATATTGTTGTTGTTGTTATTCACTCTTTCAGGTCTTTATTGACCAAAATTTATATTAGTCTGAGTTTTTATACATGACAGTCTTGCGTGCAGTTTGGTCATTGAAACACATGTTTAAGTCGACTACAGCCCTGTTAGTTTGATCACTACACTCCAAATAATACATTTAAAAGACATGTTCGAACATTTTCCTGTTGGATTGTGAGAATATCGTAATCAAGATATGTCCAAAAATTATTGCGATTCGCGATATCTACTTTTATCAATATCGCCCAGCTCTAGATGCAATTATCAAAGCACAAAAGTCACTTTGTCATTTAGATTCAAACATATGGATGTTTTCTTTGTCAGTCAGTCATTTTCTATGTTTTTTGTTGATTATCCTAGTAGATGCAAAAGTAAACTTTGAAATGCTTCTTTGTAATTTACACAACCCTAACAGGAAGTGTCCATAAGGAATGCTGAATAGGGCAAGATAATAAAAAGCAAAAAAATACTGTATAAAAAGACTGCATGTTGATGTTTTCTCCAGGGTTTCAATGTATTATTATGATTTTTTATTAGTCAATTATAAAATATTGATAAAATGATATAAGAATAAAAAATATGCTTTACTTTGACTAGAGTAGCTTTAAAAAAAGAAACTACCCTGAAAGATTAACTTAGCTTGCCCCTGACATGCTAAGACGAGCATGTGATTGTAGTTAATGCATTTTAATGGATTAACTACATTTTATTTACATTGATTTATGAAGCGGAAGATCTTGCTCTGACGTCACAAAACTGGAGCTTTTGGACTGACGTGCCTTTTGAGGCTTAGAGAGAAGACAGTAAACAATATTCATCAAACAAGCAAGAAAAACAAGCTAATTTCAACTATTTTTAATGAAGGATGCTTAGAATCTCAAAAAAGGTATTCTGTTGTATAATTTGTGTCATTTACGTTGGAATCTACACTGGAGTGGAGGTCACAGCTCGGTGTCCTCTGACGTCTTGCAGAAATCCAGTAAGTAATTTTCAAACAGTGTCCTTACAGAGAAAACAAACATGGCCGCCGGCACATGGGGAGTCGGGCCAGTTTGCATAGAGTACACAACGGAGTGTTATTGTCCAGTCAGGGAGTATGTTGTGTTTCCGGCCGTCCCCACAGCCTTGAGCCTCACAGGCAGACAGGCTGTGCAGACAAAGCTCAATCAGGACCACTTCCTCTGGCTTTCTGGAAACATGCTGGGGTAGACCCACGTGAACTCCACTAGATAAATAAAAGAGGTCAAGACAGCTACAGATTACATGGGTTCTAAATTTAAGGAAAGAAAAACAATATTTTACCATGTGAGTTCACTATTAACAAGAAAAAAAATGAAAATAATTACTTCTAAGTACTACTCAAATGGCAATAAATTCAGTTATGCAATAATGTATGTGCAGCCTTAAATTGAACCCAGACTGCTTAAGTGTGAGAAGATGGGACTAATATTACAGCCTAGAATAGTTCGCCTTGCAACTAGTTCGATATACATTTTTCTTTTTTCATAGTAGTCACTGTAGTTGTGGCCAAGTCATTGTTTTGCAAGTCTAAGCAGGTCCAAGTCAGATCTGAGTCAGTGTTTTGTAGGGCCGTACTCGACCAAAGACATGTTCCATCGACCGATTAATCGACTTAAAAGAAGGCACAACAAAAATATAAAATAAAATATTTTCTGATGATTTATCTATCCCAACCTATGCACGGAGAGACTAAAAATGTTGTGGAGTTCTTTTAAAAACAAGAATTTATACAGAAAATGAATAAGAAACAGGGTGTTTATGTCAGAAAAGACAAAAGGCAAGTAAATCAGCTAATTCATTACTTTCATGTTACTGTTCATTATAACTAAAAGAATGGGTCGAGTCGACTAATTAATATTTTAGTCGACTAAGACTCCATCGACTGATTAATCTCCTAAATAGCAAAAGAACTACAGTACTAGTGTTTTGCTTTCATAAGTCCAAGTTGAGCCAAAGTCCTATGCTTGAGTATGGCTGTGTTTTTGCCATTTAAATTGTTGTAAATTGTCCTACTTGAAAAATAGTATGATGATCACAATGGAAAGAGTGAGGAGGCACACGTTCCTGTTTGTTTACGAATAAATAACATTGTTCTTTCACGTGACTTTATACTTTTATAAGAAAAGCATCAAATAGACCTCCAAGACCAAGTCAAGTCACAAGTCTTTTTCCACTTTATGAAGTAACTCAATTCTGCACCTTTGATAGTAGACCTAGAAGTGCAGAATAGAAGTAGACCTAGAATTTGCACAATAAATTTAAGCTTCACTTGGGCAAATTGAATATTTATATTTCTAGCTTTATTAAAAATGTATATATAGTTTTCATATCAACCCAGGTAAGTGTAGATATGGGTTTGCATTTAAAATGTACTAATAATTTGAGTGTATAAAGATTGTCAATGTCACTATAAGAACAGGCCTCTTTCTTTTTTTTTTTTTTATAGTTCAAATTTTATCTGGTTTTATACAATAAAGTACAAAAAAAATAACAGTATCATCAACTGTCGTGTTTCACAAACAAAAATTACATAAATAATAGAAAAAAATAAATATTTGAGAAAAAAAATTAGAGAATTGATGGATAAAAGGCTTACCACCACATATACCAAAGAAAATACTATATAACATATTTTTATAAAAATACATAATCACATACACAAATGTTTAGGCATTTAAAGTTTGTCTTTCTTCAATACTAGCCAGCTATAAGACCCACTTAGCATGAAAACTATCCATCTTATGAATACGTTTAAAGGAGAGATGTTCAAAAGCAGCTAATTTTTAAAAGTTGTTTGTGCCATTGAGTTGTGGAAGGACGAGAGGGAAACTTCGAAATGAAGGCAATCAAACTATATTCCACCATTATTGCTGTTTTATCTTACAGAAAGGTATATTTGCAGTAACCTGTAAGATACATGGATGAAACCTAAACAAAGATCTTGTACATTAGAGCAACTCCATACAGGCGTCTTTCTATAATAAACCACAGTGAACAAGCTGGACATACTTGTGACTTTGAGCCGTGCTGCAGGCCATATTTGCAAACACTGACTTAAAGGTTTGTTTGAACAGTTAGCCCTCTCCGCTCACTTGATCTCATGAAAAACTTGTTCTGTTTTCAGCTGTTACCAGGCAACCCCAGTGAAACAAGATAAAATGTGCAGCCGCTGTGAGTCGCTGCAACTTTTGACCCAGGACCATATGACCAGTGGACTTGAGGGAATAACAGAAGTGGTGTGTTTTGAGTCAGGATTATAAAAACAGCACTGATTACCTATTATAGACTAAGCAGTAAAGTCAAGTGTAATACGTAAAGAGCATGTGTGCTGCCATAAAAGGTAACTTCCACTGTGAAATCTGTGTTGGTGGTGTGGTGTTATCAGCATTATTAGATTGTTTTGTTTGAGGCACACCAGGCCTATCAGTGGGTGGGTTAGTTTTGACAATTGAGACTGACATTTGCAGTCTGTGGTTGCAATCTGCATAACATGGGTCTGTTTTTAACAAAATACAACAAATTAAACATGTTTTGTCAGTTGAAATCTTTGAAGCCAAGACCAAGAACAGCGTGGGAGTAAAAGTGGAAAAAAGAATTAGGATTTTTTTGAGGACAAGAGGAAAATATTAGTAATACCAGTTTGAATCATAACTGTCTGGAAGGATATGCAAAAAAAAAAAGAAAGAAGAAAAACAAAATGACTGGCATAAGACTATGTAAAACAAAAACAGTTCTGGCTGCATAATTTAAATACATTTTTTTGTTTTAATATGTTACTTGTGCAAGAAACAGTGATGCATCTGAAGAAATTTGTTATTTTAGTGTCTATGCACGAAAAGGAAAGACAAACAAATGCTTTATAAACAGGAAATAACAGTGGAGGCTATTATTACAATGAGGTGGACTTGTCCTACCTTTTATCTGTGTCTGTCCATGTCCAGATCTGGCAGCACGATTTCTCAAGATGAATCACTCTTACTTTGGGAGTGCAACTGTCACAAAATAATACAAAGGAACGGAAAAATCCCAGTGGGGCAATTCTTTCCAAAACACTGTGCTATTATCCGGAAACAGAGCCCGAAAGTGCAGCGCAGAAATGACAGCCGCGCTCTAAACGATACGTGCTTAATCCACAGATGAATGCTGATTTGATAGAAAAGGTTGACGCTCTGGACTGGGACTTGTTTGAGAGTAAAGTTTTCACCCCGCGCTGGTTCGTCTCCTCCTCTCACGCTACAGAAGTGAGAAGCTGCGACTTTCCCCCGGAGCTTCGCCTCTGATGTCAGCAACAACGTGAGCTTCAGGAAGTGGTGACGCGCTACGTGCGTTTCCACGGCACCGGTGCCAAGCGCGAGGAGGAGGGCGCGCTCTGGTGGACGGACAGTAGGTCTGCACGTACAACACAGAAGACACAGCTGGAGCATCTGATTCATTTAACTGCAGTCGCCTCAGAGAATCTCTCTGCTTTGACCTTTTTATTATCTCAGTACAAAAATAGTAAATGACTCAATGTACGGGAATAGTTTCCTTCTTTCCAGATTTAGAACTACCCAAAAAGTACGTAATAAAAGATAATAACATATAATATAATATCATATAACATAAAATAACATGTAATATAATATAATATAATATAATATAATATAATAGAATAGAATAGAATAGAATAGAATAGAATAGAATAGATGCAAATATAAATAATATGTCTGTATTATGCCTACTATTATTTGTATGTTATCTAGTGAATGAACAAATAAATTAATGATTAAATTATTCAGAGAATGTTTTAGGGGCCTAGTAAGAGGTTTCGTATCTTTGAGCCAGAATTTAATGCTGTGCCCCTGGTGTCAGGAAACCAATAGAAATACCAGGCCACAGTGGGGCAGTAGTGGCTCTAGTGGAAATTGATCTTGTGTCCATAAGCCAGACACTTCACCCACACTGTCATTGAGCCCACCACTATAAAGACTTGTTTAATAGACTAAGTCCAATGCAAAGATAATAAATTAATCCAGTGCTTTATTATTGAAATTAAGCAAAACACATAAACACAACAAATAATACATGAATGCACTGTGGAACTTTCTGGGAGTGAAAAGTGAACTTCACAATTCAATGCAAATAGGAAAATAAAATCATTCATTAGAATATTTGTTTTGTGGATAAAAAAGTTTTATGTCATAATTTGAGAAAGTATAGCTAAAGGCGCTGCTTTTTTTATAGAAATAAACACAAGACCCTAGTCTTTATAAAATAGTTGTTACTTTTGTGGCCATGCAATTATTTAATGTCACAAAGACATCTAAATTAGGAGAGCATGCTTTTATTCAAGATTATTGTTTGGCCAAAAGATTACATGTTGTACCTTTAAAGGTGCACTGTGTAACTTTCTGGAGGCGAAAAGTCATCGACACAATTTAGTAGAATAAGAAAATTAAAACAATATTTGGGACTTTCTGAATGGAGATTTTATGCCAAAAAACAAAAATGGCTGATTTTGTTTTATTAATTATTTAGTGTAACAAAGACACCAAAAGACAAAAAAAATGAATTTATTCAAGTTTATTTTTGAAAAGTTGTGCAGTGGACCTTTAAAGAAAGCATCAATACATTCAGATCACATAAGATTGTGTGACTGACTTCTTGCTCCACTCACACTGATGAGCTGCCATGTAAACTGATGATGAAGCCGTTAGCAGATGTTCAGTTGTCACTTGACAGGCTGCCAGACATCTGGCCCGTTTCTCTGACCATGACCAAACAAGAGGCTTGTAGACCTCTGGGTCTACCCCCTCTGGCTAAGTACCCCCTTGGACTGCTATTCACATTTTGTTTCAGATACAGGCCATATCATAACATTAAAATTTATATGTACTTTAACTACAAAATTTCCATATGCATAGCAGCCCCAGGTAAGTTAAATTTGGCATTGGTTTGTCTCTCTTGTGATTTTTAATGACTGGACGTGTTGTATTATTCATGCTCTTAATATTGGAAAATGTAATGCTCGTACTACGTAAATCATTTAAAAAATCATTAATAATGGATAAAAACAGAGGTACTGTATGCTACGTATGTGTACAGTGATACACATATTAGAGAGAAGTTTGGTGACCTTGGTTGTTATATCGTCTTTACCACTGGTTTCTCAATTATTCTTTCATGTGATCAGGCTCTGTGCACAACTTGTTTGAGTGGGATGAATATCAATTGTACATTTGCATCTCTCTGTGGATTTGCACTGCTCATAGTTGTCTGTGCTGCTCGACTATGCTGAACACCGCAGGCTACTGTGTACCAAAACAACCAAACTGAGTGGGTGCAATGTGAAATGTCTATTATTACATATGAGACTTGAGGCAGCGGAGTGTTGTGGGGACAGGAAAACAGATCCCCAGAGTAGAGACTAAATTAATCTGCTGTGCTCGAGAATGCAGTTAGTCTTCAAAGTTCTCCACGGGGAACATGCTTTATAATGCAATACAATTTTCTATGGGATTGTCACCTCAAATGGGGGTAACTGAATGCATAGCATAGTCTACTCTAATGTATCAGTTGCAAATGACAGTAGTTGCAAACAAGCATGTTGTTGCCAATAAGATTAAAGTTTGAATCTAACTAGCCTGTTTTTATAATAGATTCTAAAATTAAGATCAGGAAAATCTTTTTTTTTACATCAAGGTCTGTCAAAAAACTATTAACTTATTCAAACAAAATACATTTTTAAGTTGTCTTGGCAGAATTTAAATGAGACACTGAGCAGTGCAGAGCAGTGTAGGGATATCCCTGCCTGTCTCTTTTCTGAGAAGCACTAACAACAATGTGATAAAAATAAGTGGAGGCAAAGGTTGGCATATGTTTTACTTTTGGTTGGCTTAAGAGGATTTACAAAAAAATCTACAATGTAACTACCTCTGTGAGCTACAGCGGCTATTAATCCACTACAAATCAATGCATGACAGGTCCTCCCCACAGGAAAGCTAATATTCTTACATAGGTTCCTGCTAAATATTTTATGCATTTAGCTTCTGGCTAATGTCAACATGAGGGTGATTTCAGACTGCATAACACAGAGTAAAAAAAAAACACATAAAACTATCAGTACTTTTAACATGCTCTTGTGCAAGCTGCTTTTGGGTAAATTCTTACGTCTGTTAAATAAAATGCAGTTGATAATGTTTGAAATACTATTGCAGGTCTGGCGTACTCCCGTTAAGTGATCCACTGCCATTGACTCTTATAATGAGAGGTATTTTCACAAGAGGAGAGTGGATAACAAACTTGGCCTTGTAGTCTCTCACCTCACTATGCACAAAACACAAAACAAACACTGTCTTTATAACAGATGTCATTATTTTAGGTGAAAAGATTGACCTGAATGAATTACCTTGGTGTGAAGTTAATTTGTAGACATTGGCAGAACCGCGAGGCGTTGAAGTCTTTGGATTTTAGGATTCCAAATTCAGGTGTTACACTAAAGGCCTGCATGTCCTTATTTTCACACTCTGTTTACACAAAAAATCAATAAAAAATATCGTGAAGCAGACAAAAAGAGCATTACCTGAACAAATGTACCTATAATAGAGTCCCAGAAGGTCTTCGCCCAATGTTGAACAATTTGACTTCCTTCATTTGTGTTTTGTCCACACAGCAGAGACCAAAGTCCAGACTCTCATCTGACAAACTGAGAGATGGAAGATCCAGAAAGGCCAACAGAGGTACAGTCTACAGTCCAGATAAAATAAGTCACTGTTCATCCTTATGTTGTGCCATGTAACTGTTCTGATGGAAGTTCTACCATCTGTTTGTCTTTATGGAAAATATTTTGATTCACCTGGCCACCACCAAGTTATATTAGGAACAAGGGAGAGGTGACAGTGCTCACAGTTTTTAACGATATTTTTGTATAAATAAAAATGTCTCTTGTCAGATCAATATGTTTAGCTATCAGACTTGGGTATTACACGACTCTTTGTCTGTTTTAACACTGAACGTTTAGCCCGGAGAATCCAAACTGACCTCTCTCTGTATCGTTTGTGCATTTTTCACGCTACTGAAACTGAGAACTTTGAGTCTGGAATAAAAGAAACTGGAATGACTTGGCTTAGAATTGCAACTTTGGTTAGTCTGGCTTCTGCACTTTTTATAACAAAAGTTATTTCTCCATTTCTTTTTTATTTATTTACTTAGATAGTATAGAATATTTTTACACCTTTGTCATTAATAAAGATGACCTGAATGGAAAAATACATTAAGTAGTCTTTGTTTACATTGATCACATATATGATCCAGCCCTAAGCTACTTTCCTGAATTCAGATATGACTCTTGGGAAGAAAATAATAGCGGACCCTAGAGCTGTATTGTGGAACATTTCAGACAGCGCCATAACATCTCTATGGAGACAAGCAGAAGGCTCAAAACCCACCACAAACGTCCACTGGAATATATTATAATCCACAAAAATGAGTCTCTCACCTGTGTGCTGCCATTAATGTAGTTTATCGTTAGTGTTTGCTGAAACTTCAACTTTTTTTCTCCTTTTGAATTTTGCATTACTTGTATAGAGTCTGGCATTTCATCATCTGCTAAATCCGCAAAACTCATGAGGAAAAAAGAGCAGTGGAATGCAACCTTCACCTATAAACATCAACAAGAAGCTTTTATTATATCAGTAAATTGAATATTCAAATATTGGTATTGCACAAGCACTTCTTATTTTACCTTCATACTTCGTTGTGGTTGCAGCAGGAGAAAGCTGCCGTCACCAGTCGAGGGGTTGCTGGAGGGACTGGCGCGGGTTTTGGGTTGAGGCGTGAGGATTAAAAATGGGGGCTGTGTCTTTAGTGTGAATTGCAGAGGAGTCTCTAAGGTGTTGTGTAGCCTAAAGCTCTTCGTTATGTCAAATTCTTGTGTTTGCAGCAGCTGTGGAAGAAAAAGAAAGTGGCCTTCTTGTGTCTTGGGATCAATACCTTCACAACTAACACACCGCAGTGGTTCCCAACCTTTTTAGACGTATTTTACCCTTAGGCTCTTCATTCACACTCTGGTTACCTCTATATTGACTCTGCTGTCATTTTTTAGACAGCAGTTACCAACATTACAAAAAATAAAACAAAAGCGCATATAAATGGTATGCTAATTCTACCACATTGGGTTGTTAGTTTTGAATGAAATACTAAAGCTAAAATCTATATTTAAATATAAAAATACTGCTGAGTTTACTGTTATAAATCAATCATACATTTCCTTTTATTTAGAAATAACCAAAAGAAATATATATATAATAGATAGAAAAGGAGGTATCTGTTAACCAAACAGCAACAGTTGCTGGATTTGACTTTCCTTGGAAAACCTTCCATACAATATTTAAGTAAAAGTACAAAATAGTGGTCTGAGGAATTACTCAATTAAGATTTAAAAAGTATTTGGGCAAACGACTAGGGTTTGGATCAATAATGCAAAACAGAAGAGAAAGAATTGGTGCAAGATTTAAAGATTAGAGCAAAAAGGAAAGCATAAATTATCACTTTTATCATTGTAGATTTAGAACTTTAGCCAAGTAGGAGTACTGTTATTTCAATATTGGAAAAATACTCACATTCAGCTTCAAATATTTCAATAAATTAGTGTTATAAATGGGAGACTCTGCAGAAAAGACCCACCTTTGTGTCTGACTCTTGTCTCACTAAATCACCAGCAGAAGCACGAAACTCCAAAGCCTCGTCATCGTCATCCATTTGAACCAACAGCCTGCAGCAACAGGAGAAGATTTGAAACTCAGTCAGACCACCTTAGAGCTGCTTTGGCCTAACCTCATCTGATTTTAATTTTGATGACATGAATTGGACTGAATGCATTGTGAGTTTGAAGGGCATAAACAGTTTGAGAGACATGAGTCGCACTTTTGTAATTACTTACGTGGCAGGTTTAACGACTGCCTGCAGATTCATTCTGACAGGTTCCAAGTCCAATCCGTGAATTCGACCGATTTTTCCCGGGACACATACAGCTGTCTAAAACATACAGATGAAGAGAAAAAAAGTATGTTTTTTTTTTATTAGAATTTAAAGTTTAAGTTTAAGAGTACCTCAGAATCTAGGCTTATAAAACCTAAGGCCTTTCCCAAACATTTAGATTCAGAAGAACCTGTGAGTGTCAGTGGAGTGAAAGACACATGAATGGTGCTGCTTCCTTTTGCTGGGATGACCTAAAACAAAAAGATAATGTAGTAACAAACTGCATCAAACCATAAAGTGCATTTGACAGATTTGAGTTCCATAGATATTACAAACAAGACCTAGAATTCAAACAGTATAAATAAGTTGTGTTCAAAATCTAGAATTTGATATTGTCTTAACACTAGACGGTGGGCAAAAGTCATTTTTTTCATATGAATAACAATGTATGACATATATAAAAATAAATTAAACAATTTTTCAATTCAAACAATACTATTGGTGACTTAAAAACGGCAACATGTGTATAACAAAAAAAAAAAAAAACGTCAGTTAAACAATATTAATTTCAGTTGCCCTTCAGAGTGGTGTGAAGTGAGCAGAATCTATAGGTTGTTGTCACATTGTAAAATGTGATGATGTTACATGGCAAGATGGTGGGCAAGAGCCAGTTCTTCCTATTTTCATCCAATTGTCAAGAAATATCTAAAGGTAATTTTCCAAATTTTCAGTCTGATTTCCAGTAGCTATTCATTTTATGTATTACAACAAAAAAGCTTTAAGCAAACCTTATTACAGCTGCACATTATCTATATTAAATAATAAAAACAATATTCACCTTTGTTTTGTTTGTTAAATTGTCAGGTCCGTGTAAAATTGTGATTTTTGAAAAGGTAGCTAGGTTTTATAACTCAGCTATTTTCTGTCATTTTAATTAAATTTATTTTTTATTTTTGCTACTCGATTGATATAAAACTTTAACACAAATTCACCACAGGCTGTACCAGACAAAGTAATAAGTAGAAAAACGTGACAGTCGGTCATATGCACTTGAAGTCAACATACTATTTGCTGAGGCGTGATGCAGTATGGGTAATCGGACAGATTCCCAACATGAGGCTTGATTCGAACAGAGAGGACGTTCTTCTCTGCGTGATAAGGATGTGAACAGGCCAGCGTGCTCTCAGCGTCCTCCTCAGCTATACATTCTTCCTCCGCTGCACTCTGAGACTAATAAAATAAACGTGGCAGAGTGAAATGCATTTGATGTTTTATGACACCACTGGAAAACCCCAGAAGATTGCCATGATGAAATTACTCAGTGTCAGCATGTTGTTTTTGTGTGGTGGTGGTTAAGTGCACTCACAATCAGGCTTTGGAGAGATGAGTTTGTTGACACCACAGAGTCTGAGGTTTGATCCCTTTCCCAGCCTCTTGGTCCAATAGACACCACATGCCGTCTATATCTTTGACGGGAAAGGCTTCTCCATATGTGACCACAAGATCCACCAGCTTATCGTCATTTTATCTATGTTGTAAGTTTTCCAGTCCAAGCGAATATCTGTTGACATAGATAGATAAGTAACAAATAAAAAGTTTTTGTTTGAAAGTTGTATTTTGTCATGCATACCGAATGTGGTGGGGTTATTAATGCGAAGAGAGCGTGAAACTGTGTCACCACCTGATACATGGGTGCCAAATCTATAAGAAAGGTAAAAACATTATTAGCATTCACACTAACAGACAAACAATTATATATATTAGAATACTGATCAATTCTTATCATTATCATATTGCCCAAGCCATTAGCACAAGTTCCTGCTTAAATGCACATAGACCATGCAACTTAGCTCTGCTTTAGTACAAACAACATAAAGAAAGAACCATTTTTAAACACATTTTAAATAACACTTTACAACATAACTGTGATGACAGTCAGGTCATTTGAAAAGCTTAAAGTGTCATAAAGCAAATTCATACATGCAGCCCCATACAGCTATTGGGATGGAATTTTCCAGACATTTTATTGAGTTCCAGAAAAGTTCCGCAAAATGTCTGAAATCCATTAGTGGTCGTGTGTGTGAATTTACCTATATTGTGTTACACTCAAAATTATTAGTATTAATAGATAATTTTGTTCCTAACTGATTTAAGACAAAGTGGCTGTGAAACATTACCAATGCTATAAAGATGTGATCAAGTCAGAAAAGGCTCATTTTGATATTAATCTGAAATGCTACCTTGCAAGATCATTAAACTCAAATAGCAAATATTATACACTGTATACCTTATGATTGGACCCTCATTTTGGCTATCCAGTTGCGGACCAGTCATCTGAAAATACAGTGGACATCCTTTGACCGTCATCTGCATGGGAATAAGACTGGGCTCAAGATCACCAACCTGTCGGGAATTAGGATCAGTTACATGCCTGGTTTTACTTTGTGGTGAATCTACTGTAAAACTGACTTTGCAAATGAGATTATCAGTGTATTCTCCCCACATATCAGTGTAGGCAGTCACATCAACTGTCTGTGTCTGAAATGCTCTCAACACTCCATTATCCGGGGTGACAAAAAATGCTGCTCCTTTTCCATTTGCCAGCAAACTGCTGATGAAGTCTGCAATTGCATTATAACTATCAGGCACTGTCTTGTTAAAATGTCCAAATATCCACAATAATTACCCATGTGACTTTTTTCTTCAATTTTTTTGGCCTGAGAAGGGTGAAGAGGCCTCATTACATAAGCTGATCTGTTATTAGAAAAGCACATTTAGACATTTATGCTGTGTAATGTATTATTCAGACAAGAGTGGAAACAACATTACCTTTCCTGTGACTGGCTGTCTGAGTCGATTGGATTGCCATTGAAAAACTCGGGGCAATAAAAAAAGGTGCTGAAATGGCTGTTTCATTTATTATTTTGAACCGTCTTGTTACAGCTTTTTTCAAAATAACATCATCTCCAAAGTCAAGTGCAAGTTTGGAGGAGCTCCAATCAGATGGGAAACTGTAATAAGATGTTTTTACATTTGAATGTTTCATTTACTTTTATGTAATTTCATTTATTTTTATGTAATAAAAAATAAATATGTAAATAAAAACTGGTTTTACCTGGCAAGATCTAAAGAATAAAATACAGAAAGAGTCTTTGCTCTGGCAGCTTTGAGACTCAGGACAAGTGGTGATTTCATATCCTCAATGTCGCAAAGAGCTGCAACCTCACTCAGTTCATGCTGAAAGAAAGTGATCACAAAATCTAGTTAATTTAAAATCTGCTCATGTACACTTTGCAGTGTGCAATATATTATGTATTCCACTATGAAATTGTCCTGCAGGTGTATGTGCTTACATCTGCATGCGAGATGAATTTAATAGAAATATCCATGCGGGCATTAGGCTCCAGTGTGCCACAGATTGGCTCAAACTAGCTTCACACAAGGATGCTTCCTTTCCTTGAAGTTGTGGCTGACATACAAAAAAATATAATTAATTAATTCATTTTCTATATTCTTTAAATCATGCTAACTGCCTAAACACCACCCACAATTCAATTTCAAACTGAGAAAGTAAATTGGGAAGTGCTGAAAAAACATAGGAGGGGATGAGTGTGTTGAGGAGCTAATGTTAAAGCTGTGCTCTGTCCCCACTTCGAAACTAGTGAAGTAGTTAAAAATAGAGTAACTGTGAAAAGATAGTTCAAGACAACTTGTGCACTTTCTACTGATTCAAAGGGGAAATGCAATAGGCAATTTATATTGTAGCCTGCAATAATTTGTATGAATATATTGAAAAAAAGAAAAGAAAGGGTGATTTAGTGTTTAGTTTCACATTAACATTGTAAAATAAATCTGTCTACCCTCCACTTGAAGTTAGAAGTCAACGGCGTCTGGTTGTAAAGCGTCACAGTTGCCTCTGTAGTGATTCCCAGAAAAGTTCGGAGAAGAACAGCTCACAATTCAGCAGGCACACTTGAGGAGACAGTACACTGGCTTGTACTGACAGGTGACTGGCAGAGGCATACAGTAAAAACACTGTCATACACAAATTATTTTGATCATTGTAATAACATTTCTTCATCAGAAACATTCATGGAGTAATCCTCCATTTTAGCAGGTGTTCTGTGTGTGAGAAGCTCAACTGAACAAATGTTGAAACTAACGTTCACAAAACACAGGAGAACTTTTTTAGTCTATTGTAAGAGTAACTGTTATATTGAGGGTGAACTGGATGTACATTTCTTAACCACTCAAAGTTAAACTGAACATTAAGATCTTTGGAGATGTACACAATGGGTTACAATGAGAACCCCTATGACAACCAAAAAAAAAAATCAAGATTACACAGATCCAGTAATATTTTTGATGAAATAACTTTTCAACGTGACCAAAATCTCACAGAAGTATATTTTGTATAATGTAAAAAAAAAAAATTAAACATCCTCACCATCCAGTTCCATTCTCACAGTTAGCTCCAGTTCAGTTTGAAGTTGCTGACAGAAGAGTGGTCTAAACACAACATCCACAACACCAGTGTGTAATGGGGGAAGGACACCCTGCTGGGCTGAACAGAAATCTAATCACATACAAAATAAATAATCCCTGTGATGTCTGGACAATCATATATTCAATCTGAAATGTCTACTGTTAACTACCTGAGTCTCACAGGCCACATTCTGGTGTAATGTCTTCTCTCCTAGTGTCCACGGGGCCTCGAGCTGTGTTGTGTTCATAAGAAGGACACTGGTTTGGCACTGCTCCCCGAGTCTCATAAGTCCAAAGTCAATACTCGGCACAGAAATGGTAACAGTAGGACCCTTCCAAGAAATTTTGAAAAACAATTGGGCACTTTAATTATGCAAATCAATAATACATGAACACAGCATACCTTAAAGGAAACTTCCACTGGCAGAGCTATGGGCTCATAGTGGTGCTTAATGTGGCAGATTAGACTAGTCACTATCTTCTCTGTTTTTTCCCCAGTCACAATTAGATCAAAATCAAAGCACTCATTTTCTTCTGCAAATTATACATTAAAGCTATGTTAATTTGTAAATAAATGCACAGTAAAAGGTTGATGTATTGATGTGACAAACCTAAATGTCCACTAGATGGCTCTACTTCCATGATGTGAAAGTTACTGTTTATTCTTTCCCATTGAAATGAGATTGAAGTTTTACTGTGATTCCACATCTGGAGAATAACATGATTAGAGATACATGAAATACAGCACAAGAACAAAATTTTGTATATATTGCTAATTGAATTACCTTAAATTGTTTGCGTGTTGTGGTACAAATAAGAAGCTCTCCTGGTATCACAATGCCATAGGGCTCTAACAAGACCTGGTATGGTTCGGTAGTCCCTTTGACCTCTATCTCCATCCCAATTACATCACTGAATTCATTGGGCACAGGCTGGACACTGGATTTTATAAACACACATGTTTAGCTTGATAAACAAAGTGTGTAGATGCAACACAAGAGTCACCTCAAGTTTGATTGTAGCTGAGGAACATCCAGGATCACCAAATGGCAAACACTGTGATAATCTTTCAACTGTAATGTAAAATGATGGCTCTATTATTATTAATGACATGGCAATAAACAATTTTAACTTGAGACATAAATAATAAAATTGTAGCATGAATCCCTGGACAGTACCTCTTTAGGACAGAAAGTGACCAAAAACACATGATTCTGACACGGGGCCAACAGCCCAAATTCAGGACTAATATGGAAAATGTCATCTGTGTCCTGGAGAGACTCTACATGTGAGGAATGACCGTCTTCTCCTGACGGGAGGGGCTGCAGGTGGGGCTTAACCGTCTGCCAATAAAAAGGCAGTTCCAGGTGGCTGCAGGCCAAAAGACAAAATGATATCAGATGTCCTGTTTAGTGAATAATTCTTTTACAATTTAAAGCTTATCTTGCTCACTTAAATGGTATGCAAACAAAACCTTCCAAATATATTTCAGAACATGCTAACAAGTGTCTCTTACACATTGTTTCTAACAACAATCTTCTTCTGCTGCAGGGAGTTAGGATTGCATGGCCCAAAGCGAACAAAGTGCTCAGATGTGAGGTCACGATGCTCCTCTGCAGTGGGAGTGTCCTGCTCCTCAGACACAGATATCAGCTCCAGCGCAATCAACTGGCCTTCACCTGAAGACAAAATCTTAAAGTTTGTGAAATGACAAAAAGGACACATTCTCTTATTACTAACCTTGTACACAAATGTCTTTCACCTGGCAGTTATCACACACAAATGTGAAAACCTGACAGGTCCTTTCAGCAGCAGTTGGGAAGAAAACAACCTAGAACAAAAAAATAAACTGAGAATATCAAACTTAGCAATGTCAATACCATTCTTACACACCTCAACTACTATGCTCTCTCCAGGCTGAAGAGAAAAGAGTGAAGGGCTGACAGCAAAGGGCGGTTGTTCAGTGAAGAGAGTTTTGGACACAGACTGTATACAAAACACAGTAATATTAATAATAACCTGCTGTTAATATAGATCAGATACAACATTCTTATACAAATTGATAAACTTCACTCACTCTAAGATTCGAGGCAGGCCACTGGTGTTTAGGATTACACAAAAGGTTCCAGGGCTTAAGCCAATATTTTGGCAGAAAAACTCAACAAACTTAACTCCTCCAATGAGACAATATCCACAGTCCAGGACTTTTGGTACTAATTACAATGAATCGTGAAGAAAATAAAGAAACAATTATTTTCAACTTCCAAACTATGTGGTAAGTAAGAAAATTCATCTTAAGGTTACTTGCAAGTCAAGACTGGAGGGGGACGCCGAGCCTCAATGTGGACAAAAAGCAGCTCTTCTGACTGGGATTCCACAATAATGAAATCCTGAAAGTCCGACAGCGAGTCTGGAGCAAAACGAACTGTGTACTTACAGCTCATGCCAGGAGCCACAATACCACCTTCACCTGGGAATCTTCCTATAAAAACATGTCATAAATACATGAAATGATCTATATATTTGTGATTTCTAAAACATACCAAGACCAATTGAAAAATATGCAGTGGTTGGAGGAATGACACGGACATGGCGGCTTGCAGACGTTATGTTTTTCAGCTCCAGTGTGGCCTGGGACAAAGACAAGTGGCGTTTATTATGTTGATGGTGTGTGTTATGTGTTAGTGCACATTTGTATTTTAAATATACCTCATATACTTGTCCAACTGTGTATTCAACAAAAAACAGGACAGGAGGGTTTGCCTGGAAGACTTGAAGACTATCTTCACTGTAAATCAAGAGTTGAGCATGATTATTACCTGATGTCACTTTGTGTCGCTGTGCAGGAAGTGGTATTTGTGGTCATGTTCATAAACCTACATACTGTGCTAGTGTATTTGCTGAAAGCTTTAACTGCTAATGAATATGGTATTTTCTCTAAAGATACAGTGACTAGTTAGTCACCTAAAAAACAACACATTTAATAAAAGGAAGCCTATTGCAGTGAATCAGATTTGACATATAAATAACACTAGAACCTTTTGCTTGTTCTTTTCTTCCAGCCCCCATTTGGATATTTGAAAGTCCTCCACCCTGAGCATTTGGAGGAAGGAACCGTGGATTACGTAGAAAGTTTTGTCGGTCTTTCATTTTCTGAAGAGTGTCCTGACCTTCAATCCAATCTGTGACATTTGGCCGGCTTTCCATTTAGGTTTGGGTTTGTTTACATTTGTCCTCTGAAACATAGCAATTTCAAGATTTTTTTGGAACTTGATTGGTTTTGATTGTGCTTGCTCACCTCACGAGTGTTCTCTTCTTAAGTTCACATCATCTGAACTTGGATCCACTGTAATGCTGACATCAGACTGTGATATGTTTACTGAACTAGGAATGAATGTGTAACCATCGTCTTGTGGTTCCCGCGAAATGTGCATGATGTACGACATTGTTGGTTTTGTTGGATCTGGTTCAGCTGCAACAGAGTATATTATTGGTCAATTATCTACACTTCATTAAGTTCCTAACAATTACCTTTTTTAGGAGCTTCCAGTAATGGTTTAAGTTTTGGAGCACTTAAGTAGTCCCAAGGAGAGATAAGATTATTCATTTCAAGAAGGTCTTTATCAACACATTGTGGAAATACTGATTGTACTGAGAATACAAAAAGCACCACATTTAATAAAACACATTTCAGATGGCAACAGCAAGATTTTGGTTCAAGTACATTTTCTGGTATTGTTACCTGTGATGACACTTTTGTTCTCAGAAAATCCTTCCAAAAAGTTGTGTTTAATTTTCTCAAGCTCTTTGTTTTCGATTCTGCAGCTCTGCTCGAGCCTGAATAATATGACTCTCCAGCACATCTATTTCCTGTATACATTCATTATATTCTGTATAAGTCTGTAAAACAATTGAAACAAATATAGTAAATAACCATGAGTTATTTTACACTGTAGTAATTCTCATACCTGTTGAAGCTCTTCCACATATCTGTCATGATAGCTGTTTTTGCCACTTTTAGTCTTGATTAGGTTAGTCAACGTGTCTTCTCCAATTATGTCTTTGGCATACGTTTCTTTAAAAATGCTTTCCAAAACATGAGAAATATCCTGAGGAAATGTGATGCCCTTAGTTAGCTAAACAATCTAACCTTATGTACACTTATTTAGTTCAGTGGTTGCCTACTGTTTCATTGTAGCTTTGCACATAATTAAGCTAACATTATGTTGTTTGCAATGTTACCTGAGACTTTTCTGAAGCTGGCTTGTGACTGTCCACTGTCGGGTCTGAACAGGACGCATGCTCCATCCTGCTTTTGTAGCTAAGTTAGCTTAAAGGACCACGCTGTTTTCTAAGTAACAACAAAAATAACCAAGAGATGCAAAGGTTATTGAAAATACATATAATGAAAAGGATTAAGTAAAAAAAGAGAGAAAACAAACCACTCACTTAAACTCTGTTGTTGGTGGCAGCTGCGTGTATGGTTGCTATAGAAACCATCAAGCAGGGCACATGCGCAGTTGAAAGAAAGCAGATATGAACACATCACCACTTTTGGTTCAAACTTGGTTCAGAAAAGGGGTTTGGAAGGGTCCTACGACCAACGGGGTCAAGCAAGCAAAAAAAAAAAAAAAACAAATAAAAAAAAAAAAAAAAAAAAAAAAAAATAAAATAAAATAAAATAAAATAAAATAAAAATTCAAATAATCAAATAGCCTAAATAAATGAAGAAAGAAAGAAAGAAAGAAAGAAAGAAAGAAAGAAAGAAAGAAAGAAAGAAAGAAAGAAAAAAAAAAAAATAAACAAATAAAAAAATAATTAAACTTGGACTTCTGAAAAAGCATCAGGCAAAGTATGCAGCTGAAAGGAAGATGAAGATCCATGGGGACCACAGGCTTTCTTTCACTAGAATGCATTCAAGTTTTTATTTTAACAGTTTTTATTGAAAACTGACATCTTTGTGAAATTTCATCTTCCTTATCTTGCCAATGGCATAGGCTAAGCTTCTCCACATGTAGACTTTTTTTTTTTTTTTTACAACAGAATTAGTCACTTAAATCACTTTCTCCAAACTCCTCACATGTCTTGAACTTGCTGCTTAAAAAACGGATACCCTGATTCATTCATATTGTAAAATTCCTGGTAAAGGTGTTGGCTACTCAGTGGCATGATCTAAATAAACCCATGACAGCACAAACACTGGTATACTTGTCAGACCGGTGGAGTGGAGCTGGGTGTGCGCTGAGGGCGCATAAGAGGCTAGTGAACTTGTGTGATCCTCACAGTCTGAAGCTGGCCTCTGTGAGGCTCTGTGCTGCTCTAAACCAAAGGAAGTCATTTTACCAAAAAGAATTCTGCGGAACTACAGGATGGCTACAAACGTGACTGCAGTAAAACAGAGTAAGTAGTCTACTTTTTGAACTTATTATAGCATTTTTTTTCTTTATTGTAGCTTGAATCAACATGAGCAAAGTAATGTAGCCCTATGTTTGAATTTCTGTAAGGCCCATTCACTAGAGTAAACAGTTACACGTGTAGATACAGGTTAAGGCCTGTTTCACCGCGGCCAAGCGGCAGATTAGGTGAAATACAGGTAAATTCCTGCAGAGTGTGCGCTGCTCACAGCTGCACACATGCAGGCTACAGTTTTACAGCCCGGCTTAGGCCCGCCCCACGAGAGGGGCTGTCTGTTTTTATCTGCTCTCTACACAGCTCTTCACCGTTAAATCTGGCTGGATGTTTTAACTGTCTTAAAACTAATGTCTTGTCTAAGCAAAAGTCCGAAAAGGAGTAAATCAGAGGAACAAGCTTTCCAGGAACACGTAAAAAAAGTAGCGCAGGAAAATGGGAAACGGCTCGGTAAGTCCCCCGAGGGTTCGACGTAAAGGGACGAGCTGTGGCTAGTTTGTCAACACGTACACGCAGACACAAGCACTTCACAAGAGAAAACACCATCTGTACAGCCTTTTGCTTTCACGCACAAAAGCTCCTGAACTTCCTTAAAAGCCAGATTTTAAACTAAACGTGAACTGGGAAGAAAGCACATTTTTAAAGCACATTGTCTCAATTCTAGTCAATAAAATGTCCATGTGAAGCTGGTTGTTCTCTACAGAAAACACAGTCAGCTTTCTATCCAGTTCTGCATCTGAAATATATTAGGAATATGAAAAAACATACTAGAGTGAACAGTCCTCAAACCATGACTCACAGACTGCACGAGGAACATGTGTGGATACGTCCTCTTTTTACAAGTTTCTGTTTTTCATGCTTATACGACAGCAGCTACAATTTTTTTTATTAGATTGCAAAACAACATGATATGACCAACAAATGTCAATGTTCAACTAGGAATATGTAGCTGCTGATGGCTCTTAAATATGCTACTGCAGGGCTTGGATTTAAGAAAAATGTGTGTAATGTTGTGGTTCTGCCCACATTCCCAAACATCCCAAACAGAGTCTCCAGGGAGTTGCAGCACAGCACTGTAGGATAAGCTCTGTTTTTACTGCAAAAGCTGTGATTCACTTCAAAAGATGAACAAAAACCAGTCTGACAATATGTTTTTGTGTTATTGTGTCCCTTGGAATAATGAAAGAATTATAACATTTTGCAGATGTTTGTACACCTCTTGCTATAATCCTCTAGCTCCATCTTTAGTGCTTGCGACATGATAATGAAGCATACACAAACAAGGCTTCATCTTTTCACAGGTTTGGAGGGGGATCCAGATCTGCAGTTTTGCTTGATGGAGGGACCCTTGTGAAGATCCGTTCTATCTCATGGCAAAGAAACCGCAAATACAAACTCAATGAAGACTGTAAAACAATGTGGCATGAATCAAAGAGAATTATCAGACGACACCAAACATGTAAGTGTCTCTTAAATCACACAAACAGAACAAAATATTATCCTTTTATCTTTCACTTTGCTAAAGTTATTTAGGTAGGTTTTGCCATACCTAGAGGTTTATCCATTAATTTAATATAAAGGATTCAGTGACTGCACTATTGCAAGATAAGGTCAAATATAATAATATATAAACATATTTAATCATAGTAACACATTTTGAGTCTAAATAGTAGAACATCTTTGGAATTTAACATATCTTGTACGTTTTTCTTACATAAGAATATAGGGATATTGCCTATTATGTTCTGTGTGGTCCAGTGATTCTCTAACACAAAATGTAAATAAGAAAAAAAAACAACATATAAAATATTTCATCAAGCGCCTCTGCAGTCATAATAACCATGTTAGCTACAAACACTATTGTGTTTGTTTGTTACTATATTATTGTGTAATACATTAGCTCTTGTGTTCAGCTAAGGTTCCCCATCTAGTTACGTTTGTTTGGCCTGTGGGTGATGTAGTCTTGTGCTTGTGGTATTAGTGATCTAAGGTGCCTCCAGTTTTTGACCAGTAAATAAGAATGGAGATTAATTTGTTTTTGTCTTATTACAAATTTGAAACAAAGTGAGCTTTTGTCTACACCCAAACATGTCTTATGAACTGGCAAAGAAGCGATGATATTTTATGCACATTTCACCAACAATCAGAGGTTTTAGGTTTGTGTTATTGTAAGCTCTTAGCTATGCTTAGTACTGAATGAGTGATAGGAAGACAGAGTTCCTCAGGAAACCAAGAGTTCAGGCAGGTCATGTCTATGGAAACAGAATAAAGTTTTCTTTCTTATGCGCTTTTGTGAGTTCAGCGAGGATAATAATTTGGAGATAATGAATAACCGTTGTTGAGACATAATTATCTGATTATCTCATCATCGTTCCTGTTCTATGTATAAGTGCTCAGACTTCTTGAATAAACTATACTAAATGCTAGATATGCTTTATACATTTGTAAATTCAAATCAGAAATTGACAGCAACCAGAAATGTAACTTTCAGTACATATTCAAACTCTCATGGTGCAGTTAAAGTAGTTGGTTGTACACAGATTTGCATTGCACATCTCACCTGTGAAAATCACTGTGTCTCGTGGTTGTATATTTGCATTTTGTAAAGCTCTGTGAATAGCTACCAACATACATTTTTACATCAAGTTTAGTGTTGAGAAATGGCAAAAATGTTATTTAATGAGAATATTTACTCCTACTTGAGTTGACGCTGTTAATGTAGGTTTTTGTTTCGGTTAAATAATCTAATATTGGGTCGCAAATGGCCATTCTCAAAGATAAGTTAAACTTCACCATATGTAGTACTCTCAAACCAGCTCCACAGGTTCATCTTATTGGTTGGCTTGAAGCAGATGACATGATGGTACATGGTGAGCTTATTTCCCTGCTGACATTCTTGGAAATTAGTTGTCATCATGTCTTAGTCTGCCCTTTCATTGAAATACAAAAATCTTCCAGGAATTATCTCCAGCTTTGCACTTTAACATAAGATCCACTGCTCTATGTGTGACACAGTATGTTCTTACAGGCTTAATAACATTGTAATTTTTTGGTCAAATTGATTGCAAAGGTTAGAAAAGCTGTGTCTGTAACTGAGAGTCAACATATGGCCTGTCAGCTAAGCCCAGAGCCTTTATTCTCAGACACAGAGGCTGCTGTTGCCATTTACACAGATTTTGTCATGCATGGTTGTGCATGGCTCTGTACGTTATGCTGTTGCAGAAAAATACCATGTGAAGCATAGATAAATGAGGAGATGTATAGATTTCTGCAAGTATATATATATAAAAAAAAAATAATATATATATTATTTTGGTGTTTGGCTGATTAATTCTAAATAAAGTGAAGTCTATGAACTTGCAGCAGTGCCTACTCTTTGCTGACAAATACATTAGGTTCTGTGAAGTATCTAGTCAAACTGTAAGCTAGGTAAATAGTATGATGATGCTTTTGTCTTTGACTATACTAGGGCTGTTTTGTCGATTAATCGGTAGATGAAGTCTTAGTTGAACAGTTTTTTAGTCGATGATTTATTTCATTTTTATTATAAGGATTTACAGCAACAAAAAGGGGTGAATCTGCTGAAGATTTGAGACAAAATCATTTGTCTAAATATACTATGCCTATAAATAAATAATATGCTATCGATTGTCTAAATCCATAAAAAAAATCCAAAGCATTTTTTTAATTCAGCACAGATAGGGTCAAATTAACATAAAACGTTTTAATTCCTGAGCTTTTGGTACGCTCCCTTTTAGTCGATTAAGTGGTCAAGAGACATGTCTTTATTCAACCAAGAATTTCTTTAATCGACTGCAGCTCTAGACTATACTGTTTATCAATCGCGACAGGAAAGGACAGTTGTCTTTCAGCAGGTGCTGTGGGCCTTGGGTAGAATTTAAACAAAGACGTTTTTCACAGAAACACTGGGCTTCCTGTTGAAGTGAAAGTAACAAAGACTGTGTAAAAAAAAAGTTTGTTTTAGGGAAACAAATTATTTAAACAAACAAAAGAAAGTCCACACATACACAAATCAACAATCTTTAAAGAAGCATAGCATAATCTTATGTAGTTTTAATTTATTTAGTTACAGATGTTTCAATTTCCCAAAATACTTAGTGGAGGTCAGCTGCTAGTCCTTAAATAAAGGAGATAAAAAACAAAAACTTCACCTACATATAAACTTGCATAGTTCTTCTTTAAAGTGATATTTACTACACTGAACACAAATGTGTAATATTCTGTCCCTTCCACAGTTTCTCTTGATGACATTGACTCAGTGAGACGTGGCCGACAGTCCGAAGGCTTAAACAAGCACACAGACCCCGGTGTAGAAGAAAGATGCTTCTCCATCATCTTCAAGGGCAAAAAGAAAAACCTGGACTTGATGGCACCGACTGCAGAGCAGGCCAAACTGTGGGTGAACGGCCTGGAGAAAGTTATGAGCAACCTGCATAACCTCAGTCGACGAGAGAAGAGTGAACAGTATCCTTTACAAAAGCCTCCAGTATCAAATAACATGCACTGTTGACTGACTCGTATAGAAAGGGAGTAACTGGTTGTCTGTTTGTTGGTTTGTCACTCCACAGTTGAAATCCTTAAATGTAAATTCCAGCTGGCTTATTAATTGCATGCGTAAAGCTGACAAAAACCATGACAACAAGATGACACTCAAGGAACTAAAGCACTTTCTAAAGCAAATTAATGTGGAGGTGGATGACAATTACGCAGCAGAAATCTTTAAGGTGTGTATTTGATGTGCAACAATGAAACGCCCAGCTGTCTAAACAGTCTCTATTTAGGCATAATGTTGACAATGTATTTAGTTACATTTTCTGTGTACACCACTATTGATAAATAATAATTATCAAAATTATCAGGATGTGAAGTATTGTTATTATAAGAACCAGTAATTCACATCTGAATTATCAAAGATTATGGCTAATCTGTGTTGCATGTATTTAACCCATGTTGTTATACTGTCTAATCAGTTGTATTTTTAATTTAGAAATGTGACACGTCCAACTCAGGCACTTTGGAAGACACAGAGATCAAGCACTTTTATGATTTGCTAACACACCGGGAGGAAATTGATGTGATTTATAAGACATATGCTAAGACAGAGAATCAGATGAGTGTCGGAGACCTGCAGAACTTTCTCCTCAAAGAACAACGGGAGCAGGCCACCACTGCTGACGCTCTTCGACTCATAGAAAAATATGAGATGGATGACACAGGTAAGAATGCTCAAGATCAATATATAATCGGAAGGAAAACTATTAAAAAAATTTCAGGAAAGCATTCAACATTTTAGAGAGCTACATTTCTTTGTAGAGTAAGATCAGAGCTTTGTAGAAATGCAAAAAGCAGGTTCTAAATGAAATGTTTATTTATTTTAGTTTCAATTCTATAATATCCATCAACTCTGTGGAATTATATGTAAGTTATAATATATAAGTTCTTACTATTGTATCCAAATTAAGTGTGTTTCTTTACAGCAATAATTTAAGCATTAACTTTTCCAAATTTAGCACACTTAAGCATATTTAAAACCTGTAGTGGGCTCTGTCAATGTCAGGTCAACTCCGTCAGCCATGAAATCTGACTAATGCAATCTTTTCTCTTAAGCAAATATGGTACCCTACAACAAATTTCTTTATGTTTCACTTGTGAGCTGCATTGATGACCTCAGTTCAGTACTGTTTATTCTCAGTGATATATACTGTATTTTATTAATTGTCACACTGACTGTATATTCTGTGTGTCTGTGTTGTTCATTAGCGAAGGCAAAGAAGCAGATGACCAAAGATGGCTTCTTGGTGTATTTGCAACATGAGGAGGGCTCCATTCTCAACCACAACCATAAAGGAGTTTACCAGGATATGAGTCAGCCTCTCAGCCATTACTACATCTCCTCATCTCATAACACGTATCTGATGGAGGATCAACTCAGAGGGCCCAGCAGCACTGAGGCGTATATAAAGTAAACAAAACAAACAAAATGTGCTTAAAATGAAGAAGGTGGCAACTTGTGCAGCTTGATATGTATTGTACTGAATTGATGAAATATTGCAGGAATTATACATTTTGCTTGTGAGGCTAGGCAGGACAGTATAACAAATGAAATCAAGCCTCCCTGTTTTGTATCTCAAAGTAACTAACGAGAAAGTAAAGTTTCAGTGCAATAAGAACACAGTTAGATACAGTACATATTTGAGAAGTCTTTGTATTTGTGACAGAGCCTTGATGAAGAGTTGCCGCTGTGTGGAGCTGGACTGTTGGGATGGGCCAAACGGAGAGCCTATCATTTACCACGGCTACACTCTCACGTCCAAAGTACTCTTCAGAGATGTGATAAAAGCCATTAAAGAATTCGCCTTCAAAGTAAGACGTGGGTTTATTGTGTGGTACACTTTACCAAGCCTTTCCTCGTGTGACTGTTGTGTTTGTGTTCAGAGCTCACAGTACCCAGTGATCCTGTCCCTGGAGAACCACTGCACTGTGGAGCAGCAGAGACTCATGGCCCATCACATGATCTCAATTCTGGGGGATGCACTGCTCACAAAACCGCTGGGTGACAAAATGCCCTCCAATTTCCCTTCGCCCGAGGTAAATGGTTTTGAATACAAATTAACTAGATCATAAGGGATCAACTATCCTATCAAAGAAAAGCCACGCCTCATAAATTCCACATGTTGAATTAATTTCCTGTTTATTTTATTTGCCTAGAACTGTCCAAAGGTTAAGCCCAAAAGGCCGTTTTATATGTGATAGTTACAAAACACTAAACAACATTAAGTTTATTTTATTTGTTCAAGATAAACTTTAGTTTCATAAGAGATGACTCACTGATAAGAATCTTAACTTGAATGGTAACTATGAACTCGGCAAATCAGTTGAGCTACGGAAATGTCACAAACACTGTGACCACTACAGTCATGAAGCATGTACTTGATAGCTGCACAGTCGGCAGGGTGGATTTATCTGGCATTGTCTTCCTCAGAAAATTATAGCTTTGAATTACACAAGAATTTCCATTCTACACTGACCGCTGAAAGGGAGTGACCATTCTCTGCATGGGCCTTGTGTGTGAGCCTTGACAACACACCCCACTGTGTCTTAGAAATGTTACTGCAGTCTTTTGGACAAGTTGAATCTTGTTTGTCTGCAGGAGCTAAAGGGCAGGTTCCTAATCAAAGGAAAACGCTTGAACAAACTGGACACAGCTTTCATCAGTAACATTACAGTAGAAGAGGACACTGTGTCTGAGGAGGACGAAGCTGCAGAGGTCAAGGACAACGGGCAGAAGTCCAAGTCCAAGGTTTGTCAGTTACAACATCAGCAGAGTACATTTAGATACACAGTATGTTTTACAGTTTCTGTATAATTATTGTCAGAAATCCAAAATTAAATTGGCCAAGGAGCTTTCCGACATTGTCATTTACTGCAAGAGCGTTCATTTCTATGGCTTTGACCATGCCAAGGACAATCAGGCCTTTTATGAGATGTCCTCACTGAAAGAGAGCAAAGCTTTTGGTCTTGCCCAGACCTCAGGTAATAAAACTAGAAAGAATAATGCAATTTACAAATTACACAATTTTCTAAACATTTTACAGGGACTGCTTTTATGCATCATAACATTGAGAAGTTGAGCCGCATTTACCCTGCAGGGTCTAGAACTGACTCCTCTAACTACAACCCTGTGCCCATGTGGAATGTGGGCTGTCAGATCGGTATGTTCTTATTCTTTGCCCTTTAAAGATCATAGACAGTATTGTTAGTATTTTAATATTATTTTGGATCAATTTGCGACAAATACATTTTGTTTGTTTTTGTGAATTTCAGTGGCATTAAATTTTCAGACTCCTTCTAAGGAGATGCACTTAAACCAAGGACGGTTTCTGCCTAATGGCTTCTGTGGCTATGTGTTGAAACCTGAATTTCAGCGAGACTTGTCTTCACAGTTTGACCCCAACACACTCACAAAAGGGCCCTGGCTGAAGAAGAAAACATTTCACATCATGGTGTGCCATAATAATAATCATCATCACATGCTTTATTTGTGTAAGACTTGTTTTTAATTGGCTGAATGCCCATTAGGTGATTTCAGGCCAGCAGTTGCCAAAGGTTAACAAAGAGAAACATAATTCTATCGTTGATCCTCTGGTGAGAGTGGAAATCCATGGTGTCCCAGCTGATAATGCCAGCAAAGAGACGCATCACATTGAAAATAATGGTTTGAATTTGGTTAATTACCATTATGTACACACAAATAGGACAAAAGTAACTTTAATATACTCCTCAGGTTTCAACCCAACATGGAATGAAAGGTTCCAGTTTACTATTCATGTCCCAGAGCTGGCCTTGTTACGGTTTGTGGTAGAAGATTATGACGCAGCTTCCCAAAATGATCTCGTTGGACAGTTTTGTCTGCCCATGTCTAGTGTACAGAATGGTTCGTCACGTTACAACTTCAATGTTTTGCTCAGTGGAATTGACAAAATGCTAAAATGCATTTCCTTTTTTTCAGGATACCGTCATGTCCCATTGCTCACGAAGAGAGGTGACGCATCCCCTCTGCTGGGATTTTTGTCCATCTCATGCTCGTTGACGATTAGGTACTATGAACTGTAATAAACAGCCTGTAAGAAATCTTATCCTGACATACCTGAGATCAGTGTGAAACATGCAAAACCACAACAATGCCTTACAGATGATTGGACTTGTAATATTATCTTCAAATTTGAGAGGATTAAGTTGGTACATCAAAACTTTAAATGTAGTTTTTGTTGAAATGTAACTTTTCTTTTAGTTGTTAAACAGAAACAGACTGATTGTGTGTTTGAAAATAAGTTAATAATTTGTGTAAAATAGGTGTAAATTGAATTTTAGAATCAAACATGTGAGTGTTTTTTTATTGTTTAATGCAACATATAATCATGTTTTTTTAAATAATATTTCAGGTATGAGATTTTATTGGACAGCTGTGCGTTATAAAGCTTGCATTAGACTGCAATAAAACCAAAGATGTCAATTTTTTGTAATTATTTATTATATAATAATAATTTATTATTAAATATCATGCAAACAATCACTGTCAAAATAAAATATGTATTAGTAAATATGTGCTGACTATTGATTTCACAAAAATATTGAAAATCCGAAGATACAGTCATTTGGTAATTGTAAGCAGTACTGGAACTTATGATACACTTCAATCACTTTCCCCGTGTTTCACAAGAATAAATACTGAGTTACTTTTTGGTATTACAGCAGAACCGGTTTGACTGAAATGAAATCTAGCTTCTATGTAATTTAATGCTTCCTAGAAAAGTCCTGCCTTCTTTTTCATGTCATTTTGCCTCCATTTTGGAAGTCGCTGAAAGTCTGCCCGAGTTGTTCCAAGTACAGCTTCAAAATCCACATCAGAGAGGTAGTCCTGTAATCAATCAGAACATCAATACACTGCCCTCTTGTGCTGGTCCTGTAAGTGCATCCTTAAATGTGCTTTTAGTCATTTTTATGTGAACTGTATCTGCTTGGATTGCTGTTTTCCACTGTTGTTCTGTTCATGCTCTGTATTTTTTTATTGAACACTTTATTTTTGCATGACTTTATGTCACTATTTTATCCTAGTTTATGATTTGCTGTTATTACTATTGGTTTGATGTTGCACAGTATTGTTGAAGTGATGTCTTACTTCTCTCTGGCTGGGGTCCACTCCCGAGGGAAGCTCTTCAGCAGACTTGTTGATGAGTAGTTGGGGGTCTACAAAAAACTCTCCGCTGCCACTCGACGTGAAGGATGAGGAGGTGGAGGACCTGTGAGACACAGGGCTGGTGGGGAAAGACAGATTCGCCTTGTGCCCTTTGTTGGCTGGAGGGGAGGTGACAGGGCCACCCGGAGCCCTGTATCCACCTTCACTGGGAACCTTGTTTAGGTTAGTGATGTTTAAGTCCTACAAGGAGAGTTTGATAGATGCAAAAATCAACCACACACTGGAAAGAGCAGTATCTAAAATACTGTTTTATTATTAGTAGTATATGTATAATTTGTAAAGCCAGTTTTGTAAAAATAAATAAAAATAAAAATTATTGGTAGTGAATATTATACAATCACTTACTGCAGTGATCTGGGATATTGAAGTTTCATCACTCAATTTATTTTTCATCTGCTCATATGCACTTCCTCCCTGTTAAACGGATTCAGTTAGCTTGGATTCGAATTAGTAAGCATTCATTGATTTTCATATAAATAAAATGATAAAGTTAGTAAAAACATTATGAACATTTCATTGACACTCACACTCCACATTTGAGGATCCCATGCGTTGAACCAACCAGTGAATGTAAGAGGCTCATGTCCTTGTTTGACAAAGCTAATGGGGGTGTCTATGTCCCGACCTGCAGGGTGTGTCCTTAGGTAGTCCCGGGCACTGTTCCAGGCCTCTTTGACCTCATACTCATAAGCTAAGTTTCCAATCCAAAGGAAGATCTGTGGAAGTTAGATAAAATAAACAGATAAAAATGTAGATAAAAATTTACAGGACACAATACATTATGCTTTTCGGTGAAATGTGGCACTCACCTCCTCCCAAGTGTCAAGCAACATGACATCTTCTTCATCCAGGTCACACTGTGCAAAGTTGTCCACCTCTGTTATCACAAAACGGCCCGTCTGATTGGAGCATTCAAAAAGTCTTGGACTGTGAGGGAGTTCCTCTCTCTGCAGACTACAAACACAGTGGGAACTCATTAAGGACTCATAAACTCACTTTTTATATTGGCTACAAAGAGTAGGTAAACTACTGAAAATAAATGTAAATCACTAAATAAGGTTGTATATCAATGTCTACCTCTTGTCACTTGCATAGGGAGTTTTTCCACCCAAAGCAACCCAGAATTCAGCAGGCTCCTGCCCCTCCATGGCCACACGCTTGTCCTGTCTGGACAGCACACCAGCCACTGCTTTGGCCATTTCACGCTCATCGCCATTGCAGCCCTGGAACAGAAGAGGGCATTAAAGAACATATGACAAAGTAGATATTTAGAGCGTGGACAAAGTCCAGCCACCAGGGGTCATACTTCCCTCCTACTACTGCATGACCACTTGTATATATTTTTTATATTCTAGGAGGCGACTACTCCAATAGTGATTCTTACAGAAAAGCGATAACCATACCTTTCCATACCACAGGTAGCACGCACGGTCTGTCTTTAGCAGGAAAACATCATTGGAGTTCAAGGATGATGCTGTTGCTTTGACTTCTGTGGCTTTAGTGTTTAATTCATTTGTCCCTTTCACCTGAAAGAGCCTGGGCCCAGTTTCAGGGTTTTTCACACTTGAACGACCAGTGCCACCCTGAAAGATACATATATCAACATGATTTATATAGAAAGATTCAGGTCATCAGGTTGGTGTTTTCTGTGTACCTCAAAAATGATAAGTTTGCCTTTAAAAATAGCCATAAAATGACGAGGTTCCTTTCCCATGGCCACTCGGACCTGCACTGGAGCACCATTGTACTTATTATCAAGGTTAACCGCTTGATAGGCACTCGCTGTGATTTCATCTTTAGTTGCATGGCGACCCTAAAAGACAAGCTCAAATATGTTTAGTAATTGAAGAGATCAGTTCATCGTTTGTGTTTTTTACCTGCCACATGTAGAGGATATACTGTGGTTGGTTTGCTCTCATGTATGTGTAGAGAATCAAGTAGCAATCTCCTCCATAGAACTGACCGTATGTGCTTGGATCAACCTCTGCAAGCTCTAAGTCCTCAATCCTCCATATCTGTGACAAATGTAAATATTAGGACAGCTTATCTAGGAATTACAATTACATTTTGATTTATTTTACCTTCACTTCACCTGAAGCATCATCCACCATGCGTTGCTGTGCTGCCAGATCAGGGCGTGCATGTAGCTCCATAACATCAAACTTCACCTGTTCCACTTTTGCTGAAAAGAAAAGAAAACATTTGACTAGCCTGACAACCAGGTTTCTAACAATCTGCTCAGATTCTTAGCTCAAAAAAAAAAAAAAAAGCCTACCAATTTTGCCAACAGTGTGTGTGGTGCCCAAGCCCTGGGTTTGTCCTTTGTCTTTCCAGGATTTAAAGAGATGCTTGAACATGGCCGTTTCCCCTCCCTCACTCATCACCTCCAGACTGGTGCTGGCTGGGTAGTTTTTGGTTTTTATGTAACCCTAGAAAAAACCCCACATTGGCTTCAATGTATTTTGGATAATTGTCTTGAGTTAAAACCCATATGACATATCATATCATAGTTTTACAGCAGCTAAGTTGCAAATTAGGAAGAAACTGATATATAAAAGTTGAAAATTACAGGAAGTAATCTGAGTTCTAAAGCAGAATCCCTCCACATACGTCATCAAAAAGAACCAAAATATAAAGAGAATTTACACACAACTGACAACGTTTACTGAGAGTTTAAATACACATTGTTACAAAATATTGTCATATTAACTGTGTCATTTATATGGGATTTGGCCCACATTTACTATGCGGTTGCTAGGTGAGAGTTGTGGGTTTCCTTCGTATTTGCTTGACAAAATACAGTTATAATTTAACCTCATAAAATAGACAATCTAGGTGAAAAAAAACAAATTCATTAGTGAATTCTTAAATATAATCATGCTCACTGTGATTTACTGCAAAAATATGATCTAACCTGTCATACACTTTAAGTACAAATTGTTACCATTGCTCTGTTCAATGACTCTCGTCGCTCAACAGGTGAAGCATGTTTGCCTTTCCACAGCATCACACACGAGCCATTCTGGTCTGCAATGTAGCAGTCCTGTGAAAGAAAATAATAAAATCAGTCAACAAAGTAGAACTATAAAGGTTAGAGCTTTGTAATAGCTCCTCACACTGGAAAGAAGCAAGTCTTGAGACAGAGGCTGAGTAGCCACCTCTCGAATGACCAGATTCCCACTTTCTTCAAAAACACTAGGACAAAGTGGAAAATAGATTAATAAAGTATAAGTAACAACAATTAAAAACACTGACGTTGTTCTTACTGGTAGAGTCGCACAGAGCTTTTCTGTTTGCTGTCCGTCACGTCGTCTGGGGTGGCGTCCTTCAGAGCTCCTTTTCTTTGTCCCAACACAGAAACCATGACATTCATCAGCTCAGGAGAACTCGCCTCATCTCCTCCTTCCACAACCCCAATCTGAGCCCGTCCTCCTCGCTCCCTGTCTCGAATGTCCTGGGCCAACAAGACCGCCTGCAACAGAACAACAAACCTTTCTTCAAAAACTTTGTTTCCTCTTCTTCACTTTTCATGGCTGCCATCAATCGTCTGTTGTGGTCGTGAGCAGTAGCACTTTTAGGCATTAATTTTACACATTTATTGTCCTATCAACTTAGAATAGACATACAAAAAAATCTTTTAGTCATAAACTACCTTCAGCTTCTCTCCTCTGTTGCTCTTGGGGCCGTTCCACTGCACTATTGCTTTCCCCATGTCCAACAGGAATATGTCTCCTCTGTTAAAGCTGTTCCATGACACCTCCACCTGGACACAAGGTTAAATACGCTGTTATAAAAGCCATTATAGTTCTGACAGCAACAAATACTATGTTGGGAACATAATAATAACATCACACTGTTGACACCTCCCTTGACAGCTTTGGCAATAAGAGCACCATAATTTGGAGGGAGTGCCAAAACCCCTCGCTGTGTGGCTGTGTGAAGCTTGTGATCGCACCAGTGGGAGGTAATGAGGAGACTGTGTTAATCCCATCTAAATGATTGTGTTTTACCAGGCCTACCTCAGTGGCAGTGACATGTTTCTTCCCTTTGACGTGCAGCAAACGCAGGATATTGTATGAGTTTGTCTCAACATGATTAAAGCCTGAAGCCACGCCGCCCTTTTTGTAACTGCAAAGAGAGAGAGAGAGAGAGAGTGGTGAGCAGGAGCAAAGTTCAAGTGTAATAAAAAATGAACATGGCTTGGTTAGATGTGAAGTATGGACACAACAGGATCTGAGTGTAATGGCAATGAGTGATAATGACCTAGTAAAAGGTTCATAATAAAGGTGATCAGTGTATTTGGATTGTTCAAAATGTAATGCACTTTACTGTCTAATGTTGTTAATATAAAGTTAGCCGTTATTTGGGATAATGCAGATCAGGTGTTGGTATCATAGGCTAAGAATATTCCCGAACAAACCACAAGGTAGTAGGTAGAAGTTCATATAATCAACAGTACTATCAGTAATAGTACTACTTGTATCACTAATAATGTCATAAAATAAGTTGTTGTAAGCCCTCAATCATCCAGAAGTGGTTCATAGTGGAAAAGGCTTCAAATGTCATATGGACAAAGTTTTAGATGAAAACATTTAGACTTTTACCCAAGTCATTTTTAACTTCTGAATTATTTTCTAATAAGACCATAAAACATAAAATAAAAGGACCCCAATGTTAAAATAATAGAATTAAGATTTGTTGGCATGGAACAAAGAGCACATGTTGAAAAAGGACTCATTTATCCTTTTTTGTTCCCGTTCTTAGTTGTCAAGACTATATGTCTTGGTAACTACTAATCCATACCCAAATAGTAATGCAATTTTAAGGAAATATGTTTGTTTTCAATCTAAAGAATGTAGAATGTGTACTCTTCTGATGAAAATTATTGCTGTCCTACACTTGCTCTGCCCTTGTTTTGTTAGTTTGATTGATGTAAGTGTAGCTTTCCGATGTTTCCCAGTTTCCATGCGTCTATATGTTATTACTCTGCAGTAATGTAAATATGTTAACTTGGACTACTTAGGGACAACTTATCCCCAAATGTGTCAGTTATAGTTCACATATCACAGATCACAGAACTCACATGAGTCCATTTTTGAAGTAGCTCTTAAAGCGGGGCGACTCGTAGCCCTGGAGCTCCCGGTGCTGGACGGGACTGCCACCCAGGTGCTCATCCATCTGGGTCACATAGATGGCCGCTGCACCCTGTTCATCCTGGGAGGAGGAGTTACCAATCCAGTAATGAATGTCCGCACTCTGTGCTGAGCCCTTGCCTTTGCTTATCTGTGTGGCACATGAAAAGATCAGGCATGCGCACAAGCAACATCTTCATTATAGACCTATATGTGGCCTCTGGGGAAATCAGTAGTAATTGCACTCACATTTAAAACAATGTAGCAGTCTCCCTCGAAGAAGTTACCGTACGCCTGAGCAGGAACAGGAGCCATCTCCATGTTCTGAATCACAAACAGCACAACATATTTACAAAGAAATACAAGTTAAACAAGCATGTAAAAAAAACAAAACTTATTGTTTCTTTTGGTTTGACTCACATTGATTGTCCATATCTGCAGCCCTGGCTTCTGGCTGAGATTTCGAAAGATGTCCTTACTTTCACTCATTGCTTTGTTCAACTGCAAAACAAAATAAACTTTCATTAGAAGAAAGAACATCCCGAGAAAATACAACAAAATAAAGCTCTGGGAAGTATTGTAGAAATATTTGCATATTATATTAAAACTCAAAACGGATTCTTCAACAACTTAAAGGTCTAAGGGCATTTTTGGGACCACTGTTGATATTTATCCAGGTTTGGGTCTACATGCAAAAGTTGGAATCAAATCAAGTGTACCACATTATGCCACAATCAAGTAGATATTTATCCTATCATGAAATGTTACCAAACAAATCCCCTACAACTGTTCATCATGCTCTTCTCAAAGCTCCTCCAAGACAAGCTGAAGCTGCATCCTGGCCTTTGTTGCTTGCAATTACAAGTTTTTTTTCCTATCTATTCAGGGGAAACAGATGGCTCTAAAAAAGAGGCATGAGCTCTTTTGAAGCCACTGGATGTTTGACAGCGCGACATCTCTAATTCCCAAATGAGAAGCAGCTTGGCACCATAGCAACATACAAGTCCTGCAATCAGCCGCCTCGCCGCTCTGTATCGCTCTGCACGGGGAACAACAGCGGTGATAAGCAAATACACACACAGGCCTGAAGTGCAACGCTGTGTGGAAGCTGTGGCAGATATGGTATAATATGCAAATGATCCAGGTGCACCTCATTGGGACATGGATGGAGAAATGAAACGTGTGATATAATTCAATAAAACAATAAAGCTGGTTGTTATAAATGACAGATGAGACAGGCCTGGCGCACCTTTAATATTAACTTCTATCAAGACTTTTACTGAATCACACAGGCAATGTCAACATAGTAAGGCTTGGCATAGAGTGAATTACATTTTTGTGTTACAAGTGACAAATAGTAATCAATAAACGCCCACAAAAAACATGGCTGAATGGAGAAATAGTGCTCACACAGCTTTGCATTGTTCTGTATTTGTGATTTAAACTGTAATTAAGTTCAGTCATTGATGCCAGAGCAACCACACCCAATAATCTTATCACATTTTTGGTTTATTAAGTTATAACAGTTTACGCAGCTATTTTGAACTAATTAAACAAATGTTAAATGTGTTGTGCTGATAGGCCAAAACTTCCAAATCAGTAATCTGACACTTAAGAACACACACAAAAATAAATAAATACAATTTTGCATATTATTACCTTCCCTACTTGACAAAATAACCAACTTATACATTCGTTTTTGAAAATCTTGTTGTAAACAGGCCGATAAACATAATAAGATATGAGTTACGCAATCCACTTGATGTCAGAAGTTTCACTGTCTGGTTTTTGAGCAAATAAAAAACATATTTTGCAATCTGAGCCCGGTCCACGGTAAAAGCAGAGCAAATAACGAGTGAAAAGAAGGGACACAAAAGTCCCATTACTGCGACAAGAAAAACTGGTTACGCATCATTTCTCCCTGTTGTCCGTTCAATTAGCAGCACAATGGGCGTAATATCAAAGATTGTGATATCACACGCAATAAAAGGAAAGGCAATAAACAGACAAATCATTAACTTTATTAACCTCTCAGCTTTACAACCAATAAAAAATTGTAACCTTTATACATTTCTAGTACAAGATTATAGGTCAAAGAGAAAAGTAGTGAAGTTACCTTATGTGGATGCACTTTTGTCAGAGAGGGCCGAGAATCCTGCAGGTGATGGAGCAGGATTAGTGATGCAGACAGGCAGCAGTGATACTGGGCAGGTACAGTTATATTGCTGCTTCCTGTATGCAGAGTCCATTGAAAAGCACACAGTGGGCGGGGCTTGTTTGCCTCCACACCCACGCGCAAACACACCTGCAATTTCCTGTCCTCTTTCTTATTTACAATTCCCTCAACCACTGATGTACCACACGACTAATTAGCTGCATCATGGCAAAGGACCACTTGTTGAAATTTCATTTAGAATCGGACAGTTTTAGATTATTTTTACGAGCAGCACTTATACCTTTTTAAATCTGTGCATGCTTTATTCATAGTCACTTATGTAGTTTATACTTTTAATACAATCAATATGTAGCTATTTATTTCTACCTTTATAGTATTACATGACAAACTACAACAAGGAGGGGAAACGAAACCATTGGAACAGTGTGAGATGCTCAAAAGTTAAAATTTCACTCATTGACACTGTAGATTAAAATAAAGAAAATGGCATAGGTTAGTCTGATTGCTATAAAATGATTTGTGATAACACCAATACCAGATGAAGATCAGAGAACTTATGTCATCATCTTTTTAGTGGTTAAAATTTGTTTTATAATTATATGGTTGATATAAAACAACTAAAACAAACAATAATAAAAAACAAACAAACATACACTGGACAACATAACACAATAACAAAATCAATCATTAATCATAATATTAAATAAAAATAAATCCATCCATCCATCCATCCATACATACATACATACATACATCCATCCATCCATACAATACATACATACATACATACATACATACATACATACATACATACATACATAAATACATAATACATAAATAAATAAATAAAAAATAAATAAATAATTAATTAATAATTAATAATAAAATAATAAAATAATGATAGAAATAAGGAGAAAGAAAATAACTAAAATAGTTACCATGAAAAAAAAACACACAAACATATGCGCATACATATAAATGCACATACATATACACATATCTGCGTGGATATATACACAAACATTTGCTTGCATACATGCATGCATGTAAAATTTAATAATAATGAATTATTACAAAAAAGAAATGGTCAAAATGTATGACTCTTGGTCCAAAAGCAGTTATAGTATTTCTTGGTCATTGTCAATTGTCAAATCTTTCATTCTCTCCGTGTAAATTGGTAAATTTTTATCTTTTCCACCCAGCAACACTTATATGTCTGAGTTTAATAATAAACTAATAATAAACAAACTTAGTTCTCATGACTCTGATTGGCTGTGCTTGGATAGTCCACTCGATTTGCACTTTGCCACTGAAAAAAGTTGTTCTCAAGATGTTGTCAAAAATGAATTCTTGTGGTCCAAAACAATCAATGATGTCTGAGAAGAGAGGCACAACATCACCAGTTCTGATGAGATCGGGTGTAATGCATATTCAACTTTTTGACTCAATTATCCCCACTCCTCCACACTAATCACACTGTTGTTTACACCTGAGTGATGGAGCAGAGAACATCACATGGAGCTCTCCACAGCCATTAGCACAGGCAGCTGGGATTAGACGTGAGGACCTCTGGAGTACTATTGGAATCATATCAGAGGCTTTCCCAGTCTAAATCCGGCTCTCACAGTGTGACTGGTGCTGAAACACTTGACATTTAGACTTAGAGAGCAGACCTTTGAACGCCCCCCACTGGCAGTCTGTGTTTAAACAAATCAGAGTCAGTGATGTTCATAGGTTTATCTTGTGATTTCTGGAAGGCACCATACACTACATAATTGTATTATAGTTGCATACATATTTATACTCTAATGGAGTTCTCATTAGTTTACTCAGTGTGTTTTCCACTTGTATTGTCTTGCGTTTGAGACTTTCATGTCATGTCTTTCAGCCCACTGCTCTACTTGGAATTATTAAAAAAAAAAATACAAAAATTTGACTTCAGAACATGGGATCAAAAAGGTCCTTATTCAAATATGCTGTTATAAAGAAGTGTAACTTGTCATTTCTGTAAGTGTAGCTACAAATATGTAGACCATAGGTGGGCAATTATTTGTCTCCGTGGGCCATATTAAAATGCAGACAAGATGCAAAGGGCCAGAAACAAATTCAACATTTTACAAGACTGCAAAAAATGAACATATCTAGTCTTTCTTAAATAGCTTAAATGGCTTAAAATAGACTTGAATTTTTATTTATTTTTAATTTATTTACCTTTATTTAACCAGGAAGTCCATTGAGATTCAGAATCTCTTTACAAGGGAGACCTGGCCAAGGTAGCAGCCAACACCATCACCACCATTTTAATCTGAATTTGAGTCATTTTGACAAGAGAAGATTTATCCGCATACATACTGTCTAATTTTCCACTGTTTTCAACCCGTTTAAGCATTTAAGACAGAAATAATTTGTCATAAAACTGAAAAAAAAAAGGCTAAATAAATTGCCATCGTACGCTCAAACTAAACAGTATTGTCTTTAACAAGTCCAAAATGTCAACATTTGTTAAAAGATGATTAACATTTTAGAAACGAGCAATTTTAACTGGTCTTAAAATCCATTTTTTGGTTTGTTTCTTTTAAAACAAGGTATTTCATGTATTTCATGTTAATTTATAGTGATCTTTAGAAAGAACACAGATACAAACACATGATTCATAGTTGTGTCAATCAAAAACGATTATAAAAAGGTATTCTCATAAACCTTTCGAGGGCCAGATGAAAACAGACGAAGGGCCGCATTTGGCCCCTGGGCCGCAGTTTGCCCAGGTCTAATGTAGACAATAGACCTGTTTCTAACATTGATCAATCTACTTAAAGTAACAATCTAATTATGTTATAGATTCCTTAACAAAAGCATAACGTGTCAAATAAATCTTACAGTCAATAATTTGTTTGAATGTGGACTGCAGAATGTTCAGTTCTTCTGTGCTCAAAATCCTGAAAAATTCTGCCAAAAAGTCAATGCATTCCTCACATACTTTCTTCCCAGCAGAAAGATTACATATTCTGCTCATGTCGTCTAGAATCAGCCGTGTGCTGCATAAACTTCACATGTTACATAACACAGACCAAACCTGCAGCAGAGTCTTACCTTTTGCCAGGGTTTTGTGTCTTCAGTCTTGAACGCCATTGTGGAGAAGATGTTGCCTTAGCGCTTTCACACACACATGATGTTGTTTACTTCCTTGGCTCTCATAATTGTAGACTGGGAGGGAAAAGGCAGGAATTTTCAGGTTGGAATAATAAGCTCTAAAACAATGTCTAATCCACTTGTGCAACGTCAGCGGAAGCAAAAAGTTCACAAGACACAGAGGTTCTTGCAGTTGCACATTAACCACTTTATGACTCTATTATATTAATGCACCTTTATCCTGACCTAGATAAGAGTCAATTTATATCTATATTTAATCTTAACAGATACACCTGATGCATTTTACCATATATAGTCATGTCCTGACCTCTAGTATTTCCATTGACACAGATAAATACCTTTACATTTCTTTGCTCACTGTCATAGCAAAAATAAGATTAAATTTTTCTGAATTCAATATTGCAGTTGAAACATTTGCTTCAATGGTTATTTTTTTCTTTTATCATCAAACAAAACAGAACAATCAGTGCATTTAAAAGATATCAAGACTAACACACTTATTTCCAATGTAATCAATAATTCGAGGACCAATAAACATGTTTTTATTTTTAGCAACCTTTTTTGTGGAATTTTCTCCTATAATGATATTCATTTTTGCACATTTAAAAAAACATTAATAATATTGTGAATAATGTGAATATTGTCCACCCCTAATCTGGGTCATAAAAAGTTAAATTTTAAAAGGACTTTTATACAGAGACGCAATCTTCATTACAAAAAACAATTCTTATATTTCAGCTTTAGCAAGAAATCAGCCAAATCTATTTTAATGTCATTACAGCTGCTTTACTTCTTCTTATACTTATCAGAAATATCGCGAATTTTGCATATTTCTTTTTTTAAAATTGAGAATCAACAACAAAAGTCAGTACAGCGTCATCTTCACAAAAGGTCTCTCCAGTTGTTTATATAGTTCGAACTGGGACACCATGACTGCCATTATAAACAAGATTTTAAAGTGACTGAATTATGTTTGTTGCTTGTGGTCAAAATATTCTCAATATTAATATGGTGGGCTGGGGTCAAATGCTGCCCACAGAGCTCTCTCTCACTCTCATAATTGCACAGCTGCATTACATGTAGAAAAGAAGTGCCAAGTGAAACAAAGTTATTAGTCTTGCTTTTGTGAATTCACATTTTTTTAGTTCGCAAAACATTTGCAAAACATTGTGTCAATTCACTTAACTGTCAACATATTTTTTTATTTTTTTTACTAAATACAATTGCGTCTCTTTCTGACTTTGATTTGGTTTAAATTGGGCAAATGTGGCTCTTTTTTTGTAAAAGGTTGCAGACCCAAGCAGTATGTTTTGACCCAGTATATAAAAGGCTATGGACAGGACACTGCCCTGCCTTAGCTGACTTCAACAGTTGAAGGTTACGGTTAAGGTACACTTTATTGTCCCTGTAGAGAAACTTGTACTCTGCATTTGAACCAAATTATGTTAAGTAAGTGGTTAAAATCTTAAAGTCCAGGCTCGTTCTATGTTTTGACAAGTCGCCGCTCTAATCAGCCCTGATTCAAGTCTGATCATTGGTTGACACTGGTTTTGTTTTAGTTTAGTCCTGTTTTCATCCTGGTTTTTATGTGATAGTGCCTTGTATGTTTTATATTTATGGTGGAAAAAAGCTAATTTCTAAATAGTACATGTTTTAGATGTTTGTGGGTATTGTATGTAAAACACATTTAATTTTGCTCTGTATCCCTCAGAGATTAGCCCAAAACTCTGGCCCACTGGTTAATAGAACTAAATAGCCCTGTACTAGTTATTTCAAGCAGTTATAACGTGGTATCTTGTTTCACACGGTCATTTTTCTGTTGGATCTCTTTTTCCCAGCTGGTTTGACCACACTGTCCAAAGATTGCATCAATAAAGCTTCTGACTTATCTAAATAAATTGACACTGTGCCAGTTTTCTATGTGCATGCAAACCTCACCCAAAGCCCACACCAGCTTGGACAAACTCAACAGCTTTAGAATGTGGTCACGGACACAACAAAGGCCTGTATGTGTACGTAAACAGAGGACAGATCTACAGTATGATGAATCACTTGTCGAGTTTTGCATTGTTTTCTTCCGCGAATTGATTTTATTTCCCGGGATCGTTCTTCCACATCCGGAAAGTACAGTATATTGATGAATTCCTGAAAAGCAAAAAAGTCCAAAACACCATCCATTACTCGGTGAAACGTGACAGTGTGCAAAACTGCAACTTTAATAAGGTTGTACAGTACGACTTTGACAGCATCCTTTACACCCTTTGCCCCAATAAATAGAATATCATATAACCTAAACTAGTCAATATATTTTTCTCTGGACATGTTTTCAGTTGGACAATAATCTCATCACATTTCATTTTTTAACATATTTAAGAATTTACAATAACTTTGCCATTCACAAATCACATTGAATCGTAAACTTTTTTGGTCATTTAGATTAAAAAGATTCCGTATTGTCCGTTTTGTGACTATTTTGAGTATTTGTTTGTAGAATACAGCTTACAAAATGTGTGCACCCCATTCAAATCAGCTCAGTAATGAAGGCACTTTTTTCTGTTAAAGGAAAAAAAAAAATCACAGTTATTTCAACATAAAGATTGGACGGGAAACACCAGCCTGCATAGCACAGCTCAACACAAAATGACTGAGAAAAGCGAAACGATGAGACTGATTTTTGGTAACTAAAATAATCTCGGGTAGTATTGTAAAACGTCTTGTGTTAGAAAAGTTCTTAGAAACATATACTATACATACAGTAAGTAATACAGCCTTATTTGCGTGGAAGTCCTGTACAGAAGCTTGTTGGACGGACTTGGGAAAAGTCTGCTTTTGAGGAAGTTCATTGTCCGTTTGCTACCTGTTCCTCAGACTCTGTAATGAACTATAAACATCTTCTTCTTTACTTAAACCCTCGAACAGCGGGATAAGGTCCAGCAGCTCCGTGTCCGTCATGTCATCAAACCACGACTGCACCGGGACCTACAGGACAGACATTACATCGTCATTCATGGCGCCGTTCATCATAGTAATACAATTTCAATAAGTTATTCAGAAGGTATTAAAAGAAAAAGATGAGTGGCAGAAATCTAATAAAACGCACAATGCCCCAGGCTCAGAGAATGAATGAATTTAAAGTGATGTAAAATATTGGATTCTGTCTCTGTAATTGGAGTCATTTTTAGGTAATATGCTTTGAAGACTGAACAAACAATAAGCTAAAAAATATCTAATAGTGTTTTTGACAATGTTGGGAATTTACGTGTTATAGACAGAAATATGTTAAAAGTTTAAATTTTAAATGGGTTCAGTTCAAATGAAAAAAAACAAAAACATTTTCTGTCTAGCATTATTTTTATGAACTGACAAACTATCATGAATCACATGTGTTTTAAATCAGCATCAAAGAGGTTTCATTGCCATTGTCAGTGACCAAAATTCACAAAGATACTCGATGCTAATGTGCAACATAAAACAATGATGATAATATTAAAAGAATAAATACCAACTATTAAGATAATGCAAAAAATAAGTCTACGAAATGTTTGCACAGATCTAAACTTAATAGGATTACACAATAGCTTTTTACGCAGAAAATTGCATAATAATGTGTAGTTTGTGAACAAAATTCTAATAAAAAAATCGAGTTTTTGAGATCATCTCGATACACAATTAAAAATTGCAAGAATTATTGGAGCCCTACTGGATATGATTCATTAAAATGGAAATAAAGTGATATCGATTTTGTAAGTAGTACAGTCTGTTGACCCTGTGTTAGTCATCTTTAAATATTTCACATTAAACTAGGGGTGCAGTCGTTCAGTCGATTAATTAATTTTATTTTATACCAAAATTGGTATTTTTGGCTAATAAAAACATGTTATTGCCTTTGGATCAGGATAAAAATTGTGCACAATAATGATCCATTTGGATTGCAAATGCTATTACAGAGTTGATAGAAACTACCAAACCAGGATAAAACACACAGGTCTAAAATAATTACTAATAAGGACACTACTTCAATATTGAGGCTGTTACAACTACTGCTCTTTTTACAACAGATACACTTAGCCAATATACTTTGCTATTACTGCTAAATTTTAATACTACTCTAGGACCACACACTACCTTCTCACCGTTGTACGGTATGTTCACAGCTTAGCAGCAAGGACAAAAAAAAAATGTTCTTTAGCAACTGTAAATGTGTATCTCCCACAATAATTATACTATTTGAGGCAGTACATATCTGTTTTGAGTAATGTGTTGCATGTTTATCTTCCAATGGTAAATTGAATGAAAAATGCTCACAAAAGCACATGTTTTTTTCAGTTTATACCCTCAGTTTAGCACATGGATTGATAAATGAGGCCCTGTATCTACAATTCCCCTTTATAAATAATAACCACACTAAGCCCAAAATAATTCACTCTCTTATTCAGTGAAACATGTTTTATTTATAGCTCACTTTTGTATTCAGACCATCTTTTTATATTTGACCCCGTTCTCGACTTACAGCATTCTCCGGGTGGAATATGTACGAGGCAGGTGAGTTGTCTACGATGATGACTTTGCTGAGCTCTCGGCCCAGACGGCTGAGGTCTTTGACGTAGTTTCCTCGGTGGAAAACACAGGATTCCCTGAAGAGGCGAGCCCGAAACACGCCCCATTGGTCCAGCAGGTCAGCCACAGGATCAGCGTACTGAAATGGGACGGACAGTTTTGAGAATAGCATACATGATGCAGGATAAAATATGAAATGGGACGGATACAACCTTGGCTAAGCTCGCGGTGAAGAGCACACATTCAAACAGCTCTCCCATCTTCTGCAAAAACTCGTCCACGTGGGGTCTCTTCAGAACATACACCTGAAGAACAAGAGCATTACACTAGATCATTATAATAGTTTCTTCTGTGTGCAGAGAGTGGTCAGACTTATTCTGGTTTTCAGCAGATGAAACTGTTGAAACAAGTCGCTATACAGTTGACGTGTTGGTCATTTCTGTATGTCAAGAGGTTGCGTTCACGTCACAACACAACATTCTAGAAATCTTATACTTGATATAGCAATGGTCTTGAATCTGCTGTCAGATTGCAGGATGGTTGAGCTACTTTATGGTTTGTATCGTTGTTGTTGTTATTGAATGTATTCACATGAAACTGGCACAAAGTTCATTTTTCTCTCTGTTACAATAAATAAGCAAAAGTGACTGCAATAACTTCAAAAATAGTTGCCATTATTCCACTCTAAAAGCATGATTGTTGCTCGTTGGAATAAACTCAGATACATGACATTTATATAATAAGTTGGTGGACAATATGGCAATCAAATGAATTCCACCTTTTATGCAGTTTGAACTCGATTTACATACAAGCTAACAACATGTTTTTTCTCTGCCCACAAAAAAATCAATCCAGTTATATAATAGAGTGTTTGTAATGTCATCTGTGTAACGTTAAACCATTTTGTAGCTCTTTGCTGTAGCAAGGAAATTCCAATGGAGTTAAAGACAGAGTCTGATTTGATTACAATAATGAAAATGAATATCTTGATGAATCTTTGGCGTATCTTGATGACGATATTTGTATGATATTCTTTCAGTTCAACAGTTAACATTTGTTTACTATACTGAAAAATAACAACCTTTAGTACTGTGTGTGCCATGAAGTGTAAAATTGGTTGAATCACTTAATGTTTTAGTGATTTTAACAAGTTTTGACTTTCTTAAATAAAGATTTGCATTTAGAACACCTCATTTTAGACCTTGTTTCCAGAACAATGACATTTTCAAGTTAATGTGTATTATTACTTTTTTTTTTTTTAATAAACAATTCCATTGGCAATCTTAGTTTAACCAATCAAAATGGTATTACTTATTCCAGGCACAAATTCTCTTGTTTTTTTTCCAGTGTGTTTAATGATCAGACAAATATCTGTCCAATTATTTCTCCTCTTGTGTGAAGCATTTTGAATTACTTCCTTGTATGTCTAAATTCAAATAAACTTGCACTGCCTATTAGAAATATGCAGCATTACTTAATTTTTATAGTAAATTCTACTGGACGATATACTCTATATACGATATTATCTAAAATTCGATAGATTGCCCAGCTCTGATAGAATATACAAAATCTCAGTGAGCACCTTTGTATAATTTTAGATTAATCAATTATACAAAGCTTGATTAAACAGTTTCAAACCACATCCACGTAATTATGATGTATTCTCTGCACTCTGCAATCACGCACATAACAGATGAATTAGCCAATCAGGGACGTATGTCTATAGCATGAAAACAAACATGGCTTCAAAAAAAAAAAAATAAATAAATATATTTGTGGTTTGTGGGTTTAAAAGACAGAAATGAAACAGGTGTGCAATTTGGACTTAATACTCATGATGATTTTAAATGAAACTATTACAATTAAGAACAAGTCAAAATGTATATAATTGATTAGTTTTCACTCACTCACTGCTTTCTTCACACAAAATATAACAAGATGCCATTAAATAATCAGATGAAAGCCACTGACACCAAGTGCAAGTAATCAAGAACAGGCCACAGAACTTACACAGCCTATCCTGGATTACTTGAACCCAGTAACAGTTCTACAAATCTTCTTCTTCTGTGGAAAAACTGCAAACTTCCATGGATTTTCCCATTTCACAGACTCACCCACAATAGACATTAAACAGTTTCTACTGCACTTTAGTCCTTCCAATACCTGATGAACAGTGCCATCAATCTCCACAGGAACAATGAAGTCTGCGTTGCTGATGGGCTGCGGAGGACAAAACAGAGAAAGGGAAGATTTATTTTTACAGTGCAGCTCAGGTGAAATGCAAAAAGTAAGTACTATCAAAAAGCCTGGGGCAGACGGTGGATCCTATTTTGAGCGTGCTTCCTTGTGCTCCAATTCCAGCTTCACAGTGTTAAATAAAAACCTGTGTGCGACTCGAGGGAGACGCCGGCAGCAGAATGACAGCAGGCGCACAGGAGCACTGAGTTAGGCTTTTGTCATCTTTAAGGAGATCGGGGAAATGAACGGAGCAGCCTGGAGCGGGATCAAAGTGGTAGGTGGGTGGTGGAGGTGACATGTTGAAATAAAGCGGGAAAATGAAGGAATGTGGATGCCGGGGAAAGTATAAGGTTAAAATCTGAAAGCTTTTGTATCTAGGACGTGAGATGAGCAATTAAATAATATATGAACTTCATAAGTTGTAGCTGTGTTCTGCATCTAAAGTGATCCAAGCCAAGTGTTTCTTTCTATATCTAACTGGCCCTTTATTATCATTATTACAATATTCACTTCACTGTGCAGTAGTGAGACCAACAGAATGGAGAAATATACTTACTAGCCTTTAAAAATGCTTTGACAAACTTTGTGTGAATCATTATTAAAAATCAGGTCATGGTCTCTGTCAGTGTTTCTCAAACTGTGGTATGACTATTTCTTTATTTTTTTTTCTTTTTTTTTTTACTTAAGTAAATTTATTATTGTACTTTTTGGTCAAATCATTAGAGGTAACTTGATTTTAGAGCCGTTTTGTTGTTGATTAACCTTGTGCACAGAAGCTGTTTATTTTCAAATTATCAGACTTAGCATTAGCAGACAAACACTTCTTTTTATAAACACACTTGGTTTTTTATCTTTTTTGTAAAGTATTAAACTTTTTTTTCCAGAGAAAACCACCAACAACTAAAACTTAAAGCATTATTTCATTTTAGACTGAGGCAATAAAACCCCATAAAAAAAAAAAAAAAAAGAAAGAAGTTAGCATTTTTGAAAATAAACAAGCCAACTGACGTTCTCTGCACAAACCAATACAGCAACCACTCAATGAAAATGAATTACCTTATAATTCAATAGATTGCAAGCTCATCATTCATTCATGTGACATCACACAAATATTGTGAGACTTTTGATGACACAATATCACAACATTTTGGTTATTGCATTTTTGTGTGGCATTGCTGCATGTAATAAATAGTTTGCAATTATTTTAAAATCAAGAGACACAGTTGTAACTCATTTTCTAACAATGCAATACTTACACACAAATAGACATTGTGCATTCTATAATCTTTTAAAACAACATTAAGTCTACTTGCAGACTCCATTTTGATGTATGGGGAACAACAATAGTTGAGTACAGAGACATCCAGCAGAGGGGGTGTTTGCTTTAGGAATCCTCCATGTTTCCCCTGGTGCTTGTTCTATCTATACCACTGTTTTGTAGTCTATGCTTGCCTTCACCATGCGATTAGAAAAGGAAAAAAAAACACTCCACAGCTGCACGAAGCTCTACCCAGATTGTCTTAAAAGGCACTGGAAATGAGACAATCCACGACAGGCTCAACACAAAACTACGTTGTGATTGGTTTGTGCACAGAGGCACAGATGGAGGAGGGAGAATCACTCGATCATCTGAAGACGGAGCGTACAGCAGCTGTTCGGAGCGTGGCTGTAGAAAGGGCTCAGATATAGAGATGAAGGAGCGAGGGGAAATAAGTGTGAGAGAGAGAGAGAAAGAGTAAACAGTGATGAAGCATGCTTTTTTTTTTAGAGTTGGAGCTGTGCTGCTGGTGGTCGTGCTGGTTTTATTGTTGGTAGATAACCTTGACTGAAAAATACATATTGTCTGAAATTACCAAAACCTAACTTGGAATCAAGTTTGTGTGATCCTTAGTCCAGACGTTATCCACATTAGAAAAGGCTTCAGAGGGAGTCATCTGAGCAAAATTTTGAAGATAAAGACACTTAGTTTTTTATCTGAAAGTAATAGTATAAAGTCTTCAAAGTCGTTATCTGGACAACCGAAGACGTTTTGACTTTCATCCGAAAATCATTTTCAATCTAAATTTGTCATCAGATCTGAATTTGTCATCGATTGAAAATGACTTTCAGATGAGAATCGAAACGTCTTGATCTTAATCCAGATGACAACTTTGAAGACTTTCTACTATGGATCACTCCTGGATGAACAAAGGACTATGCTGACTTATTTCTATCAATCTTTTTGGAAAAACTTCAGATTCTGACTTTAAATGAGTTTTGAATGAAAGTCGAAACATCTAAATCTTTAAAATGTTGTCCAGAATGCTACTGAAGTTGCCTGACCAGCCAGCCCCTTCTACATTCTGTTACAATCTGTTTGAATGCAGAAGGGTCTGGGACCTCACGGTTAGCCAATAAAGTCGTCTCCCAAAGTTAAGACGATCCAATCAAGCACGACGATTCGGACACGTGACACTAAAAAGTCGGAAGTAGCTTGCAAGCCCCATTCAAAACATTCAAGAAGGCAACGTTGCTGATTCAGCTCATGCTGAACAATGAACGTATCAATTCTTTAAAACGTGAGCAGAAAACCGTGTTAAGGGGCTTCAGACTGAAAAAATCCTCGCGCTACATGTTTACAAAAACATCTTGTCGCTGTTTTGGTGGAATTTCCGGGTTTTCTGTGATTGGTTGAGTCAGCGCTCGGAAAGGCTGCCCCCGAAATAGAACCTCGGCGCTCCGCTCCTAGACCCTCACGGTTTGTAAAGAGTCTGTCAAAGCGTGTAGGTCTGGCTGGTCAGGCAACTACTGAAGCCTTTTCTACTCAGAATATTCAACACTAGGGCCTTAAGTTGGAGGAGATATAGATAAACACATAGACATCTAACTAGGGCTAGAGAATTGTGCATTGCTACAGTATGTCTAACATTATACACTCATATGTCTTCCTATTTATTGCTGAGTAAAATATAGCTTCAATTTTCAAATTCAAAACACTATGGTTTCTTGTTTACATAAGGTTCATCAGCGTGGTCCTGCATGTTCATTTAAATATTTACTATTTATATTGGTTCTATTCAACTGACTCTTTTGAAACATTTACAGCTGTCTTAAAGCATCAACACAAATACAAATATAACATATTAAACATGCCTGTCAATCACGTGCACCCCAAACGCCTGTATTTGATTTCATACGTTTCCCCATAATTACATTTCTCGCTCACATTTCATCTGAAGCTTGTCACAACACAGATTTTCCGTTCCATTGCTATTATTACATACTGTGTTGTTTATAGCCACTTTTAACACAATCTGCAGCTAATCCTTGAGGCTCTGGGTTGATCCTCTCATCCATATCATAAAGACGGAGCATAGGATGTCATGCGTTATGTAATGCTGCTATTTTCTACCCATGCATCTGTGCAATGTGTGACATGATCCCTCTCTGATTTACTTGTTTGCAGAGTTTCCCATGCTGAATTGTTACACAGTTTTAGATCTCTAAATGGCATGGCGTTTCTTCTCCAACCGGATATCAGGCATGGATGAAGGAAGTGAAATTGCTGTGTATAGACAATCCTTTCTGCTTTTCACTTGTTCAGAGAATTTTTGTTTTATTTTTGAATTGTTTAGTCCTCAGTGTTGAATGGTTCTTGGTAGAGAGAGTGTTGCTATCTGTGAATTTTCTCACATATCACCAGTCTGAGATTGATCTAGAATCTTTATTCGATATTTAGCACCGATATTTTTTGTCTTGCTTCAGTTTCATTAGTTTTTTAGACAGACAAATGAGTGAAAATAGAGAAGAAGAGAACTAAATGGCAAAACCATTGTCAAAATAGATCATATTCCACAAATATATTGGATATCAGTATTAACCACTTATATTGTGCCTGGGCTTAGGCATTTAGACACAAACACACCCTTTTATAAAAACACTTTGGTCCTTTGGTGAGTTTTCTCCTGATTTGTAAAGTCTTTAACATGTGTCAAGAAAACCAATCACAACTCACTGTTCACTGCCTGATTTTATTGTATTTTTTCATTTTAGACTGAGGCAGAAAAATCTCAAACTAAACAGGAACATGCCGGCATTTGCATTTTCAAAAATAAACAACCAACTGACGTAATGTGCACAGAGCCCATTCGCGCTCTCCATCACTGCACACTGCTTACTGTCCCGTCTTAATGACCTTCCGCTTTGCCCACTTTGGCCTTTTTCCGTCATGGATTGAACCACTACAATAAAGTAGGCTGATTTGAATGTTCGCTCGACATCTTATCCACAGAACAATGCACTGATTTTCTGGACGGCTGGAACGCAGCTTGACAGAGTGCATAAAATATATAGTTTGAGATCTGCAGTTTTACATAAAATCATACAAATGGAAGTCAGATTGTGATGCTTATAGTTTCTGTTCATTCAAGAGTCAAGTGCGCGACAACTATAAAAAAGATTGATGAGCTTAGCTTTAAATCAATTACATACATTTTAAGATATTTTATTTAAAAGTACAATGTTATAAATAGAAAAAGATGCCTCTTGTCTCTATCAGACCGAATGGCATCACTACATTCAAGATCTACTTAAATTTGTAACATTTTAGCCTATGGGCCAATAGCTAACTTTATTCTGTTTTTTATGGAAAGCAGCATGTTATGAGAAAAAAATTGAGAAAAGATTGAGAGTGCTTTCAAAGAAGGAATGCAGTTGTTGTTGGGTGAGTCTGAGATGTGCCTTGTCTGTGGCTAAGCTCTTACTTTTCAGAGAATATAGGAAAATGTGGATTTCTGTGAATTTCACCCGCGGTCATTTGAGGCTACAGAGTCTATGGGACGCGCCCTTGTATTTGTGGTCCCGTCCCGCTGCCATGGAACTTGAAATGGGTGGGTCTCAATCAGCATGTGTACATTTTTCATTCCTCATGCCTTCCCATTGCAAACCAGGAATGTTTCTGTACTGCTTGGAATTAACTCTTCAAACGCTTTACATAAGTTCTAGACAAGATCAGATTGTTCAGCTTTCCGTCAGCTAAGGCTGTTTTTCGACTTTCCTATTTACATTGCAGACAGACAGCCTAGTGGTAATAAGGGCTGGAGAGGAAAGCACTTCAGTTCATTGTATCATTATGTTAAGTAGGATTTGAGTGTAAAATAAGATTTACAAAGTCCTGCATTTCTTAGGTTAGTGCTGCAGCTTTTTAGTCGTTAAGTCGATTAATTGTCATAGTCGACCAAATTTCAGATTAGTCGACTATTCTTTCACTTTGATTATAAGTATTTCTATTGAACAGCAACAAAAAGTAATTAATTAATTGAAGATTTGGGGTAGGGCTGGGCAATATTGTGATAAAAATCGAATCGTGAGCTCATCCCTGTGAAAATCTGTTCAAATATAAACTATATTTCCAACCTATTACTCTTAGTTTCCAAGTCTTTATAGCGACTTTGGGCTTCTTATTTTAAAGTCTCTCTTGAAATGCACTTTTAAGTCTTAAAAGAAACAAATCTTAGCAATTTTTCAGGTTTGATTATTGAAAATATATCAGTTTATATGACTGAAACATGGATTTCTAGCATGTTTTCATGTCTAAAAGTCGTTATTAATGTAAGAAAAACACTTGATATGGCAAAATCTCTAACACTTGTTTTGCAGCAACTTACAATGTTGTAATTAATCGTTTCTTTTATTGACTTTTTATTGAAGGGCTGAGGTTGCTTGTTTCTCTCTGGAAATCTGGTCACACTAGTCAACTTTTGACAGCTGGATTTAGCTTTTGATAAACTGTATTATCTCTAAGACAAAAGGAAAAAATCTAAAACGTGATCTGGCTCCAGGAAAATTGTGATGTTAATTTTTTGCTGTTTCGCTTAGCCCTAATTTGAGACTGAATCATAATTCACCTTTTTCTTTTTTAAACAGACTTTTTACATGAACTTCACAATATGTTTTAGGTTTTTGAACATAGTTTGGATCAGATATTTGGTCATATCAAAAGATAGTTTTTAGCTTCAGAGCATTTTTAGTTGATTCATCGGTCGATAGGATATGTCTTTAGTCGACCAGGGTTTTTTTAGGAGTTTTATTTTCTTTTTTCTGATATAATTAAAAAACATTTAAATAAATCCAAAACAAGAAGAAATAAAAAGAAAAAAGGATATCTAAATAAAAACATTTCTTGAACTCCTAATTTTGTGTCTCGTGTCCTTTAAAATATGTTTATCTCTTAATTGGGTCATAACAATATCAAAACATTAGTTTGTGTCAATATTGCCCAAAGAAGGTTGAACAAATCTAGATAGAATAGATAGACCTTACATTGGGTTCTATGTTGACTGAGAAAAGTTAAATCTAGTTTATTTCTATTCATTTTCAAAGATGAATGAATGGAAATAAATGAATCCGTTTCCATGCCAACGCTGCTCTCTTCTGCCCTCTTTCACCTGCTACACAAAAGCTCAAAGGACACACATTCTTGAGCTGTTTGCTGCATGTTGTCATCACATTCACCACAAAGAATAGCATCTTCTGGAATTACTCGTGCGTAATCCTATTAGCCCACAGAGCCGAGCAAAAACATGCCACAGAAAAGAGTCGACAGAGTAAGCTCGTGTTTGTGCCATTTACCTTAAAGGAGGAGTGCACCAGAGTCTCGTCCAGGTCGATCACCACACAGTTCTTGCCGTAGTCTGCGATACTGACCTCAGGGAGCAGGAACTTGGCTGGAGGCTGCAACAACATAAACAAGTATCAAGTAGCAGCAACAACCAGAAAAATGTCGTGTTTGTACCAATCAAAACAAAGACGTATGGGAGAGAGTCAAGTTTACAAGTTATATTAGGAACAATAACAACTACAGTGGAGATGTCTTAATTTATCAAACATTTGCTCGTAGATTAAGGGGAGCATTTGTCATTGAGATGTTGTTGATGCCTAAATGAAATGTAAAATTTCTGTTTACTCGAGCTGACTTGCATAATCACAAAATGAAAAATTTTTTGGCCTGCCCTGAAAAGAGCTTCCTTCTGCTTGTTTCCATAAAAAAGTTATAGTTTAGTTATATATACACAATTATCACTATTACATGGTACTATGGTTTTAACTTTCTCTTTCTACTGAATTGTGTACTAGACTTTTCACCTCCAAAAAGTTCCACTGTGCAACTTGAAACTTTTAAATTAGTTCCAGAAGAGATATCAACAAATCCTCAAACAGTCCATTAAAACTGTAATGTTTAATGTGTAGAGCTACATTAAAGGCTGATCTTTATGCATTTAGAGATAACAGCCTATGCATTTACAATGTCCTTTATAAAACGATCAATGCAAATAGATTCATTGGAACAGTGAAACATATTTCGGTATAGATTGAACCTTTTTTGTGACCATGAGAAAGCTTATATGGTGAGAAAGAAAATTGTTTTTGCCTTTAATGTCTTATATAATTTCTTGTCCTGTCTTCCTATAGAATGTGTAAACATGTTAACTGACCTGTGAGGAAATGCTTGTTTTGATTTTCAGACATTTGTGTGGCAGAACAAACTTGTCATTATGAGCAGAACCTAATTCATTGCATTTTTCAACATTTTGTAACTCAGTAAAACAATAATAGAATCTCTATTATAAGTGGTCACTGAAACTAGTCACAAACATCTCCATAAGATTATCCTATAAACTAATATGACTGCTTATCGATACAGTTTAAAAACAGGCTTTCAGATCACTCCTTATGTTTATGTCTATAATTAAGCATTAAACATAGCTGGCTTGATCATTTGCATCCCGCTGCTCTTCTTTGCGTGACATTATGTTGTCAAAGATATGGCTCTGGGGTCAGAAGGAGACTCACTTTGTCCTTGGTTCTCAGCCTAGTGTCCTGAGGTTACAGGCTGGCACTGGGCAGATGGTCAGACCATGGGAAGAAGCACACAAACATGCTCATCATGTACAAGCCCACTCACTGTCCATGTGAAGTGATAGACGGGCAACGCTAAATATAGGCCGAGAATGTAAAGAAGCGAATCTGTGTTCGCAAAGAAAACAGAAAGACTATGTCACAACAGAAGCTTGCAATGTTTTTTTATAATGGTTTAGAACTAGAGATGTCAAGTTTTTTCAAGGAATCAAGTCAGAAAAAGATATGCCTACAATGATTCAGTTTATCAGTAATTGAACAAACAAACTACACTTGTGCAAAAAGAAAAATAGAGAATTTGCGAATACTCATAAGCTTGTGATGTTTTTATACCAAAAAACTCAAATTTGATATTGGACATCCCAACACTCCAACACAACCACAAGAAAGACGTGGGCTGTTCAGAGGTCAATCACAAAGGCTTGCCGTAGCTTCACTATGTGCTCTTTTTTCAGTCTGCCAAGGGTATAGGCTCTAGGTTGACAGTATTTATCTTGTGTTGTGGTGGAAGCTGCTGATGTGCCGTGGGTACAAGTCCCTGGGACCAAGGACACACCACGGCTCCCTGCTAGGAGCATGATGGATGAGATTTACACATGCACGGTTATACAGGTCAGAAGAGAGAGAGAGGAGAGAGAGAGACCCAGTGGGGTTTTGGCATTTACAGAATACTTGCAGTGTAATCAAAAAGGCTAGTTACAATGTCAAAACCAAGATGGACACTGTTAGGCTACAACATAAAGGTCATACACTGGGATCAATCGAATACATACAATTTTATACTCTGCTTTCAGTCCAAACATAAATGTACTGTATAATCTTAAAAGTGTGTTTCTTTTTTATTTAAAATGAAAAGCAAACATATTTTGCGTATGTTTTTATAGGTCTGTGACATCCAGCCCAAAAACGTATTTGCAAACATTATGTAAAGATAAATTACATTATATATATAGTTTTGAAAATGTTTGCTTCCCCGGAAAATCCACACAATTGGCACTTCTTTAATATGTCCATAGTTCTTTTTTATTTTTGTTTTTCAGTACTTTTTCAGGTCATTTCATGTTTACTGTGTGATTTTTTTAATACTTTACTTAAATACTTTTTTTTTACCCTGTATTACTGACTTGAGCACTTCTTTCACCTCTGGTAATAAACCCTTTAAGGTTTTTCAGTGACACAAGTTCAAATACTGAATGTTTGCATCTTATCCATGTAAGTGTATTTGCCCTCTAGCTTCTATACAAGTGTTGGTCCATAACATTTTCCTGCCAATAGGAGCGCTGCACTCACTCACTGGTGTGAGTAAACTGACTGTAAACCACAGGTATCACAAACATTCCACAAGCGAGAAATGTTTGGGAATTTCCATATATGTACAACCAATAAGTCTGCGGCACTAACAGACAGACAGAAATTAAGTAAGAGAAAAGCTTGTTTTACTTTTCTTTTACTTAATAAGCTTTAGATGTTACTGATGCAAACAAATATTCAAAATATCCTTAATGCCATTATCAAAAGGTTATATAATACTAAATAGTTGAATAAAAAACAACAATTGAGAAATGGTTTCTTTGGGGTAGAGAAAACAAAGCAAAGAGAGAAATGAAGGGTGCCAAGACAGAAACACAAAAACAGGGAAAAACATCAATATTTGAATCAGAGAGCGAGAGAGGGGGAGCGGAGGACACACACACACACACACTGAAGCCCGTCAAAAACAAACAAGGCTGCCATAGTAACAAATACGGCGGGCCAGCAATCCGGCAACACTACACTGTGCAGCGAGGGAGGCACCGAATCCAGCACCGCTCTTACAAGGCTTTTTATGGAGAGGTTCGCCAGGTTCACGTAGAAATAAATGCCATTTGTTGAGGAGGGTCTGCAGTGGGTCAAGGCTGGCCACATGTGTAGTGGGCTGCATGTGAAAGAGCAGGCATTCCTCTGCTGAGTGTGAAAAAGTGTAAGGTAAAACACTTTTCACGAGATTGCAAATAGAAAAGGGAGCTGTTTGCCTTAGACAGGTTATGCAAAAGTACAGCAAGTATTTATGGGATCTTGTTTATTGTAGAAAAAGGCTTCAAAGTTGCCATCTGGACTTGGTCTTTGAACTTTTCAGATTCATGAGAGTCAAAACTTGATCTTCTAACTTGCAGATGGAAGTCTCTCTATGGATCACTCCTGGATGAATGAGGGATTACACCGACATCCTGTTTTATGCAATAATTTGACAACTTTGTCAAAATATATATTCTGTTTTATATGGCAGCAGCCCTAATTTCATACATTTTGAGACAGTGTTAGTAGCAAGAATTATGACATTTTATTTTAATGTGTTAAAAGCATAAAAAACAAGAAAAATGCATTGATGCTTAAAGGTGTGTGTAACTTTGGACCAACTAGACTAACTAGACTTAAATCAAAGCAAAGAATTGTTATTTGGATGTCTTTGACGCACTTTTTTTTGACAACTTTTTCAAAATATACAGTATTTCAGTTTTATATGGCAGCGGCCTTAATTTCTTATTCTGAAACCCATGTATATAAAACATATATCCACTACATAAAAAGAACAAGGTAACTAAAGGAAATATGCAAATTAATTTTGAGGCAGCATTAGTAGCAAGAAATTCTGATATTTAATTTGAATGTGTTTGCAAAAGCAAAAAAAAAAATCATTGATGCTTTAAGGTGTACTGTGCAGCTTTTTGACCAAAACTAGACTTGAATAAAAGCATTGTCATTTAGATGTCTGTGTAGCACTTTCTGTTACATTTTTACATTGATTTTTGATTCCTTGCAATCAAAATTAAGTTTGAAATGGAATTATTGCAACAACACTACAACTGTTGAGAACTGAACTAGTTATTATTTGTATTTTATAGCTTGTGTTTTGCCAAAATAGTACAAAAAATATATATATTTTGATCATAAAAGTCAGCCGATCTACACAAAGCGTAAGTATAGTAAGTTTAAATCAGAGCTAAACATAAGATAAGTGAATAGTAGTAGTTCTTGTGTTGTTGTTGATCTGACTTTTGCCCACCGCTCACGCTGCACATGTGTGATTTTGAGAGTGTGTTTCGTGTGCGTCGGTTGATTTCGAAGAATGCAAGATGGGAAAGGAGCCCATATTTTCCAGCAGTAGATGGTAAACAACCTCCGCAGTTCAACGGGTTTGAGGCAGCTGGAAAAATTTGTAGCGGGAAAGAGAAAAAGCGAAAGAGGGAGAGGAAGTGAAAGGGAGAGAGGTGCCTCAGCTTTGGAGAACTTCAGCGAGCTCATTGTTACAACACCGAGCAAACGTTACCGGAGCTTTCCACGCAAACTCAGATTTCTGCCTTTTAAATATTTACAGAATCCCACATGCATTGTTTCACCTCACTGTGTGTAGTATGCTAAACCTGGAGAACATAACTTGTTTGTTCTACTAAACATGTTTCATTATAAATACACCAAACTGTGACAAAATTAAACTGCTGTGATGCGCAGTCTGAACTGAATAAGTAAGTATTTTATTCCCCCCAAAAAATAGCTAAGCAGAGTTCTGGCTGGCTGTAGTCCAGTAAAAAAAATATGTTTTTTCAAGTCATTATTGCAGCTATTAATGATACTGTATATGCTGAAGAAAGTAGCTGGACAGATTAAACATCTACTTTCTATCCTGCAGCTTGAAATAGTCTGTTTATTGCAGATGACACTGGGCTCGACTAATGCTAAAGTTTAGCATAATTATAATCAAAATATAAACTTCTATTCTATTGCCTGGTTGTTTCAGTTTGTTTCTGTAATTAGTTTTCTTTGTAACAGTAAGATTAGCATTAGCATTGACACAAACATGTCCCTTTGTCAACTATTCTCCTGATTTGTAAAGCCTCAAATACTTTGTCAGTAATGTCCATCCCCAAACTCTTTCTTCTCATGCCCGATCACATATATTTATTAATTTAAGATTGATTATTTCATCTGCTTTTAAAAGTTTCATGTTTTATCCACTTTTTTCTGAGTTTTAGAAGCAGTTACAAGGTAGATTAGCCTGGATCGGTCTATCATAACATCTGACAAATAGTCTGAGATGGCAAGTAACTATTTTTACACAAGTACTGTACTGAAGTACTTTTTTGAGTATTGGTAGGCTACTGTACTTCAGTTTTTAAAATATGGAGACTTTTTACTTCATACTTATTTCTTACATTTTTTCAAGAAACATCTGTACTTTAAATTCTCTACAATTTAAAAACAGGTGAACTACCTTATAGATTCATAAACAGATTAATTTTAACTAATTCATTGTAAAGCCCATCTGACGCTCTTCAACATTACAAACCAACTTTGTACACTGTAAAAAATGTATTTCAAGATTGGCTAAAATGTTTTAAAATCTGAATTTTAATTTGTTTTTTCTGGTTCTGGAAAAAATAACTAAAATTAAGATGTATATTTTTGGTTTTTAGTTGTTTTTACTGAGACGAGATAATTACGTTTGGCAGTGTGACTGCACTTTTTACTTTATTGATAAGGTCAATTTATGCACTTTTATTTTTGTACGCAGGACTTTGACTTTTACCAGAGTCATTTTTGAGACAAGTATACTTTTACTTGAGTTGAGAAGGTCAGTACTTCTGCCATCTCTGGAAACAGTTGTAACAGAGTTGCTCCTAACCCATGAACATAACATGCTTTTACTGAGCTAACAGTTAGCTAAAGTAAGTGTAAAGTAAGTCGTTGTGCATAGAGCCCATTTCAAGTTGATTAATCTTTACTCCTACTGTCAACATTGTCATGTAGAATTCCTGAGATTTCCTTCATTTCTAGCTTTATAGATGGATAGTTTCACCATCAGTAAATCCAACTGTGTATGATGTTTGGACTGGAGCCAACTGTGATGTGAGGAATGAGCTTCACCTTGGGCGGACTGCCGTTCTCGTCGGGCGGCGGAGGCAGGGACAGGCTCTTGTTGTTGGCAGAGGGTGGGTCGGCGTGATAGTCATTGTAGTTTCGGAAGCAGCAGAAGAAAGGGCTGAAGATGCTGCGGTTACGATGCTTCTTGAGACTGCTGTTGGACTGGGACACTGCGTAAATATCAGAAAACAGAAAAAAAAACACATTACTTCATTGTGGACTTGTATTAGCATTTCACAAGCGTGCTATGTTAATGCGAGCTGATTGGTGCGCAGACAGATTCACTTTCTGCGGCTTCATTACGGTGACAAAGCGGCTGAGACACAGTGAGACATCAGTATGGAAAGCACAAGGGACAAAAATAACTCATAGATGCCCTGCAGGAAAGTCAGCCTGCTTAATTAACCTCAAGACACTTAAATAATTTAAGCATGGTACATCATAAAAGCATAAGGATTGGTCTGATCATGGTAGTATAACATGATATGGATTCAATCTGTGATAAATTCAAAGGCACTCTAGGCTACTTGATGTTTACGATCTCAAAATGTAAGTAAAGGTGTTTCAACTTTCAGAAACTAACATGAGTTGTCCGTAGCCTACATGCTAACCAGAGTGCAGGCTAAAAACAAAAATGAAAGCACTTCCTGGGTTTAGAGAACAAAATGTTTTTTAATTAAAACAAAAAGGGAACACGGTAAACTCATTTTCACACAAATAGACAAACTGGTGCAAAAAGTAAAGTATCCCCTTTATTCCACCCACAACCCACTTCTCTTGGCAATGCACTTCCTGTTTGTGGGGCGAACTCGAATATATAATACGTATATAAAATAGGCTAATGTAACTCAGGCTAACAGTTAGCTAAACCGTAAGTGTGTAGCCAGGAAAAGTGGGCAAAGCGGAATAAGGTGAATAGATTTTTGAGCAACACCTATCCATCCATCCATCCATCCATCCATCTATCTGGGCTGCTTAAACATGTCTTTTTAATACTGTATTGACCATTTGCACGTGTTGTCACGCTCCTCGAGGGAACGCCCACTTTCCATGATGGATGCAAAAGCGCTGTCTTGCCCATTACAGCAATGGAAACTTTGCCGAAAACTTGCTCGTTTCTAAGTAATTTTAATTGATTTCAGTTGTAAAATGGCTGTATCTGGAACACGCTGCACTAACAGGCAAGATCGAGGTTTTAAGCCTAAACCTGTAGCTTTTTCGTTTACATTTTGATGAAGATAGAAGACGCTAGTGGATGGCAGCAATAAATCAAAAGAACTGGAATCCCTCTAAGTCGCTACGGATTTGCAGTGAACACTTTAAACAAGGTAAGTCAATGCTAATGAGAAAAAAAAATGACCTTTGACAAAAAATAAATGCAATGAATATTTGAAACAGCCTGCATTATGCGTGGCTAACACTAGCCTCACAGCTAAGTTACTAAAAAACAACCTCTTGTAGCTTTTAAATCTGCTCCAGTGTGAGACAAAACCCTGTTTACCACAGAATGGTGCAAATCATGAGGAGTAAAGTCAGGCAAACTTGAAGATTTTATTTATTCGGCAAACATAGCAGGAGGAAGAGGGCATACATCAGCTAGCATTCATTAGCTTTTCCTAATACCTTGTTTGTGCGTGTCTAAAGTTGTCCTACTTCCACAGACAAATGTACTGAACATGCGCTAGAAGCATCCACTGCTTTTTTACGGAAAAATAAAAATATGTGAGAATTTGTCAGTTTTGCGCTCCCTGTAATGCTGCGTAAACGCACTTCTGCATCCAGCATGGAGCAGCCACGTGATCAAGTGACGTAGGTGCAAATGGCAATAATGCGGCCATATCTGTCAGTGCCTGATCCTGTAGATCTCAAAAGCTAAGCATTCTGGGTCTGGGCAGTACTTGAATGGGAGACCGCTATGAACTCCAAGTGCCACAGTGGAGTGGCACCAGGTGAAATTGTCCTTAAGCAAGACAACCAACCAACATTGAATCTGGTGTGTGAGTGGTTGGTGCCAGTCAGAGGGGCTCAAAATAGCAGCCTCGCTTCTGTCAGTGTGCCCCTAACTGTGACTACAGTACCTTACCACAGAGTGTGGTGTGAATGAATAATGAATAGTATGAAGCGTCTTTGGTTCCTTGAAAAGCGCTGTATAAATCTTGACTGACAAAACCACAAAGCCTGACCATCTTGAGTGTGGAAGACAGCTGAGTACATAGGCTCAAAGGAGAACACAACATGCATATATAGGTCTCTGCTAAAGGCTTACATCATCCCTCTTCACTCTCTCTGAAGTGTCCTACTTTCCCCCTGATACTCTGACATAAGCATTGCGTTAAAGGGTTTTTATATTTGCTTTTGCCATTAGGATAAATTAGACTTCTCACAAATGTTATTTTAAATCCAGACACTTAATTTCTTCAGAGGTAATTGAGAAAGTTTCAGACTTTGAAGTGTCCCAGAGCTCACTTGGGGGTTTGGCATCTTGATAGGAGAATACTTAGGATGTTCCTGGATCTGACAGGCTGCTGGCGCTTCCTCTGCTTTGTTCTCAAGATCCTTTGTAATAGTGTTTTCTCTAGTCTCATTTTCAGGCCAGAAATGTCTGTGTTATTAAGCCCAACGATGACGCCAATTTAAATCTTTGTGATGAAATTCAGTTTTGATGCACATAAAATTAACATGTCACTGGTGCTTCGGGAGTAATTAGCAGGAATGTTATAATAATTTGTGATATTTTAAAGGAACAAAGTGTAAATTTGTAGAGTTGGGAAAGTCACCTGGATGAGTTCACAGAAAGCTATAACCATATAGCTGTGTTTATGCTACAAGGGATAGACTGAAATTATTTTTTAAGGCAATACTGATAACAGATATTTGGCCTTATGTGGCTGACTATCGATATATGTAGATGGGGTCATTTGAATGTTACAATTCATAGCATGGCTCAACATAAATATTGAAGCAGAATATAGGTCGTTTTTTCAGTCACTCAATAATGATATTAAAATTGTCAATATCACAACATTATTAATACTTAGATGATATATCAACCATCTCTATACCATAATGTAGACATAAATACTGTATAACAGCTTCGTAAAATCACACATAAAGATTGCAGATTTAAAATGTATTTTGTCGTGTCAGATTAGGTTAATGTGCAGTTACTGTATATCACAAGCACAGCCCATGCTCACAAACTTTATTCAGGCCTGAAGCAATAGTTTTTATTGTTATAAAATAAATATTTAGTGGAATAAACGTAGTCATCACAGCTTCTGACAGCCTCCAAACCCTTGAGTAAACTTAAAATCTATTATGAGCAGTGTAAAACAGTGTATGTTTTACTGTCAGTGTAAGTGTGTCGTACTGAAAAAGAAAGAAATACACTTCCGTTGCTAGTAACTCCTCTGTATTTTATATTACACCACCTGGAGGAAACAGGTGGCATTGTGTTACCAGCAAAGCCTCAGATCTCTCTTATTATCTGTGGATAAACTGCAGAGGCCCTGCTGTCAATCATCTACTTCGGTTTCTCCATTTTAAGACTTTTAACTCCAACTCTGTTTTTCGAGTGCCCACCCCACCCACACTCCACCTCCTTACACGCACAACCCTTACGAAAACATGGCATTTCTTTCAGCTGCCAATAAAAACAACACAGAACACATGCTAGGCTGACATATGTGTGCGTCATGTTCAGGCGATGTTTCCAAATGGATCTGTTAATGGCCATCAAATGATTACAAAACGTATCTTACAAATTACTGGGCTTTTCAGTCTTTATCCAAAATAGGCCACTATACTAAAGTGACTGCAATAAATGGCAAAAATGATTTCAAATGTGGCTCATAATTAGTACCAATACCTCTCTGAAACTGGTACGATTTAAACTACCACCAAACATAAATTAAAATTATGACTGCTCTAGTCAACAACCATCTCTTGATTTTAAAGTAACTTTTGTATAGATTTTCATAGGGACTCAGAATTTTTCTTTTGTAACATACATTTTTAGAGCTTTGTCCCTTTATTCAATTTTGAACTGTTTAGTAAATTAGTTTTTTCCTTTTCTAATTAAACATCTCTACTAACGCAGCTATCCCGGTCTCATTTGTTTTGTTTATTTGTTTTTATTAAATTATCACAATACAGATTAGTTGGTTTAAATGTTTATTTTTTACAAAACAGTTCATTTAAAGTCATTTCAGTTTAGCCATTTATTTTTTCACACTTACCTGCACCTTCTCCACATGGTCTAAAAGGAGGCGGCCTTAAGTTGGCCATCTTTAAAGGCTTGGGGCGAGACCATGTGGAGGGGAGTTTATTATTAGGAGGTTTTTTTTCTTTATGTGATTTTAAATTGTCCATAGTGTTAACTTTATATTTGTAGTTTGGGGCATTGCTTTGGTCAAGCGGTGTTATGGTCACTGTTAATGTAAAAGGCCCTGCCGGAGAAGATGGATCTTTCATCAGAGTAGAAAACGGGAGAAAAACTGTCAGTTGGGGGTTGATTACTGAAAATGAAGCAGGACGAAAGCATGTCTATAACTTTTTAGAAAGCACTGCACTGACTAACAGAATATAAACGAAGGTGTAGTTTCGTGAAGTTCCAGAAGTAGGCAGTAATGTAAATACAGGATGCCATAAAAACCCAAAGAAGAAGAAGAACAGTGGGAGTTGACCTCATTGAAGCAAGGTACTTATGAGTTTGTATTCTGTTGGCTTAGGTTTGTTGAGCACATTAACTTTTGTATATATTGTCCTAATTTGGACGGTCATCATTTTTGAACTCTTTCTACTAGAGATGGAGATTTCAAAGCCTCATGAATCAATGAACCACTTTGAAACTCCAAGTGAAACACTGTTTCGAAGCACTAAATATAACAGAGAATAGCGCCATCTGTTAGACTGAATGCCAGAATTGCAATACATTGAGACGCATGCATTTGTAGAGGTTACGTGATTTGAAACAGTGCTTCGAAACACCAGCTCTAATCCTTCCGCTTCAAAAGATGATACCTGTTTCGAGCAGCGGGCTCGAGCGTAACATCTCTACTTTCTACTGAGGTTATTTTTATTAAAATGGACAAAACTCTTTAATTTTTCTGTCTGCCTCCTACTTTCAGCCACGTTCAGCCAGCTTCCTCACAAGCTTTCTCTGTTCTAATCCAGGCAAAACAAAAAAGTATTTTTGACAGATTTGAGGCTTTTGAGCAAACAACTCTTTTATTGATATCATTTCAAATGTGCAGCTAAAATCTTAATTTTTATATATTTTTTAATCTCAATGGCAAAAAAGATCTCACTTCTGGGGCCATGGCAAACTTAATATGTGTGGAACTGTTCATCATACAGTATATCTTCATATAGTTGCGTTCAACAACTTTTCAAATACTCTACAAGAAAATCATTGCATGGTACATTTTAAGTATTTCTAAAAACAAAGCAGTGGTACAGAACAGAGGCATCAGGAAAAAACTCCACCGAGACATGCAGTCGAAGCAGCTCTACATTATTTACCAGTGCGCTTGATGAAGGCCCTTGATCTGAGCAGTGTGAAATTAGCCCTTTTCTCCCGCTCTCTTGCGACACGGCTGTACTGTAAGTTAAGTAACAGCTACAGCTCGTCAATCACGGCTGCCTCGCCCTGCCTCGCTGTCACATGTTGGGACACAAGCTAACGAGGCCGGAAGAGGCAAAAAAACGCAGGAAATTCTCGGCATTCCTGACAGGAAGAGATAATCGCCCCGTGACCCGCAGTGCGCACCCTTGCCATGCTCAGAGCGGGAAAATGATCTGCTCTTTAGCTCAAGATGTTTGTGGAGGGCCAATTGACTGAGGTTTTACAGTACAGAAAGTCAAAACAGAAGCACGTAGAGGGGCTGTGTTTAAATATAGTGTGCTGGCCCTTTACGGTCGAGTTTGAGGAGGCTGTTCTGACATTTCAAGGCAAAAACATTAATGCAATGGTCATACAATGCAAGAAATTAAGTTAGATTAGAAAGATTAATCCATAACTGGAGATGGCTGTAAACAAAACAGCTGTTTAGGGGAACAAAAGTAGATGAGTGACCAAATTACAGGCAAGAATAGTTTAAGCTTTTTACAGACCAGCCTTATTGAATTTGGGAAAAATATAGAAAAATATGTTGTACAAATAAGTGAAGCAAGTGTGGCAAAAGAATTAGGAGTTACTTAAGTTAAAATACTGATAAAGATACAATGTAAAAAAGATTTAAACCCACACACAAAAAACCTCAATCCACCCTAACAATGACCTGCAATCAATGTACCATTAGATGATTTGGATTATTGTAATTCTTCTGTTCAGCTTTTAACAGTTTGAAAGAAGACTAAAATATGAACAGCTAAACCAATTTGAGATTAGTCACAAGTTTTTCAGAACATGCTGAAATAAATTTGCATTGCACTGTCTAAATCTTATTATAGAGTATTTTCCAAAAACAGGAAGCACCAGCTAGCATGTGTTGTTGTTCTGAGCTTTTCTATGAAGCCAAAACTCACATAATACAAAACTTCTTAATGTGCTCAATAAACTTGTAAATGCCGTAAGCCTATTGAATTATTTTCATTCACTACCATAGAACTGGGCAATATTGTGATAAAAATCAAACCATGAGCTTATCCCTGGGATGATCTGCTTTTTGATCAAATTAACATGTATGGATTCACAGTTTCTCTATTTTTAATACTGCTGTGAGTTCATATAATTTTTCTACATTCACTCCTGTCAATCAGCCTTTGTCAGGCTCTGAGTGATTCAGACAATCATCTCTGTGATATACATTTTTTGTTAGGGCTGCAACAAGTTCATCAATGACTGACACAATGGTCAACCAATGAACTGAGCTAAAAAACCTAAGATTGACCAACAACTAGGGCTGTGCCATTAATGGAAAAATCGAGAGATCGAATCGAATCGAACCGCACCGCACTGCACCGAATTGTCAATTTTTTGGTGGGTTTTGAATCGAAAGATCGAAAACCAATCTTTTGTCAGTAAAAATGTGTAGTGTGGAGAAAAGTCAAACTTGGGGGCAGAGTATTGATAGAGTTTCAAAAAAACAACAACTAATAAATAAGACATATTAAAAGTTTTTGTTTTGTTTATGTTCATGAACGTCATTTTTGGTTTGTTTTTGCAAAGGTTAAACAAAATTGAATCGATAATCGAGATTGATCAATATGAGAGAAAACAAATCCCAGATCGCCCAGCCCTACCAACAACCCGAACATTGTGTACATTTTGTGTTTTATTGTAATCACTACACCTCCAGAACATCCTCAAGCGACTTTATCTAAAACTTAAAACTTAGCAAACAACAACTTGATCATTAACATTAACATTGTTTAAAATGGTTATCCTCATAGGCTATGTAGGAAGAAGCTTTGTTGGCTCAATGCATGAGCAAAACATGTGACTACTGTAGGACGTTTACTATTGTTTTCTGACTGTTCAAATTGCGATTTCTTAAAGCCCTACTGAACTGGAACTGATGCCCATCGGCCATCCTGCAGCACTTCAGCAGAGAGATGCCTTTGTGTGCTTGTTAAGTGGCAGTTGGCTGAGCAGCTGAGCAGGTAAAGTGCAGCTGCTGGGGGGTATACGCAGGTGAACGTGAGAATGCGCTCCTTTAATAATTCAGATGGAAAACAGACCTAGTTTAAAGAGCTTGACCGAGCACTTAATATACAACACATTACAACTGCAACCGCCTGAGGTCAGCGTTATTCTCCTGTACATAATGACTAGCCACAGCCTCAAGTTGGACCGGGAGAGGGGCACAATTTCACAGATTATTTGCAGAGAATAGGAGTGGAGGGTTATGCATGTAAAGTAGGACCAGCTGTCTGTGGCTTATGTAACTGCACATGAGATAACACTGACTTACTTGGAGGCAGACTTAAGTAAAAAGAAAAAAAAGCGCTATTGTGTAAGGAAAATGACAGGCAATGTGCTGTTTCACAAGACAAGGATCTAGTGTTACAACGAGCCGACGGTGAAAACAAGTGAGTAAGATTCTGTCCATCAAACAAAAGAGAGAGAGAAAAACAGAGGGAGAGAGAAAAGAGGAGTGGAGTGGCCTTCTGGAGCAGCACAGTGTCAGCACAACAACTGTCAGGGAATCCCCTAAGTTCCACAGTGCTGTGTTTTGTGAGTTCATGTCAAATACAGAGGAATATTTATAACCCAGTTACACCAAATGTCGCAGAATGTTCATGAATGGAAGGAAGGTTTTTATGGGTTTTGGCTTTCTGTTTGTGAATGTCATTTTGAACATTACATCTATATTTTGTCTTGAATTGTTATTTTCTTTGGCAAAAAAACATTTAAAATATTGCATAGGACAATGGGAATCATTTCTGGCCAAAAGAGGGATTACACCAACATGTTTCTAAATAAAAACAGTTCAAAAACCAAGACCTAAAGGGTGAGTCCACATGATGTTCCTGTGTTTGTTTGTTTGTGTGCACTGTTCCTCATTATGTGTGGGTCCATCAGGCAATAATAGCTGTCTGGTTAAATGCACCTCTGCAGACAGCTGAGCGCGGGCTGCGGTGGTACACTCAGTTCTGCCAAATAATGTCTCTGACCCCCATCTGCCCTTGTGCCTTTATTTTTGCACCACCCTGACACCATTAGCACACACGTAGTAAATCTGATGTGGGGCCTTATGTAAGAGACCTCCAGCTCCCACTAGGCACAGCGAGTCAAGACGTGCTTTGGCTTTGTTGTCGTTTTTCTTTCGTTATTTCTGCTGTTTGGATGCACAATATGTCACAGGTTATGTACTGCCTTATGATTGTAAAGAAAGTCAAATTGTGGCGAAGGATGGAAGATGTTTCATTGCTAAACATAAAGTAGTCTGATTTGTGTGAAATGTTCAGTCTTCATGTGCATCAACAATAGGCTCTGTGCACGGAACATCAGTTGGCTTGTTTATGTTCGAATAGCCAACTTCTGTGCTTACGAGCATTTCCTGTTTTCACCAATGAGTTATTATAATGACTAGAAAGAGCCTGGGGTCTGTTGCTGAGGCAGTTGAAGTGGCCATGTTGCGAATGGAGAAGCAGCAAAATTCTAATTGAAAATAATATTAAAACTAGGTTTTTATATTAGTAAGAACTGTTTTCTGCCTGTGTCCGATCATTTTTCCTCTCAATTGTAAGTATAAATATTCAGCCTAAACACTCTGCATTGGCCTGGATTTAATGCAGAACTTAATATATTTGTGTGTCATTATATTACATGAGTACAAACATTCATCATTATTGTGCTGGTTAATAGCTAAAATTTAAAATATGTTGCGCTAAAAGGTACTGGACAGAGGTACAAAGTGGGAAATGACCTATTGCAATTTATGTATATTTCCTCTAACAGTAAATGATGGTAAACTAATACTGTGTGGTTTTACAGATCTTATTGTGCTGCTTATGAATCCACAGTAAAGACACTGACGTATTCTCCAGTGTCGTCCACTGCATCTCATTGAATTCAGAATGTAATGAAGTTTGGGTCCAAAAGCAGAGAGTGCTGTGCTCTGGCCAGAGCAGTGACAGTATGAGGAGTCTTCATCATTATGCTGCAATTGTAAATATGTAGGCTTGTCACGTACATCTTTTCTCTGCTCCAGCCAATCAATATTTCAAACTCCAAGCACTTCCAGAAGCAGAAGCCTTAAATGATCCTATAAATTAATCTCTATGGGAATAGATACCTTCTTTTTAGTAACAGTTTTAAATGTTATGTATTAAAAAAAGGCTATAATTTTTTCATAAGTGTAAACTAAATAAAATGTTTTGTCTTGTAAAAATTGCCAAAGCAAACTTTTTAGCTATCTCCATTATGTAAATGTTTAAAGTCAAGCAGGAAATTCTAACTGAAGTTTATGAGATCTTGTTTCAACATGTTTTAGCTCAGCATTGGTAGTTCACAATGTTGTCAGTAGTGAATGAAGAAATGACAAAAAAGTACAAGTATAGAAACAGGAACAAAAATTCACTCGGAAAGTGGATCAGATTAAAATACCGTTATAATATTTAACCTAAAAGTATTATTTTAGAGAGAAATTTGTTGATTTTGATAAAGAATTGGCAGATTTTCCAGTGCTTCTACTATTTTTTATTTTAATAAGAGCTGTTTGCCAGGTCAATACACACCACAGTCCCTTTACTCGACTGCAGTGGTTCTCAGTCTTTTCATGACGCCCAACTTAACAATTATTCACAAGCATTCATACACAATGTTGACCACCGGTTAAGTGATGAAGCAGTCCTATATCTTAAGTTTAATTTTATTTTAAGGACATTTGCACTTGAAGTGACCTGTTTGAAGCAGAGGGGTGCACGGTAGCAGAGTGGTTGAGGTCATGGATTCGACTCCCAGGTCAGACCAAATCAACATCTCACGATATCTCCGGGTGGAGTTTGCATGTTCTTCCCGTGTCACCGTGGGTTTTCTCTGGGTACTCCGGTTTCCAAAAACATCCATGTTTAGGTTAATTGGGCATCATTGTAAATTCCCCCAGTGAATGAGAAAGTTGTCTGTTTAACAGTTGTCTGTCTAACCCTGTGACGAGTTGGCCACTGTCCAGGAATGAATGAATGTTTGAAGCAGAAATGGGGACTCGAGACCCAGACTTGGACTCAAGTTCCTGTTTTAAGAGACTCAGACTTAACTCGGACTTGTAAAGACTTGCGAACATCTCTGGTTTGAAGAGATATTTGAGTACCCATGGGAAAAAACTGGACTAATCGTTTAGTACAACATGTATTTGCCAACCAAAAATGGCAGTTTATGTTGTATATGAGCATATTTGTAGATAACTTTGACTTTTTTCCATTGCATGTTTTAGAATTAGACTTCCCGACATTCCTAAGGCCTTCTCCTGATTGGCGTGGGTGCTGTTGGTGGTGCCAGGCAGCCTTCAGGGAGCGACTCACATGCACTGCCGCTGCTGTTTCTCGAATGCTCTGAAGAAGATGACAAGCATGGGGGAATTAACCCACGGAGCGCTCGGCTACAGAAATAATGAGGGAGATCTGACTGAGGAGTTACGCAACTGCAGCAATATAGCCCACGTTGTTTGGGGCTGTGGCACATGGAGTATTTATATCTCCTCTTCTATTCTGATCAGCGCTGACAAGCTCAAGCTCGAAGGATCAGAGGGAGATGGGAAATCCAGCGGTCTTTTAGTAAAGGCTTCTCGAGAGACAGATTTGAAATCCAAGTATTGCATTAGCTGACCTTATGCTCAGAGAAGATATAAGAAGAAAGCAAGAAAAAATGTTTATTCTTAAAGTTAAATTCAATTAAAATTGCCAATCTCTTGCCCAGTCGAATTGTCCAAAGAATATATAGTCAGAATGTGGCATAAAACACAACTAAAACTACTGCAAAAATACAATGAATAAAACAGCAACTGGATGTAGGCCCTATATACCATTTGTTTATGGATGTATCTGTTCTGCCTCTGTGTCTCTGCAGTTTCCCATGGCTCCTGAACACATCATGTCCTACTTCCTGACCCCTGGAGATTCACAGTTAAACAGAATTCACCTTTACTCCAGAGAGCCACAGAAAGCCTCTTTGTATCCGGCTACTGTTTGCCTATTCCTCACTTGTCTTTAAAACGGCATTGACTTTTGATGCTCTTCCGTCAAAAATCCCATCATCAACAACACCATTATTTAGATCGAGCGGACAGAAAATCATTAGAGGAGCCACATGATCTCCCTGGCAAATGGGCATAAACCTGCTGTGATGAATGCCAGCTATATCGCAAAGCAGAAATAAGCATGCCACAAAGGGTACTGCACATATAGACTACGATTCTCACACCACACACCGACCTTGACCTCTAGTTCTTTGTCTCTGGAAGATTGATCTGTTTTGACAATGTGGTGAGCTATGGCTTAGCGGATGTTCAATTAATCTTATCCAGCCTGGGCCAGTGCCAAAATGTGTGTATTTTGAGTTGTTTTTTGTTCTCTGGTATGAGCGGTCTGTAGCTGTGGAGCATACGATGTCTTATGCTCATGGGACAGCGGCTTTTGAAGCATTAGTAACAGGATTCTTTCAATGGCCACTGTGTGTTGAGACATCGAAACACAGTATGCACAAAAAAAATATATTCATTCATTTTTTACCGCTTAATCCCATCAGGGGTTGCAGGTGACTGGAGCCTATCCCCAGTGACTTTGGGCCTTAGGCAGGGAACACCCTGGACAGTGGCCAACTTGTCGCAGGGTTTAACAGACAAACCATTCACCTCTCTCATTCACTCACAGGGAAATTTACAGTGCTGGCCCAATTAACCTAAACATACATGTTTTTGGAGATGGGAGGGAAACCAGCAGTACCCCAGAGAAAACTACCACCAGTTGACGCACGGTAAGGAATACATGCAACAAAAAAAAAAAAATATGACCGGAGAAAATATGGAGGAGGAGGGGAGCAGTCGTTTTTGATTGGATCGTCCTAATTTTGGAAGACGAAGTGATTGGCTCTGTCTTTGGTTCCAGACTCTTCTGCATTCGAATTGAAAGATGAGAGGGCTGGCTGGTCAGGCAAGCACATTATTATTAGCAAGTTTCTAGTTTGTGAATTTTGTTTCATTCACTGACAGAGGATCAAGAGATACTTTGCTGTGTGGATCATCCCTCTCTTTTCTAATAATCAAAATGCAATCATCATTGGTCAATTAAACTTTCTAGCAGTTTTAGTTCTTACTTCCGAAGCAGCCACAACAGCAGAGAGCACAAGATAAAAGTTCCCACAGCTCAGTCAAACACAGAACAGGCTTGAGAAAAGGCCAGTGCATGCCCTGTGGACCCTGGCACTCACTGACAAAAGACTTCAGTCTGGACGGAGAAATGCTTCGCTTCTGAGAGTTCGCCACGAGGCACAACCATGTCTTTTATTTCTTATGACTTGCGCATAACTCCACATATAACTTTCTTTCCTTTTCTCTAAAACAGCGTCTTGAGTGATAGCAGGAGTTTTCCCAGAGAGGAGCTGAGCCGAGAAGAAAGCAGCAGCCCACACGTTAAGGGAGGACAGATTGCAATACAATTACATCTCACTCAGAGTCTAATACAAATCACAGGAGCACAGCACGCTCTAATGACAAGCCCCTTTTGGATTGCAACTATTTTAGTAAGAAGCACCCAGAAATACAAAATGGATCTGTGCTGCTACGGGATAATAAGCTTGTACATCCAGACATACGTTTAGCCATTTTAGCAGGTAAGTCTTATGTCCAATTAAAGACACACCACCAAGATGTCACTGAGATATCGGTCGAGGATTGAGTATCATCGGTACATGGGACAGATACTTGATCCAGCCGATTTCATGGATTGGCATCGATATCTGATAGTGTCGGATCAGTGCATCACTAACTGATCTTTTATACATGACAAACTTAACATGAAAAGTGATCAAAAGTAACATTTTTATGTGGACAGATTCCAGATCATGCTACATTTGTCTTTGGCTTTGTACTCATTACTTTTTTATCGCCGATTCTACATACGTCATTTTTGATAAAGACGTTTTTTTCTATGTTCCTGAAAACGTTGAAAAACATGACTATGATGATAATTGAATCAAATTTCAATGAGATTATTAATTGAGAACATTATTAACTCTTAAGCAGTGTTTCCTTGAGTGGAAGAGTTGTTCACAGAATGCACCTGAAAAATTGTGGACTTCTGTGAAATAAATCATCTTTAAGCTTCAAATGTTCACTGAAGCAACTGAGCAGCTAACATAATGCCTTTACATCTGATACAAGCCTAAGATTATTAGTCACCTCCCTCTGAATGTATGAACATCAGTAAGGAAACGTCCTGCAACTTAAACAGGCTTCACAAACAATATCAACTCAAAAACTCCAAATCCATGCAACAGTGTTTTTATGAATGAACTTCCCCCACACATACTAGTCCACACCTCTTTGCCTGCAGCCTGACCAGATGCTCCTCTGTGCCGCCCTAAAGTGTTGGGACAGAGCACTGTGCTGAGGCAGGGAGTCTCCACACAAGCACCTCACACTCGCCCCAGAGCAAACAGACCATAAGAAACACTTCATTATTAATGCAAACAGCCGGGAATGACTGGATAAATGAGATTCCCTGACATGTGAAGAACTAAAGTGAGTGTTATGTAGGTGTGTGCATTCCTCAAATACTTCAAATATTTACCTCACAATAAAAACTCCCTTTGAAAACAAAGGGTAAAGGGAAATATAACAGTGGTGGTGGATGAATGTTTACATAGTTTTCTGAAAGTTCAAATGCAATATATATTTGTTTAAAGAATATTACAATGTATAAAGACCTTAATATTTTTGTATTTTGTTTTTATTTATGTTCTTCTGCACAGTGTAATAGAGTAATGTTGCTTTAAAATTAGCGTATCTAATTTTTGTTTAGTTATAAATGAGTAACTTTTGTGCTTTCCTCTAATATGTGTCTGGTAAATGCAGCACTTTTTGAAAAAATTAGACCACTGAGTACTGTGTGAATTCAATATAAGAATTTTAGTTCTCATCTGATTGGCTGTGCTTGGGAGGTCCACTCCTGTTTCACCTTGCTGTGGATTGCATAGATTTGTATTGTGTGCAATCGCAAGAAATGAAAATGCTAGACATTTTACCCAAGTGAAAGTAGTCTCTGTAAGAACTAGCTCTAAAGATGTTTTAGTTGTAGCTATATTATTTTGTTTTATGATTATTTGATTTGTTTTTTTACTCCAGGCACGCTGTGAGGCATAATGTTAGAGATTGTAATGTATCAGCAAAGAGGTGCTATTTGCTCTTAAAACGCTCTTAACTTTTCTTAACTTACAAAATATGTTTGGGTTATAAAAAGATTAAACACTGTCAGATGAAAAAAGTACATGACTATTTATTCAAAATGTTTTAGCTCATTGCTTTCTTAAATGGCTGGCTTTTGATTAAGAAAAACTTTTGCAATTGTTCATTTTTGTCCCATATTATACCATTTTCCTTTTTTTCTTTGTTGGAAATACTACACGCTCAGCTGCTGTATAATAAATCGCTTTCAAGTCAGTATTTCCTTCTCAGCGCTATGTTATTATGTCTGATTTAATCAATAGCAACAGCAATCCTGGCTCCATTTGAAGTTATTTGTGTATAAAGTTATCTGCACCCAAAGTCAAAATCACACACCTATGACTTACGTCGTTTCTTCTTGAATGAAACAGACAGGTCTGTGAAAAATGGCCACACAGAACTGTAAATATTCAGTATGTGGTTGGTTAAGATTATGTCCAAGTGACAGTGGAAAAGTCATGTTGTGTTTGATCTTAAAGAGATTCATTATCAAAATTGCTCAAAGGGATTTTGTTTGCTCACATTGGTTTTGCACTGGAGGTAATTCAAGATTTCACTTGTTTTGCTCACAAAGTCTACAAACAAGACAATTTTACAAGTCAGATTAAAAAGAATTTTAATCTAGAGAATCCAGCCCAGATGTCTTAATTTTACCTGGGCTTGAAGAACTGCTTTCCTCCTCGTTCAGATTTGTGTTATTATGGACGTGTTGCTCATTGAAACACTTGGGACAATACATTTAGGGAATGAAATAAATAGAATTTTGATAGCGATGTCTCATTACACTAATGTCATAACCAGCACAACAAACTTGATCTTATCAATGTGTTGGAGACGAGAGCTTTCTTTGTTTGTTTTCATCCCAAAGCTGGTATTGTCTGTTGAGTAATTATTTTAATAACTGTTCATTTGAGAGTCAAGTTACTTGGGACACTCTATGCACTTATATTACTAATCATAATCCCATATCTCTGCAGGGCAATAAATGAGTCAGTGTCAGTGGGAGTCGGGATGCCCAGCAGAGGGTGATGCACCAAGGTGACCTTTAACACAACAGTCTGTGGGAGTGCAGTCTGTGTGGCCTTCAAGGACCCTCTGGCAGTGCGGGGCGTGTGAGGGAAGCCTGACTGTGGGGAAGCTCTCTGTACAGTTTGTGATATGCACTGGAGGTCCACTCACTGTTAATCAGCACTGAAAAGCCCCGCCACATGGAGAGGATTTGTCACTAGTGTCAGCACAGTGAAGTGGTGACTCTTTGAACAACACTGAAAATGTGCTCTCAGTCAGGCCCTAATCTGTGTAACAGCTGCTGTTTCAGTCTGTGAGAAAGGGAACCTACTACAGGCAGCATGGGAGCATTGGACTGACACAATATAAGGTATAATTAATATCATGATCTATAGTTTATAGCCAATAGATGTTTGGTATGAGTTAATCAATGATAGCAAACAAAAAAACAAACAAACAAACAAACAAACAAACAATAACAACGTGGCTGAAGTGGCAGCACAACCACAGTGCCATTATTTACTGGCCACTGAAGCAGCTCAAGACAACACTTTGAAGCTGGCATGATAAATGTTGAGATGAACCCCAGCCTGCATCCAAAGGAGGTACATTAAACTAGACTAATTGTGTTACAGGGACAACTCTGGTGTGTTGCCTGTTGTGGCTTGAAAAAGCATATTTACAAAACCGTGATGTACACAAGAGGATGTCGCCAATGCGAGAAGGGCTGCGTACCCGCCCCCTGTAGTAAACCCTGTGCAATCCACGGATGACAAATTCCATTCTCTACAGATGAGTAATAGCTTAATAATAAGTGGATCTAGTTGATGTTGCCTTTTATGCACCATAGACCCGGTTACAGTAATGTGGATCAAATAAAACATTGCCTTTGCGTGTAGCCTTTTCTTGCAGCCTACTTAACATGAACAATGGCTATTTCCCCACAAAACGCGCGTGTATCAGGTCATCTCTTGGAGCTGCTCATAGCCTACTGTCAATGGAGCTGCAACATCAGTCAACTGTGCAGCACAAACAATCCACAGCTGCGCGCAAACAGGATACACAAACACAAAAACATCTGGATTTAAACGCGTCAGTTTTATGATTCTTACCTTTATCTGGGCTTGAAGAATTGCTCTCCTCCTCTTTCGGATTTGCAACCTGTGTTATTATGGACGTGTTGTCCATGGAAACGGGATAGTCTGCACCTTCGGCTATACACCGTGTTTATTCCTTGGCAAACATCACCAACCGCACAGTCCTCTGGCTGCGCACACGCACAGAGCGTCCGCTGTTTGCACCATTAAAATCCCATTTTAGTCGAAGCGGACAGTCCCTTTTCCCTGAAGCTTACAAACAACAAGAAAGCTGAGTGACATGGATCGGCCACAGCGCGTCCAACATTTGAGATGTCAGTCCGAGAGCGAGGGGCAGGAGGCAAACAAAGCGTCATTCCCGCGTACGAGCTGTGTGTCCGCTGTGGCTGTTGCTGTTGCAGGCAAAGCCCCCGCCTTCTGCTGCTCCTGCTACTGTACGCACTCACTGCTCTCACAATATCAGCTGCGATACGATACGGTTACTGTTATGTACCCACCAGAGATGGCGACCGTGCGTCCACAGGCCAACGCACTACAGCTCAACTCATTGCACTCCCAGTGTTTATTTAGAAGTTTGTTACCCGTCTTATTCTGGCATATGGGTATTTATTTATCTTACAAAATGCAATGCTCCATTTGATTGCATAATATGGGTGTTGCAAAACTGCACCTTTACAACAAGCCCTTGACTTCTAGCACTGCTAGGCCTAATCTATACATTGGAACTGAAAGCTTGACATTATACCAGGAGTCCTGGTCCAAAATAATAATAATAATAAAAAAAAAAATAAATTGTTGCATTAATGAATAACTATTCACAACTTGCAAGAAGCAGAATGAAATAAGTGTTATACATAGGCCATACTTTGTTTTTTTAAAAGCAGCCTCAATAAACCAAAGAATTCAAGGAAGCATTTCATCCTCAGATGACTCAAGCAACCATTTAAAGTGGTTTTCTGGTAGGTTGCCAGTGGTGCCTGAATGTTTGCACCTTAGATGTCAGTCAGAAGAATCCACTATCCTTATGTTCTCACCTAAGAGACCACACTGGGAACAATAGCACCACTAATCCAGTCATAGACCCATAGTTTCACTTCATGTCAGTATGGACCTCTGCTTCATTCCCACTACTGTTTATAACAATCGATACTTGTCCAGTTGACACCACAACACAGGTAGTGTCTCTGAGCCACTTCCCACAATCACAATCTCTTCTGGGCACTTGACCAGCAATATCAGGTTGCACTGTCAGAGCTGCATGGCCTTTTGAAATTTGATAAGACTGGGACTGCACTGGTTACTCCACACGAGAAAAGAGGAACAGAGAATGAAGCTGTAAATAGGTAAGTAATAAGATAAATATTTAAACTTCACTAGTGAGAACCTTGTTCAACCTTGACCAACTCTTGAACGGATGACACCTTACTTTATTGAAAGTCATTGCAATAAAAAGGAAAATGTCTTAAACTGTTGAAAAAATAAATAAATAAAAGTGAATCTGAACTTCAAGTTAAAAAATGATTCCCCATTATGTTTTGCCTCTGTCATCCATGACAGCTATGCAGTCAAACATGCAGTTATTGACTGAATATCGGCCTATAGTTTATCTTAGCCTCAAGATTCAGCTCAGGTCATAACAAAATCCAAGCATAAGCCAGCAGGTCTCTAAATGTTTTATGAATGCAGTGTGGGAGCTTGATTCACACAATCCCCCTCTGCATGGGTCCTTTTCTCTGAGATCCCTCAAGCAGCAATGAATTCAAGGTCCCCTGGCCATCTACAAAGAGACTGTGGGGCCAGCAAGGGGACACAAGAGGTGCTGCATTCAAAGATGTTTTAAAAATCAAAATAGATGTAGGCCTACAATTTGTATGAAAATTGTGGGGAAAAAAGACAAAACATTACAATAAGTATGAAAAAAAACAACAACCAGTAGCTCCTATTTTTTTACAAAAGCTTACTATTTTTTCAACACATTTCTGTTAGGAATGAATATGGACCTATAACAACTTTATAGCTTTTGCAAAAGACAGCAGCTACTATTTTTTTTTTTATTGCAATGTTTTGTCCTATTTATTTATTTTTTTCCTCCACAATGTTCATACAAATTTTATATCTATTTTAACCCAATAGATCCATGCCTTAAACGCACCACCTCTTGTTTCCCCTTACTAGCCCCACAGTCTCAAACCATAGAAGTAAATTAGAACATATATAGACTTTTTTTTCCTCTCATGATTGGTTTGCTTTGCACATATTGCCATCTAGTGTACACTTTACTAACTGCACTCACCAATTTGTTGGTTTATAATAAAAGCTCTTATTGAGTTGTTTGAGTTATTGTACAAGGTCATGACAATGTCAAAGAAAATCAAACATAGTAAACATATTTTGTTTTCAGCAGCCAAGCGTAGCGATAAATCGAATATGAATCGAAAGTGCGAGTGCAAAACGGAAGTGGCTTTTTCAAGAGTGGGATATTTCATCATTCAGTTGTTCTCGCATTACCGCGGTGGTCCATGCTTGTTCGCCGCGCCGCATCAGCACTGCTGAGGACCAGCACTGAGATTATCTCCGTCTATCCGGTGTCTCCGGTCCTTTTTGTGCGGCGGTCGCTCAAGTATCTCCTGAAACCCAGGCCGTTTTCGACCTCGGTCTGTTTGTACAAGAAGAAGAAGAAGAGTGCGTGGCTGGAGCAGGCTGAAGAAGGACAAACTATGGACGGGAACATTGAGGAGATCTTGGCCCCTTTGAGGCTGGCTGTCAAAGAACAGGTAGATATATGTGAGCATGTGAGGGGAATTACTCCTGCACTAATTCTTTATGCCACACCAGGATTTCAAAGGGCCATGCTAGCCTCTCCTGCTACCGGCTTCTCGTTGATATGTGCAAATGAATGGGTGCAGCCATTGGCTGTTAGCTGACAGCTAACTAGCTTCAGACTTGAATGTGCGCCCTCTGCCACGTTTCAGGGAGCAGTGCTGCAGGAGTGTTGGTGGGGTGGGGTTCGCCTTATGCTTTGTTTACGCAGCTGTTTTGTGTTTGTGTGTATTTATGGATGAAAAACATCTTAACATAAAAGTTAAGTGTTGTATGGATCGCAACATATTCTAATGAGCTGTACTTTTGTTTTCAGGGAGACCTTGTGCGCACACTCAAACAGGAGGGGGCTCCTGATGTGGACGTCACCAAAGCAGTGGCTGAACTTAAAGCACGAAAGAGGGCTTTAGAGGCGAAGGTAAACACAGCCGGTTCTCTGTGTCAGTGTGGGTTTAATCTGAGCACTCATTTTCCCACCTCAGTCCAAACACATATTATAGTCTTAAGTAGATCTGACAAAAGCCAATCTCAAAATCTCAAGCAGGTCTCTGGGAGTGCCTGTGCTACTACTGCTGTCAGCTTGCCTACAGTGAACAATGGGTCATATGCAAAGGACTTAAGGGCGGCACAGCAAGGTTCTGGGTTCGAGCCACAGGCAACTCAGGGGCTTTCTATCTGTGGTTTGCATGTTCTTTTCGTGTCTGCGTAGGGTTTCGTCAGGTGCGCTGGTTTCCCCTACTACTAAAAACATGTTCAGTAGCACCTCCCCTCTCCCAAGACTACAAATGGAAATTAGCTCTAAAAGCAAGAATCTGGTACAAATCTCTACGCCATTGTGCTTATTGCAATTATACCTAGTCTCAATAAAAACAACCTTACTATCACTGTAACCTCATTGTCTTTACTGTAGGAACTGGCCTTACAACCCAAAGATGACATTGTAGACAGAGCAAAGATGGAAGACACTTTGAAGAGGCGATTTGTATACGACCAGGCTTTTGCCATTTATGGAGGTATGGTATTAATGCAAAGATTAAGGTTTGATGTTGCACCTGTGCACAGGCCTGGAAGCATGTTTGACCACTTTTGTCTTGTTCTCCAGGTGTAAGTGGTCTGTATGATTTTGGTCCTGTCGGTTGTGCCCTAAAGAACAACATTCTGCAGGCCTGGAGGCAGCACTTCATTCAGGAGGAGCAGATCCTGGAGATCGACTGCACCATGTTGACCCCAGAGCCTGTTCTAAAGTATGTACAAAATCACTGTGAGAAAACACATGCAAGTTTGCCTGGTGGTTCCTAAAGTCAGCCTTTCAATGCTGGACTATAGGTTTGTTTAACAGGCACATATTGATTCTGCAATTTTATGCATGGAAACTGTCACTATAGCAGCATTCCATAGCCCGGTTGCAGATACATTCATCTATACCTCAAACGCCAGTAAAAAAAAGTGTAAATGTTCACCAGGTAATAACAAGGCTCTTCATCTCTTCTCCAACAGAACTTCAGGTCATGTGGATAAGTTTGCTGACTATATGGTAAAAGATGTCAAGAATGGAGAATGCTTCAGGGCTGATCATCTTCTTAAAGGTAATTGTTTTGTATGTTATGTTTGCAACAATGTGCTGTAGCCAATTGTAAACAGACTCCTCTGCTTGTTGTGTCTTGTAGACCGTAGTTATATTTAGTAGTGACAGGCAGTCAGTGACAGTCACAAAGAGGGCTTTATTTATGCAAAAATCTTGGACTGTGTAGGAGACTGGGGTGCTGAATATGTTTGTGCCACATCGTGTTATGAATCGTCTTTGGTTTCTATTCTCAGCACATCTTCAAAAACTCATGTCTGACAAGAAGTGTGCGGCTGAGAAGAAGGTTGAGATGGAGAATGTGATCACTCAGGTTGGTATTTCCTTAACCAAAAAAAACTTGATGTAACATAATTTTTTTGCATTAATTATCTTCCTTTGTTTTTTGTTTTTTTAGATGGACAACTTCACCCAGCAGGAGTTAGCAGACTTGTTTGTAAAATATAATGTAAAATCCCCCACCACAGGAAATGACCTGTCCCCTCCCATCTCCTTCAATTTAATGTTTCAAACGTCCATAGGACCCGGTGGAAATATGCCAGGGTAAAATATCAAATAAAAATTCCTCTCATAAAAAAGACAAGTTTTGTTGGATTGGGTCAATTAATGTTGTCTTTTTTTCTGTTTGAATTGTAGCTATTTGAGGCCTGAAACTGCTCAGGGAATCTTCCTAAATTTCAAACGACTTTTAGAGTTTAACCAGGGAAAACTGCCTTTTGCTGCTGCTCAAATTGGAAACTCCTTCAGGAATGAAATCTCACCTCGCTCTGGACTTATTCGTGTCAGGTAGAACATTCACTAAAGATTTTTTTCTATCTAATTTTTAAGATCAGAAAAATAAACACTGTCTCATATGCAGAGAGTTTACTATGGCTGAGATTGAGCACTTTGTAGACCCAAATGAGAAGGTTCATCCAAAATTCCCCAATGTAGCTGACCTGGATATCATCTTGTACTCTTCAAAAGCCCAAACCAGTGGGCAGTCTGCACAAATCATGAGACTAGGGGATGCGGTGGAACAGGTGAGTTTTGTTTTTTTAATATATAAAAATATATATTTCTTTTTTATTGTTTATGTTTCTGTAGAATTTTATGAATGTGTTTTTTTTTTCTTTTCAGGGAGTAATCAATAACTCGGTTCTGGGATATTTTATTGGGAGGATCTACCTCTACCTTACAAAAGTCGGTGTAGCCAAAGACAAATTGCGATTCCGGCAGCACATGGACAACGAGATGGCTCACTATGCCTGTGACTGCTGGGACGCTGAAGCCAAAACATCATATGTATGTACTGGCTAAAATGCAATGTAACTGCTGCACAGTCGACAGGTTTTGTTTTAAATGTTTCTTTATTTTGTAGGGCTGGATTGAGATTGTGGGTTGTGCAGATCGATCTTGTTATGATCTACAATGCCATGCACGTGCAACAAAGGTCCCCCTTGTAGCAGAGAAACCTCTTAAAGAGCCTATATCCTTTTTCTCTGTAAAATGTGTGAAACAATATGTACAAACCAACTGAATAAATGTTTTTATGTACACCATAGTTTTCCTTAACATATTCACACAAAACTGTAAATGTTGTGCAATTTGAGCCCACTAAAGGAGCTCTTGGAAAGACCTACAAAAAGGACGCCAAACTAGTCATGGAATTTTTATCCATTTGTGACGAATGCTTCATCACAGAACAAGAGAAACTGCTCAATGAGACTGGGTGAGTTTACAAGTCTTTCTTTTACGGCTCCGTTTTGTGGTTAAGTGTCTTTTATGAACTATTTTGTATTGTATTTCTAGGGAGATTACCATTGAGACTGAAGGTAAGACGTTCAAACTCACAAAGGACATGGTCAGTGTGAAGCGACAGCAGAAAACTCTACATGGTAAGTTTTTTTCTTTATATTAATAATCCTCTTTAAATCACCAAAGATGAACATAATGAGTCACGTTTTTCTTTATTCAGTGGAGGAAGTTGTTCCAAATGTAATCGAGCCCTCGTTTGGGATTGGCCGCATCATGTACACAATCTTTGAACACACATTCCATGTCAGAGAAGGCGACGAACAAAGAACAGTAAGTAAATTTTATATATTATGTACAAGCATGAACTATCTTTCTAGGAGTAGAAAAATTGCTTGACCTTTTTGTTTTGCTTCTTTTCAGTATTTCAGCTTCCCTCCCACTGTATCGCCGTATAAATGCTCAATCCTGCCTTTGAGTGTAAACCAGGAGTTTATCCCTTTTGTGAAAGCACTTTGTGAGTGTCATGTTTTCTTTTATAACTTTTAAAATAGAATCACACATTCTTAAATTATGTTTTTTTTTTTTGTTCAGCCGAGGCAATGACCAAAAATGGGGTGTCTCACAAAGTTGACGACTCCTCGGGGTCCATTGGGAGACGCTATGCCAGGACAGATGAGGTCGGAGTGTCTTTTGGCATCACGATTGATTTTGACACAGTGAACAAAACGCCACACACTGCCACTTTGAGAGACAGGGACTCTATGAGACAGATCAGAGCAGAGGTAAAACCATGAACTCAAGAAGATGTTTTCTTTTATTGTCTGTATGTCTTTGAAATGCTGTTTTTATAACAAACAAATTAAATCAATATTTGTTTTTTTTTATTTTGGGTTATGCTGAAAAGACTTCGCTGTCACTTATTTTGATGTGTTTGCAGAAAATTATGCACAATTAAATATATAATGTTTTTTTTTATTATTATTTTCTCAGATCACCGAGCTTCCCGACATTGTCAGGGATTTGGCCAATGGTACAATGACATGGGCAGAAGCAGAAAGCAGATACCCTATCTTTGAAGGACAAGAGACCGGCAAGTTGACTGTTGAAGAGTAGAGCAGCAAGGCTCTGACATAAAGGAACCTACAATCATTTATGTGTATGCACCACAGGGATTAAAAATGCAACTCTAATGTCATAAGCTATTGTGGACTGGAGCACCAAATCTCTGCAGTCACTACAATGCCATGTATTCATCGTATTAACAGTTGTGGACGCTTGCACAGGACTGTTTATCTGATGAGCAACATTTCAATGGTCTTATGTTTGATATGTTGTGTTTTTAAAAAGAGGAAACTGTAACTTGGCTTTATCTTCAAGAGGAACAACAATGCACCATTCCAGGTTTCGTTCAAACTGGATACAAATATTTAACTATTTCAATAAAACCAGCACTTACTGGACACCTGTGTTTAAATCACTCTTTTGTCAAGTTTAAGCTGCAAATAATTGTCATAAAAGCTTCTGTGTACAGCTCATAGAGATACTTCAGATTGACATACATTATACAATATTCGAGCAACATGCTGAACTGAAGCACTAGCTTTTAGTGAAAACATTTCCAAGCATTTGAGCATGCAAAATAAAACTGTTATTCAAGCATGTAGGAGTTAAAACGCTGCTTTAAGTATGGTAAATATAAAGACACTTATAACAAGATGAAAAGCTTCTGAAAGTACAGTAAACGCCCCTTTAATGTAGGCCTGTCATTGTAAGAGAACAGTCCTGATTAAGGCAGAAATAAGCAGCAGCAGCATGATGCAACATAATGCCTGAGTTTCAGACGCGAGTGAAGAGGCGCCACCCCTTTAAGACAAAACAGCTCAGTTCAGTTCATCGCAGTAACAGACTGCATCGCTACAATGGAAGAAGTGCTCGCCCCTTTAAGAGACTCCGTAAAGCAACAGGTAAGTTCCTGAAACTGTCGCATTAATGATTCTGCGGTGGATTACGAGTTACATAGATTGGTTTAGCTTTATTCTTCTGTTCAGTATTGTTTCAAAAAACAAAATGAAAGTCTAAGGGAAAGTTATTTCATTCACTTTCACTCATAGCTCAATGGTTTTCCTGCAGGGAGAGCTGGTGCAGCAGCTGAAGGAGCAGGGTGCCTCAGAGCAGGAACTTAACAAAGCGGTGGCAGAACTCAAAGCTAGAAAAAAGACTCTTGAAACAAAGGTGTGGTGCACTTTTTACAGTTTTGTACCTATTCTCTAAAGGAGTGAGTTGTGATTAATGTTCGCATCTCTAGGAATTTGCCCTAAAGCCCAAAGATGAGATTGTTGACCGGGCAAAGATGGAAGACACACTGAAGAGGAGGTTCTTCTATGATCAGGCTTTTGCAATTTACGGAGGTATGACTGGTGGTAATATGATGCAGAAACCATCATAAACCTGCTAATGATCTATAAACCTGTATTGAAGGTGTGAGTGGCCTGTATGACTTTGGCCCAGTGGGTTGTGCCCTCAAGAACAACATCCTTCAGGTCTGGAGGCAGCACTTCATCCAGGAGGAGCAGATCCTGGAGATCGACTGCACTATGTTGACCCCAGAGCCTGTTCTGAAGTATTTGCAACAAACAATTCAACAACAGCATGTTCAATTTGTGTTTCATTTAAGGAAAGATTGTTATTTCTTCCAGGACATCGGGACACGTGGACAAATTTGCAGATTACATGGTGAAGGACTCTAAAAGTGGAGAATGCTTCCGTGCAGACCACCTCCTGAAAGGTAAGTTTGACTATTTCAAACACCCAGGTAGTATACATCATCCAATGTCCTGTATTAAGATGTTTTGAGAGACTGAACAACATATCCAATCAAATGAAGGTAGTAAATGGTCTTTCATTAATTCATACTTAAATCAGCATCACGTTCCTGGTAATTCACCTTATTCTGCCCCGCCCACTTTTCTTGGTAATGGACTTCCTGTTTACTTGTGGATAACCTGTAGAAATCAGTTGATAGATGTATTTTATCTGTCAATACATCTGTTTAAGATTGCTCCACAAGACAGACAAGCAAACATGTCAGCTACCTTAACAGAGCTAAACAGAAAGTGTATTGCCAACAAAAGTGGGCGAGGTGGAATAAGGTGAATAAGGACACTACCTGCATGTGTCCATGTAGAAATTAAGCACTAAGCATCGTGACATTCTCCATAAAGCTACACATTTTTTAATAATCATGACAAAAAAAGGACATTTCCTCAAGAGCAGATGCCATACAAAGACCCATGTTTTTAGAAGAATAAATACTCGGGTGCTCAGCTTTTTTAAGAAAATGTGTTAAATCGGTTTCTCCCACAATGTTTATTGTAATTGTGATATCTAACGTTATCTAACTTTTAAGAAAGAGCCATGTGAGTCATAGTATGATTCTTTGGGATGAGAACCAATTGGTGTTTTGTGACCCAAAAGAATCAGAAATCTGGAGTAAGGCATTAAGATACTTTTTCCTTGACAGGGAGGCTGTTTTCTGTTTGGCCTGAGGCAAACTGGGAGAAAAGTTGAAGGGAGTGTTATTAAGCCTTTTAAAAATGTGTAATGTCTTGTGCAGCACACCTAAAAAAGCTGATGTCAGATGAGAAGTGCCCTGCAGAAAAGGCTGCCGAGATGGACGATGTAATTACTCAGGTATGTGCCAAACCGAGGCGTACGAAAATTGTATTTGTCACTTAAAATAATTTTGAAATAATAAAAAAGTTAATTTTCTGAGAAATCCTGGAAAATTATTCAGAACAATGATTGTTTTTTTTTAATCTAGAATAATATATTCAGTTTTGATATGTTTAGTGCTTAGTAAATTGATTTACCCTTTTATTTGTTATGTTTACCTTAAAGATGAACTAAGTACTGGTAGTTTTTAGGGTGGAAGATCTGATACCTGCTTGTTGTCATGGAGATGTTCTTGTTTGCCTGCAGTGTTCCACAGAATGGCATGAAACTTATTTTTCTTTTTTATACAATTGCAAGTTTTATAGCTAAGAAATATTTTGTCGATGGTGTCACCGCTCCACAGATCTGACCTATAAACAACAACTTGGAAACAATGCTTCTTTGAAAAGCTATCAAATATATCAAAAATGAGAGGCTAATTGATATTGTTTATAGAATCACATGACTGTGAAAATTCTGTTTTTAAATTTTGAAAATGACAAAATATCTAGTGTGAATCTGAAATTAGTTTTGTGATGTTGCCCCGAAGGTAACTGGAACATTTGGGGCACGACTAACTATGTTTAAGTCTTTCAAATGTTGCTTCAGTTGTTCTTATAAAAGAATATTCACCTAAAGCAAGTTCATTTATTTTTATCTGAAGTGTCATTTCAGAATACGAGAAGCTATTTTATGATTGCTACATGTTTGATTTTAAAACTATTCTTTAAAATAAAGTATTTTTAAAAATTGCCTCGAGGATAAGCAGAAGGAAAACACCACCAGAAAATTTTTTTTTTAGTCTGTACAGTAGTATAATAAAGCTATCTTGTGTTTCAGATGGACAACTACTCGCAGCAGGACTTGGCTGATCTGTTTGTGAAATACAATGTTAAGTCTCCCTCCACAGGAAATGATCTCACCCCTCCCATCTCCTTCAACCTCATGTTTCAGACGTCCATTGGCCCTGGTGGCAACACGCCTGGGTACACATCACTATATGAAAAAACTGCAAATGAAACAACATATGAAATGTGTTTGTTTGTGCAGATATTTGAGCCAGAAACAGCTCAGGGTATGTTCTTAAATTCAAGCGTTTACTGGAGTTTAACCAAGGAAAGCTTCCTTTTGGTGCTGCTCAGATCGGAAACTCCTTCAGGAATGAAATCTCGCCCCGCTCTGGACTCATTCGTGTCAGGTTGGTTGGCCATGTCACTTTATTTGGATTTTTACAGAATAGAATTTATGCAATACTTACGTGATCTTATCTGTCACACAGAGAATTCACAATGGCTGAAATAGAGCACTTTGTGGATCCAAATGAAAAGGTACATCCAAAATTCTCCAATGTTGCTGACCTGGAAATCCTGCTGTTCTCCTCCAAAGCCCAAACCAGTGGGCAGTCCGCACAGTTCATGAGACTAGGAGATGCAGTAGAACAGTAAGTAATAATTATTCAATCAATACATTTGACCATATTCACACAATGTTAACGACTTGTTTTCTGATGTAGGGAGTCATCAACAACTCAGTCTTGGGCTACTTCATTGGTCGTATCTATTTTATCTCCTTAAAGTGGGTCTTTCCAAGGATAAAGTACGTTTTCGACAGCACATGGAGAATGAGATGGCTCACTACGCCTGCGACTGCTGGGACGCTGAATCTCTCACCTCCTATGTAAGTTCACTGTCTTTTTAAAATGTAGAATAACATGACTTGTAATATGAAGAAGTAATCAGTATATATTTTGCTACTCAGGGCTGGATTGAGATTGTGGGCTGTGCAGATCGCTCATGTTATGACCTCACCTGCCACTCAAGGGCCACCAGGGTCCCTCTTGTGGCCGAAAAGGCTCTCAAAGAACCCATATCCTTTACAGTTTGTTTTATTTACACGTAGTCTTTTTTTGTCTGTGTTAAGTGTCCCTGTGTCCCTAATTATTATCTAGAAAACTTGTCTTGGCTGTAAAGCATCATTTCTACTTGAATCTTTATCAGGATTTCTGCATGGTCCTAAAAAAAAATCTTAATAGAAAAGTTTGAATTTAGGCCCTTAAAAAGTCTTAAATATGTTGTTACAAACGTAGATGTTAAAAATGTTTACACAGGTCTTTTGTAATGAAGCACTTTCTGTTTGATTTACCAATTCACATGTCACTTGGTAAAAATCTAATAATTTTTCAGTAATATAATAGAAATGGTATGTTTCTTCAGCTGTTTTTTGGTTGATGGAATAGATGCTTGGATGCCATATAAGTTGTGTTTTTTTTTTTTTTGGTTAATTCGTTAGATTTTTATATAATTGTAGAAAATTGTAAAATTATATCTTAAGAAGCCCCCTGGAAAAGAAGCAGCATTGTGAAATACTGCAGGTCACAACTTGATCACTATAAACTATTTTAATCTCAATGCCTTGTGGTCTTAAAAAAGTTATAAATCTGACCACTCTGTTCCTACAGAAAACCTGTTAATGTTAATATGGTTGGACTTGACTATATGACAGATTAACCTACAATAACTTAAAATATTTATTAATATTGTCTGTACACACTGCACAATTTGTTTTCTTAATGACTTCACACAAAATCGTTGATGTGACCCGGTTTGAACCCAACAAAGCCACCATTGGGAAAGAATACAAAAAGGATGCAAAGCTGATCCTGGATTATCTATCTGTCTGTGACGAGTGCTACATAAGTGACCAGGAGACGCTTCTGAATGAAAAAGGGTGAGCTGATGACGACGCTTTCATTCCTTGGAGGTTGCGTTCATGGCACGCTGTAGAATTGGAAAATTTTCAGATAGACCGTGGATATTTGCTATGTTTTTATGAGATTCACGAAATATGTATTTGGGGTGTCACTAATGATTTTTTTTTTTAGTTTTTAGAACTATTCTGGAATTATTATTTTCGATTACTGTTCTAGCCAAACAGTTATTTTTATTAAGCATTGAGATTGAGTGCCTGAAGTGGTGACTGAAGTCTCTTGGGTAGAGAGTATTTAGAGAGTAGAGAGTATTTAGAAAAAAGATGTATTTATTTATTGTTTATATGAACTTTTTAGTTAATAATGTTGCTGTTAAAGTTAGATTTTTCCCACGCATCATGTTTGGAATCATCAGTCTTGTGGCCCTTGGGACTGAAAATGTTGAATATGTCGAATATTCAATATCCAAACAGCTTCACTGAGGTTGAATACCTGGACTGTTTTCTGAAGCTATTAATTGCAGAAATATTTACCATAAGTCGGTCTACAAATCTACAATTACACCTGCCCACCAACTAAATTTTAAACCCTCTTTCTTGTTTTATTGTTTATATTGATACATCTTGGTCTTGTTTTTTCAGAGAGTTCACCATTGAAACAGATGGAAAAACTTTCACTTTGACCAAAGACATGGTCAGTGTGAAAAGGCTTCAGAAGACCTTGCATGGTAAATATTCTTCATAATGTCTCATAAACAGGGTAAATGTTAGCAGAAGGAAAACATGCCTTTGCTTTTAGTGGAGGAAATCATTCCCAACGTAATCGAGCCGTCGTTTGGTATCGGAAGAATCATGTACTCCATCTTTGAACATTCCTTTCACATCAGACAAGGAGACGAGCAGAGGACAGTAAGTAACAAGCATCAGCTGTTTCGGTTTTTGTTTGTTTTTTTAATATAGAATCTATCAGGGCGACTATACTGAGGCCAAGACAACCGGATAACTAGCCTAGTCCGAATCAAACCAGATTTCCAAAACGCATGTAAACCTTGACAGACCTAATGAGGAGATGTAAACCTGTTTCGAAAAACTGATTGGTACACATGGTCCCAATCAATTGTAGTCTGATTTTAGACGTCATGTAAACAGACAGTCGGTCTGCAGCTGGACAAATGTAACTAACTAAGCAAGCTCACAACCCCGGCCCACTGCTCATTGCAACAATAAAGTTAACATTTTCACAACAAAAAAGAGCCTTGTACAAAGTGACACACACAGCTGCATATTTAGCGACATACTTAACACAGTTTTAATTGTTCCAGAAATATCATTGTGTAATCTTACAGACCATATTACAAACAGTTAATAATAATAAACAATACTTAGGTTAATCAACATAATGCAATCTGAATCATGGAGTAGAGAATTTGATACAGCTGGACATGTCTCTCCTGGGTAATTGGTTTACTCTCACATGGAAACTGGAGCAGAACTGGTTCAATCTGTTTGAGGGGAAAACCAAATAGAGTCTGTTTTTTAACCTAGTCTGAGTTGATTTTTAAACACATTGTATGTGTTTATAAGGCTAAGTGTATATAATTTAAAAAAAAACACTTTTTCTTTGTTCAGTTTTTCAGCTTCCCTGCCCCTGTTTCCCCATACAAGTGTGCAATCCTGCCTTTGAGTCCAAACCAAGAATTCATGCCTTTTATCCAGCAGCTTTGTAAGTAGTAAACTAAAACAATCTTATATGCTTCATACAAAAACTAACATAGCAGTTACTACATTTTTTAACTTGTGTTGTGTTTCTTCTGTCTTTATAGCTGAAGAGATGACTAGAAACGGCGTATCTCATAAAACGGACAACTCCTCAGGCTCCATCGGGAGGCGCTATGCCCGAGCAGATGAGATCGGAGTGGCTTTTGGCATCACTATTGACTTTGACACAGTGAACAAAACACCCCACACTGCCACTCTGAGGGACAGGGACTCCATGAGGCAGATCAGAGTTGAAGTAGGGCATTTTATTGGTGTATTATGTAACTTGTTTCGTGTCTTTGTCATACTTACATCATTTTATTTCAGATTTCTGAGTTACCTGCAGTAGTACGAGATTTAGCAACTGGTGTCTCAACCTGGGATGAAGTTGAGAAGACATTTCCCATATTTGAAGGGCAAGAGACCAACAGAAAGGATTAATGAAAGTAGTTGAAATAGTTTATAATTTTTTCATCATCATCATCATCATCATCATCATCATCAATCATCATCATCATCATCATCATCACCATCCATCATCATCACCATCATAAAAAAAAGTGTGATGCAATTGTCTATCATGAATAAATATAACTTTATATGAACAGGTGTATGACTGCATTAACATTTCTTCTCCAAACCTGTACTGTATTTTGGTTGATCAGATCATTACTATGCAAGGAGAGAAAGCTCACAATGTTTTTTAGCAGGGTTTGTGTTGTCTTGGTAACATGTCTCTCTGGCTGTGACAGTAATGTATTCAAACCTTTGCATCATGAGTGAATATAAAGATGTGATGTGAAGCCAATTTACATTTTCCACTACTGGTAAAGGACAGATTAATAAAAGATGTAACCTGCAGTACATTAGTAACATGCACAGTGTCAGTTCAGTTCACTACAAAATAAAATGTGTCTCCAAAGAGCTTCATACAGTCAAGACAGTAATCTGCAGGTTTGGTAGTCAGCCTGAGACCAAACGGCCTATAGTATAGTGTTTCTTGGAGCCTATTGTACTGATTTAGCAGCCCCTCGTCCCGCCCCCTTCTGTCAGTGGGCAATGTATAAATACATTTGTTCACCTTTACACAGCGGCAGCTCCCACACGGGGGTCAAAGGGACCCGCTGCCCCCGATTTGTGGATGCACGAGGAAATATACATTTGATTTTATCTCCATACATTGAAGTTTTAAGGTAACTTTCTGCGTCTGAACTTCGCCAAACAACTCAAAAAGCCTCAGCTGCTGCGTTCAAGGTCAGTATCTGAACAGGTGCTGCGGGGAGTGAGTGGCATTTAGCCTGGAGCTGGGTCATTGTGCCACAAATACAATATGATAATCAATTGTATTTATCTAGCAGCATCTTACAAATCAATGAAATCTCAAAATGCTACATGAAAGAGTTAAAACATTTTACTCAGTTGTCTGGAAACAGGAAGCTTAGTGGCTTTTACATCTGCAGCTATAGGTGCATGAAAACAATTGTTCAACTGTTATCTATTTTATCTACACTGAAAAAGATTGCAATTTAAAAGTTATTTAACTATTTAAATAAAAAGTACAAGAAAGTTATGAAGGGTTGTTGATGCTTTTTCTGAAGTAATGGTTTTATCTAAAATAATTAAAATATTTTGCCTAATTCATTTATTTTCATTAATCAATTTATTTATAAAACGTATTTGCAGAAATATTTTTTTGCTTTGTCTTGTACCGCTATTTCAAAACTACATTAAACTTTTTGCTACACATTTTCTTCAGGTCAAGTCCTTAACACTAGATGGCTTGAAGATCCTGAATTTGTTTATTCTAAAAAGGAGATTATTTGCCCTGGCACAGTCACACACCCTCTGCCTCACTGACAGTGGCAAAACCTGTTTGTGAAGTTACTTCTGTCACTGTGTTTAGGAGTTGTAGGAGCTCTTCATTTGGCTGCAATGGGGATCAAAGCCGCGTTGCCCAAATATGAGATCTATTTCTACAACACAGTGCTGTGCCTGGCCCTGCTCTGGGCCACCAGCTGGATCTTTGACGTTTCCAGTGGTAAGTATGAAGAACATACATACAGGACTGTGCAAATGTGAAGTAAAGTTAAGTTAATAAACACACATAGATTGGCCAATGACATATAGATCATGTTGTGCAGTGACTGAATCCATTTCTCTGCACAGTGTTTCAATTATGTCTTATTTATGACACTTTTACTGTATGAGTAGCTCTTTTAAATTACTCTCATTACAGAACATTGGAACATTAATCAGTACATAATAAGTTTAGTTCCTTGAATCAGCACAAGACTGTACATGTTTTTATTATGTTATGTCTCTGTGAAACACCAAGAACAAACAAATGAATAAGAGCAAATGTCTCTATGTGTGTGGTGAAAATAATGTCACTGTCTCTGTGATGATTAGTTTACTATTTCAGCAGCTAAATATAAATCACAATCTATGGTGTTTATTTTACAATGGCCGTACACTATCCATGCACTTCCACTGATGCACTGCAAATACAGGCCACAGGGTTTGTTCAGGGGGAGCTATGCCGACCATTCAGGGCAGATCAAGTGACCGCTTTAACACCACACAGACAAAATATAGCTTTGCGCCGCCTGTTGTGTTTGCAAATGACAATATGGATGAAGCTGATGAAATAAGTTTGTTTAAATGTTCTTTTTTCGCAGCCAATACTAATAGAAAAACATTCAAAAGCAACATGAAGCCTGGATGGCACTACTTTGGAAGAAAAATGGTAAGACAAGCCTTTTTTTTAGTTGTAATATAGTTTTTGTAGCTTAAGTTAGCTGCAACATTGTCTGTATTATAATTGTACAATTATTGATCATGGCCAAGTAGTGTGTCTTAAGATGATTAAATTATGTTTTTTAATTTGCAGGACACAGCGGACTTTGAGTGGGTGATGTGGTTTTCTACTTTCAGAGATCACATTCTTTTCGCTCTTTCTGGACATGTACTGTTTGCTAAGCTCTGCACCATGCTGGCTCCACAGGTGACTGACAAAATCAATAAAGATACACAAAAATATAAGTATGTAAATGATCAGGCAAGGTAAAAAGTTGTATTTATGTTTTTATGATTGCACACACACACAAAAATGTTTTTGATTGTCTATGGTAGCTTTTTCTCTCTTTTTTTTCTAGCAGTTTTAGCTCGTACATCTGTTAAATCTGTTAAAAAGTAAAAAAATATATAGATCATTACATTAGAGTTAATTATTCCAGTTAATGTTCATCCTCATTTTACATCAAAGAAATATTTTTTATTTACCATGAATAATCCAGTAGAAGGGTGCACGGTAGCAGAGTGGTTGGAGCTCTGGCTTCCCAATACGGAGGTCGGGGGTTCGACTACTGGGTCGGACTAAATCAACATCTTATGATCTCTCTAGTTGGAGTTTGCATGTTCTCCCCGTGTCACCGTGGGTTTTCTGTTTCCTCCCACCTCCAAAACGTGCATGTTTAGGTTAACTGGGCATCGCTGTAAATTTCTCTTGTGAGTGAATGAGAGAGTGAATGTTTGTCTGTCTAACCCTGCGACGAGTTGGCCACTGTCCAGGGTGTTCCCCCACCTCAAGCTCAAAGTCACTGGGATAGGCTCCAGTCACCTGCGACCCCTAACGAGAACAAGCAGTAGAAAATTAATGAAAAATAAATTCTCCAGTGTAAAATGTGGTTGCTAGGCAATGTTAAAAAAATAGTTAGTTTAACCATCCATAACTCATCGGCACTTAAAATTGTATTTACAGTGGATAAGTGCACCTCTGACTTACCTGCTGACTGCTGTTCTCCACAGTACAGGTCCCTTGTGTTCCTGGTCTATGGAGTCCTGGCTGTTTGGACCAGTATGGGCTGGACCTACGTCAGCCTGATGCTGTCCCACTGCATCCTGCTCTACAGCATCTCTCTGGTGAAGATCCGCTGGCTCTGCTTTGTTACTGGCCTCTGCACTCTGGCCTCATTCAAGTGTGAACCCTTTGTGTCCTGGCAGGTAAACTTCATTAGAATCATACCCAGCATGAATTATATGTTTTTCAACACTATTATTTTACCCTTTCAGGCAGGTTTTGTAGAGGGAGACTTTGAACTGCGGCACATCCTTTTCTATGGAGGCTGTGGCTTCACCATCATGCGCTGTATCAGCTTTGCCTTGGAAAACTGTGAAAGAAAAGATGGAAACTACAGCATCCTGGAGCTGCTCAAGTATAACTTCTACCTCCCGTTCTTCTACTTTGGACCCATCATGACCTTTGATCAGTTTTATGCCCAGGTAACTTTAGCAGAGCACACGCATCACTGTATTTGGTAATGTTTATTTACAACCATAGTGTAAATAAACCTTGTGGTAAAACAATAATTCATTTTGTATAAGAACAGTCTGTGATCCTGTTTCTTGTGTGTGTGCTGCCCTCTGCAGGTGAACAGGTGTGACATGAGCAGAAAGGAGAGAGAGATGTGGAACATAAGTCTTCATGGCCTCATGAATCTGGGCATCATTATTGTTGTGGATGTCCTCTTTCATTTCTTGTACATCCTGACGATCCCCACAGACTTGAAGTTGCTGAAGCACCTCTCTGACTGGGCTCTAGGTTTGACCCTCTACTATAAAACCTGTTGTGTTGTAAGATAACTAATGCTAAACAGTGATTTTGTTTCCAGTGGGACTGGCCTACATCAACCTGGTGTACGACTGGGTTAAAGCAGCTGTCATGTTTGGAGTCATCAGCACAGTGGCTAGACTGGATTATTTGGATCCACCCAAACCCCCAAAATGCATCACTTTGCTCTATGTGTTTTCTGAAACGTGAGCAAAAACACACACTTTGATCAGAAAATAGCAATTTATTTAATTTAAAGAAGTGTGTTTTTCTTGATAGGCATTTTGACAGAGGCATTAACGACTGGCTATGCAAGTAAGTCCAATGATTTTGTTTACTGGTCAAAGTTACTCTCTGACTAACATTGTGCTTTTGTACATTAGGTATGTGTATAATCCTCTTGGAGGAAGCCATGACAGTGTGAGGCAGGAGCTGATGGCCACTCTGTGCACTTACGCAGTGACCATCCTCTGGCTCGGGCCCTGCAAAGTCGTCCTGATCTGGGCTTTCTTCAACTGTTTTGGTCTCAACTTTGAGTTGTGGACTGCTAAGTTTTTCTCTATGGAGCCTTTTACATCCTTTGAGGTCAGTGAGTTAGTGACTCATTATAGAGATATTAAAAGGACGTTGTTACATTTTTATATTGCTTTCACAGACAGCCATGTCAGCAGCAGGCTCCAGGAGATTAAGAGCCGTCTTTAATGCATTCAACTTTTGGTGTATTGTGTTGTTTAATATTCTGGCACTGAACAGTCTGGACTTTGCTAAGATGGTGGCTAAAAGGTTGCTTCTCAAAGGTAACCAAAATCAATTTTTATTTTCATTGTTATATCTATCATTGTAACACTTTTTGTGTGTTCAGGTTTCCCGCTGACCACAGTTCTGGTGCTGTTTGTGACCTACTGCCTGGTGCAGGTGATAAAGGAGAGAGAGCGGAGACAAGCGCTGACTGATGATCCTGACCCGGAGCCTCCTGCCCCCCTTCCAGACATGGCTGCTCCCACAGACGCCGTCTCTGAACCAGGCAAAGAGAAAGCAGAATGAGTACAATGTTTACCCACAGTGTTACAGACAATTTAAAACCAGGGATTTTAAACATTTTATTTTGACTGACATGTAAAAAACAAGCTACTGTACAGCATTTCATTAAAGTCATGAATGTTTATGCAAAATAAAATAATTTAAAAGTGATTATTTAAAAGTTTGTTTTTCTTTTGAGACATTAACAACCAGCATTTTAAATTTGTTGCCAGTGTTATTTGAGCAAAATGTATTTGTTTAATGAAAACCCCGATTCGATGAGCAGCTGTCCCATTTTTGTCATTTTCAAATTTCTTTTTTTTCACCATCTGATCAAAATAAACTGTGAACCAGCTGGAAGATTTAAAGATAAAAAGAAAATGGCAATTCTCCCACTTAGAGTCAAATCAGCCATTCTGGGATGAATCAGACTGTGTACTCCAAACTTAGAAATAAAAAACTCCTCAAAAATGTTCAAAATTTTAAGACCCTTAAAACAAGTTTTTAATTACCTTCAGCTTTTGAAGAAGAATTGTTGACACCCCAAATATGCCAAATCTATGTCAGCAAACATCAGCTTTACTGCTCTGTATTTTACCAAAGAAAATACAAATTCACTTCTGTTTCTCACTTAGTTTCTTTTGTGCAGAGATCATTCTCACTTATAATTAGAGTCAGTTGGACATCAAAAGCTAAAAGTACAAAGCCTCAGCACAGCAGGCATTTTAGAGAAAATACAAATAATTGTAAAAACCTTGTTGCTCTGTAATATTTACATAAAGTATTAATAAAGAAACACAAACAGAAAAAACAAGGCACAGAAAGTGACCAACAAAACAATACAAGTAACTTGTAATACAAGTTTGTAAAACTCTAAATGTTTGACAAAGTGCTTTACACAGTGTTATTCATTGACCTAATGCTAAGTGGTTAAAAGCCACTATTGTAGCCACAGTTGCCTTGGGGCAGGTTGTTAATCTGTGGCATCAGCCCCTCTAATTCCATCTGCTGTATCTCACACATCACCAAATCTGATGTTTTTAATATGTAAAGTTGAGCTGTTGAAAAAAGGGAATATTCTCACACTGATTTATAGAATAGTTATTTATCACACGATGGAGGTTTTTTGATTGCCATGACTCAGTGTTGCTCCCATGACTAACACTGGACATACTCTTTCTATGATCCATTGTATCAGCTGTCTGTGTGGGGATGTTCCTGGTTTGGAGGATGAGTTCAGTTGTTGCATTCAGTACTAGGTTTCATGTTCTGGGATAAAGCCCCCAGCAGCCCGTGCACTATAAATAAGCCACCACTTGGAGCTGGGTTGAAGGTTTGGGACAGCTGAGAAAGAAGGCCGTCCCGTTTGAGGATCAGCTGGTGCGGGCAAAGAACTTACCCAGTGGCTTTCTGCCTTTCTCTTCCAGCCATTCAAAGGACAACTACTTTTCCTTTGCCTCACCATGGCGGCACCAGTCAACCCAATGGACGAGCCTAGGATATACCAGCAAACTTTACTCCAAGATGGCCTCTATGATCTACTGGAAAGTGAAAAATTGGTGGATTGTAAACTGAAGATCAAGGATAAGGAGTTCCCCTGTCACCGACTTGTCCTGTGCGCATGTAGCTCCTACTTTCGGGCTATTTTCCTGTCTGATCTGGATGAGAGCAAGAAGAAGGAGATTGTATTAGAAGATGTGGAACCAGGCGTCATGGATTGGTTTTGAAATATTTATACACATCTAAAATCAACGTCACAGAGCAAAACGTTCAGGACATTTTTGCAGTGGCTAATTTGTACCAGATACCATCCATTTTTACAGTTTGTGTCTCTTTCCTCCAGAAGCGCTTGAGTCTCAGCAACTGCCTGGCTATATTCCGGTTGGGTTTGATGCTGGACTGTCCAAGGCTGGCTGTGTCTGCGCGAATTACGCATCTGAGCGTTTCCACTCATCTCAAGGGATGAAGAATTTTTCCAGTTGCTCCCCAGTGAACTCGCTGCCATTTTAGCCAGTGACAACCTCAATGTGGAGACAGAGGAGGTTGTGTTTGAGGCGCTGATGAACTGGGTGTCACGAGAGCCTGAGAATAGAGAGAAGGAGCTGCCAGGTTTGATAGACTGTGTACGATTGCGACTTGTCACTGAGGATTACCTGAAGGATAAAGTAGAGACACATAAGTTTATCAGTTCTAATCCAGAGTTAAGACAAAAACTACAGATAGTTTGGGATGCAAAAGCTGGGAAGATGCCAGAGGTGCAAAAAACAAAAACAGAGTAAAGATGGAGAGGAGGAGGAAGAGGAAGAAGAAGGGCTCCTTCCTGGCATTCTCAACGACAACCTGAGATTTGGGATGTTTGGGCGGGACTTGATACTGATGATCAATGACGCTGGGACTGTGGCCTATGATCCATCGGGGAATGACTGCTACCTGGCCTCTCTCTCCACTCAGATCCCCAAAATCACGTCAGTCTGGTCACTAAAGAGAACCAGGTTTTGTAGCTGGAGGTCTGTTCTTTGATGAGCAAAGTGAAGACAATCCAATGTGCTCCTACTTTCTACAGGTAAGAACAACACAGAACATAACAGCTTCATTTATTTTAGTAGAATTAACAAAATGTTCTTAGGAAAATTGTTTTGGTGAAATAAATTGCTATTAGAAAACAGGTCAAAACAACACAATACACTATACAACAGCATTGTTTCTCAAACTGGTATGCACACAACCGAGAAATTCATTAAGCTTGTCCTTTTTTGGGCTAATTTATTTATTTATTGAGTGACTGCGCATGGATGCGCAGTCACTATTTGCTCCAGTAAAAATTTATTATTATTACGGCACGTCCTTTTATTCCCGTTTTTGTGCACCTTTCAACTCATTAACCGTTTCACTAAGATCAACCGTTTTCACTTCTTCACGTACTCCTGATAATATCTTTCCAGCTATTACTTTTCACCTCTTTACCTCTTATAGTTTTTTCACTATTAACAAATTAAACTTAAAATGTCCCCATTAACCTCCATACTAAATAAATACCTGTCAACTTTTCACTTTTAACTGCCACCAGATGGTGCCAAACTTCCCATTTCACTGGAATAGCCTTTTCCCTGATCTCTGTCCTTTTCATCCTCCGAGCAGTGAGTGGTCTACTGGGTAAGGTGCGCGCCATAGAACACAGCAATCCAGGTTCGATCCCCACCAAAGACGCAAAATGTGTACTTCATTGGGGGATTTCTGTTTTATAACTTATAGTTAAAATCCAATAGTTTTCACTGATTTAACTGTGCCAAAGTTCACTGTTGATGTGGTTTCAATGATACTTGTTTTAACAGATTTAACTATGCCTAAGTTCTTTGTTGACTTTGTTCTCTCCTCAAATATTTGTTTACTTCATAAGTTTGTTACTTTTGATGTTTAACCTTATCTGAATCTTCTCACTGTGTGCTGTCACCTTTGACACAATTCACACTGCACAGGTCTACTCACAGGTGTTGTGCGTTATTGCCTGATTGGCGCCTAAGTTTTTTCCCTGTATCTTTGACAGTTCAGTATCACAGAACTTGTGGCTGAGTGGATAATTCACTGTATTGGAAACCAAGGTTCCGAGATCAAGACCCCACACTGCCATATGTTAAATTATGAAAAAATGTGAAATAAAGAAGTGCCAACATGGTTAAATGTATTTATCACTACAAAGAGTAAGATTTAAAAATTATTACTTTAGTACTTGAGATGACTGTTAAATTCTAAAATAACTAGTTGCATCAACTGGAGGCAAACAGATATAACTGTTTGACATAACTTAGGGCGTATTCAGACCTACAATATTTGGTCCGATTTAAACGGTCCAGAATTCGTTTCCCCCTAAAGTCCGGACTTTCTTTCAGGTCTGAATAAAGACAAGCGAACTCTGATCCGAATCAAACAACGGACCGAGACCACCTCTTCAGGTCGGTCTCGGGCCGATTGCAAACGGATTCTGGAGCGGATCACTTCTGGTCTGAATACAAACGGCCTCGATCCGAAACAAACACGAAAAACATGCGCTTTTTTGAACTTGACGAGCCACCGTCACAACGCACAGACGAGAGAAGGGCTGTCCTACAGCCAGGGACAGAGCCGCTCATGTGGTTTTGTCTGTGAATGTTGCATCTGCCAGATTATTACACTACTGAAGATGTGTATTCTAAGCATATTTACCACCTACGCTGTTTATTCTGTTGTCTACATTTGTCTGAAAACATAAAGATATTTTCTCAGGTTTGTATCTAATAAAGCACTTCATTATTTCATTCATAACCCTGCGTGTTTGCACAATAAACAGCAAAACAGTAACGCTTCTTACCGTGATGGAGTAGAGACGAGGATCCTTCCAAACCAGACTACCAAAGCGCCTCCGGGTCCTGACTCGCTTAGTCCGTTTAAATCATATGTCCAGACAAATAAGAAAGCACAGACAGGCTACTATTCCATCGTGAGCACTGCTGCGGCGGCCCCGCTGGTACAGCGAGTAGTCCGCTGCATTTGTGCCAAATCGTCCCGCAATACATCCTCCCGCGAGCGCCAGGTCCGTGTTCTGCCGCACACAAACCCAGGCTCCTGCCGCCTCACCTCGGGCTCCGCACAGAGTTAAAATCCGCTGAAGTCCGCTGGGCTGGGAGTCTGGGTTTGGACTCGTGTCTTGTCCTGCTTCATTTTCGCTTTTCCACACTGACACAGACCAATTCTATGGCAGTTATTATAAGGCCGTTATGATAATGAACGAAAAACGGGTTGCTACTTTACTATAAAGCCTAACTTTTATCCACAAACGCTTCTTCTGATTGGCCCCGCCCCCACGTCAGATCTGTCCAATGAGAGCACTGGTTCCCACATATGTGCGTCTGTTTACGTTGTAAAGTCCACTTGACAGGTGCGCAGTGAGAATACGAAGCGAACCAACTGAAAAAAATTAAGTCCGGATCGGATTCGGATCAAACAAGCGGACTTTTGCACTTTTCAGGTCTGAATACACCCTTACTTTGCACTCGGTCTGCCTCACAGGTGTTGTGCATTATGACCTGATTTTCTCCTCATTTTCTTTTTGTCTCTTAGACAGATTTGTATCACTGAACAGATAGCCAAGTGGTACTGCTCTTGCCTCACAAACCGGAAGTTGCTGGTTCAAATCCCAGCGTTGGCATCTTTTAAATGACAAGAAATAATGAAAACTATTTGTTAAGAAACCAATGCATTACTCGCTAAAAAAGAGTTTATTCAATTTGAAATGACAGAGATTCATGTCTTGTTACCTGAAGATCTTTAAGATAATATTTCAAGCTTTTACTTTCCACCTCTTGGTTCTCAAGACGATTATCCAATCAGAAAGCAGAATGATTCTCACATGACTCTCTCATTTGCATTGCCAGTTTGGTTTCTTCTTTGAACTTATGTTGCACCACGATACAGGCACAACTGTTCGTGATAGGCTCAGGGACTTGTTTCAACACAAGTTGGTAAAAAAAAAACACACTATGCTTCTGCTTACATTTTGAAGAATATAATTCCTTTGAATAATCAATGAATTAGAATTGTATTTCTCATGAAGTGACTTGCAAGCAAACAGTATAACTTATGATTCATAGCTTACTTGCTTTCTGATTGGTTTAGTTGCTTATTATCAACAACATTATGGTAAATTAATTTAACCTGTTCACTTTATAATCTCCTCAAATGATATTTCACTTCATAAATTCAGCATTTCCATTATGATATGAATAGGTCTTTATTTTTTATCATCAATCTCTGATACTTGTTTACACAAGTGGCCTTGTGGTCCAGTGGTTAAATCATGCAGACTGGTATTCCACAGGTTGTAGGTTCGAATCCCAGGCATCACTTTTTCAACTTGCTAACCTTTTCACTGATAACACCAATTTTCCCCTCCTCACATAGTCACTGATTCTCATATCTCTACTAGGTTACTGGATCAGGTAAATGACTGTGAATCACAAGGTAGCTTGATCGATCCCCAGACCTGACGAGTAAATTTCACTTTAACATGACGTTTTGAAAACTGGAAAACGTATAACCCACAGGGTGTAGTTTATACCGCTCCAATATACAGGGAGAGACTCACAACTAGCCACCAGCTCAACTTCCAACAGCACTACTGTCAGGAAGGCGATACTGTCGCTTTGCCGTTATCGACAAGATAGCTGCTTTAAGCTTGGCCCCTCCCACATTTTCACGGTCGCAGTCACTCCGCAATTGCTTCAGCAATTGCAGTTTCTAGTTTATTTTTTACTATTTTTTGTTCATGGCCTGATCTAATTTTAAACGAGAACTATTGTGTTTTTTCTGTGTATTTAGTAATAAACATAGACATACAGAGATCAGTAATTTACATTTTGTTCATTGTAAAGCACAATAGAAATAGGTCCATTGACTTCTTGTTCAAAACTGCAAAACTGATCTTCATTGCAAAACTTAACTTTTTTAAGCTGCAAATTTTGAGTTACACATTTTGCAGTGGAGAAATGTGGCTAAACATCTTTTTTAAACCCATATGTTGTACTTGGAATCTGACTGTTTTGAATAATTACAAGTAAATACAGACAAAGGGGCGGGGATAGATGGTAGGTGAAAACAGGGATTTTCTGAGCACTCTAGCATCAGCTGCAGAAGAACACAAGATTACTCAAACATGCATGAATCAATTTAAATTTAACTTTGGGTAAATTAACGTTGAGAGAACACTGCTATAACAAAAATGGATTTTACATAATAGGTCTCCTTTAATTTAAAAAAATAGCCTTAATCTCAATTTAGACATGAATCGAGATTAAAACTGGCAGTTCTCAGAATTTTTAATTTAATTGTGTAGGTTGTGTGTCAGTTTGAAATCCACAGCATTAGAAAATATAAATGATGTGAAAAATGTAATGAATAATCAAATGAACCAAGTGCAAAGGTAGACAGTATTTCAGATTTACTTCCAAAATCACACAGAGAAATGATGATATATCTGATGTTTACCTTTTGTGACCTCCTTCAGTATGACCCAATGACTGCTGATTGGCTGGGGATGCCTCCGTTGCCCTCTCCGCGCTTCCTGTTTGGTTTTGGGGAGGCGGAAAACTCCATCTTTGTTATGGGAGGGAAGGAGCTTAAGGACCAGGAGCAAACGCTGGACACAGTTCTGATTTATGACAGACAGTGTGTACATTCAGACAGTCATCAGTATCTTTGAAGTGATGATACATTGATAAATAATTCTTAATCTCTATTATCAGGTCATTCAAATGGGGCGAGTGTGAGCCGATACCTTACCCAGTGTATGGTCATGCAACAGTGTCACACAATGATATGGTTTATGTGATTGGAGGAAAGGGAGAGAACAAGTAAGTAGCAATGGATTCATTTGACTGAGTACATATTCATAATTAAAATCTGTAAACAATCTGATTTCTCTAGGAAGTGTCTGAAGAGGATGTGTGTATATGATGCCAAAAGATTTGAGTGGAAAGAATTAGCTCCTATGAAGATAAGCCGGTCATTATTCGGTGCCACGGTTCATAATGACAAGATCTATGTGGCGGCGGGAGTCACAGACAACGGACTGACAGACTCTGTGGAGGTGTACGATATCGCTACAAACAAGTATGTCTTATATTCAGACTCTTCAACAAAAACTATAATTTCTGGAACAAGAAATTGAAGTGGAACATAATGTGTTTCCAATGGTGTATGCTAAGGGAATATTTTGGTATAATTGGACACAGGAAAGTTGACCCTAAAATAATCAAGGATTTATAAGTTTTCTTCAATGTTTTGTATATGTGCTCAAATGACTGATCCCTTGCTTTTTGACAGATGGTCAGACTTCGAGCCCTTTCTTCAGGAGCGCAGTTCACTAAACCTTGTGTCTTTGGCTGGGACACTGTTTGCCATCGGTGGTTTTGCCATGATGCCTCTAGAAGACAGTGACGAGATGGTTCCCAAGGAAATGAACGACATTTGGAGGTGGGTGTCTGCTTATTGGGAGCTGCATTAATAAACGTTAGAAACTGCTAAATGAATGTGTTTTTGTCTTAGGTTTAATGAATCAGACAAACAATGGAACGGAGTCCTCAGAGAAATCAAATACGCCACTGGGGCCACTGTCATTGGGGTTCGACTCAACACACTGCGACTCACTAAGATGTAATCATTTTGTAATTGTTGTGTGATTATGTTTGACTGTATGTGCACTGATTCAAGATTGTGGATTTGAAAATCAACACATTAATTTTGATTAAAAAAAAGTACCGAACTGTATATTGTAGGGGCCAGTCCACATGGGGTGAATATTTTTGTATATTTATCTTACCTTAGTTTGATCCCATACAAATGAGTTAACTTGGACACATTATTCATAATGCACTGCATTGAATAAAATAGTAATCTTGTGTCAACTGAGATAAATGTGTAGTTATAAGCAGCACACTCTTAATGAATGTAAACGTGGAAACAAAACATCACGAGACCAGGTCAGCATATAGTATTAGTTTAATATTGAAATGGTTTCTTAATGATCTGCTGTGTTACAGACAGGAAACACTAGTCAATTGTACAGGTAAAGACAGAAATACAATCTAATGTTATTAGCACCACTAGATACTATAGTCCTTTACATGGGAGTATTTAATATTTTACTGCGGACACATGGTCTGTACACCACAGGAACTAAGACATGTTTGGTACATTAAAGAAGACAGGTGCACTCTCAGTTTGGGACATACAGTACTGTATGAGAGCACTGTCCACACAGAGATGTGCATGACAGTGCTGATGATCAATCAATCCTGGTTAATGCAAGTGTCGTTCAAAGTTCATTTTTCAATGAACATTTTCTGCATAAACCTATTTCTAATTATTCATCCCACTTTACTGCAATTTTTTTGTCAAGAAACATAAAGTGTGTTCTGCTCTAAAAACAAACCAGTGTTTCAGCTGACTGCAAACATCCATTGGCTCTGAACCATCTCACACCAACCATCTGCCTCCAGCAGCAGTCAAGATGAAAATTGGCAAATAAAAGTCCATCTGACCAGCAACAGTGCAAAACAACTTCTCAAAAGTGTGAACCTATTCAGTGTGTTTCTTTCTACTTCAGTAAAAAGCTCACAGCTGAAAGTGACCAAGAGAGAAACAGATTTAAGGAAGACATACTTAACGCCTCATAATCAAAGGTAGACTCTTATCTAGTTTAAAGAAAGGCAAAGAAATTAATCTTGTCAAAAGTGCTGTAAATATTATTTTGCTTAACTTTAAGTTTTTTTGACTGTTCATAAGAGAAAGTATTTATACAGCAATCTATTCCTTTGGATGAGTGCTCATACATCAATCCAAATGTATTATACTGTAGTTTTGTATTAGTAACTGCACGTACTGTATGTGTGTTTTTGTACATTTGTGTTATTAGTTTTTTGCAAACAAATGCAAAGCTATACTTTTAAGAAGTTCAAAATTAAAGTGCTTTTGTATTTTAGTTTAATTTCAGAATTTTAGCACATTTTTTTTAATTCACACAAGCGTCACTTGTTGTGGCACAGTGGCACTGTTTATCTGTTGATGAAGATCTCTGCTCCTCACAAACACAAGGCCACAGCCACAAAACATGACCTAAACCATGTGCAAATATATTTTAGGTCATTTCAAATGTGTAAGCCTTTGGAAACGTTACCTACAAATCTGAAAAAGTACAATGGGCTACAGAGCAAGCAAATTCAAAGTGCATAAATCAGTAGCAATTAGAAAATACTCAACGTCAACTTTATTCACAAAACATTCACTTTTTACTAAATATAAGGCAAATATATTCTTTGACCACAGTACAGCTTTGGCTATTGGATTAGTGCTGCAAATCCACCTTTTCTTTGTGCCTTTGAGATTTTTTAAGTAACTCGACAGTCTGCTCTGTTACCACTAGAGGGCCACAATTATTCTTCTGTGTTTCTGTGGCATATTCTGAATTACTAGTTCATGTTCATGTACAAAACAAGCAAAAAAAATAAGATGTGTCTAACACAAGGGAAGAACAGTATGATAATGAGGCAGTTGAAGCCGTAATAAAGGTGGGCTTAGCCTTAGACAAAGCCACAATAAGGTGCTTAATGCATAAACAAATCAAAAACACACTTCTTAGTCTAATCTTACACCCCAGTCGCTCATCATCTGGTTGTACCAGTACACAGGGCATACTCAGCGGCCTCCATGTAAACTTGAGGGGAAATCACACTGTATTTACAGTGCAATGCAAAACCATCAGACTCTCCCAACATTTTAGACTGAAATGTTAAGTAACATTGAACAAGAAAAATAATGTAACTTAAGGTGTTACTTTAAACACCGAAACTATAAACGAAGCAAAAGTGCATAGAGGGCATAATGTTCCGCTGACTATCACAGCTGAATGCAATTGGGTTATAAAGTCTAATGTGTTACACAAGAGCAAGCTCTTCGATTCCAAATCTTACTATGACAGAGGTTTAGGCATAATGTACAGTTCACATTATAGAGAACGTCATGAATAACTATAAATTGTGCACAGTTACTTCAGCAAGTTTTTCAATCACTGAACTTAGTTTCTTCTGCTGATTATGTAAAAACTTACACTGATTATTTGTATTGAGTTCCAAACTACTGGTTAATATTGATATAAGCTAATTCCTCCTACAATATACTGTAGGTGGCAGTACAGGAGCGTTTACACAGAAAAGTGCTTCACTTCTGGAGCAGCATGTTGCTTAATGTAAGCAAAACATGACACAATATCTTCTCTCCACTTAAAGGAGCTCACACGTTGGATTGAAATTCCACATAAACTTACAACATTGCACTCTCTCACATCCCGCCCTACATAGAGACAACATAACGCTACACAAAAATAAAGACAAGTAAGAGTACTGAATATCACAAGAGTTAAATGTAAGGTGCAAGAGCTGATTATAAATGCTATATAACAGTATCTAACTATAACAAGTGCTAACAGGATTTGGTTACTGGCAAATCCATATACACCAAAACACTCAAGAGACAACTATATCAGCATTTGGTTATTGCTGGATCACATCTGGCTACATCTGGGCAGAGAGCAATCAAAAATAAATCTTCTCGGTGTAGTGGATTTAACTATATTGTCTTTAAACTTCCAGGTTGCTACAATCAGTTAGTTGTGCAAGACTGTAATTAAGAACGCTGTGTTTGGAAATCCCAGATCAAACCAGTCAATCCAAGAGGAGCAAAACAACAAAAGTGAGTCCTGGTGAAATCTGAGGTTTTCTACTGTATTCGTAAAGTAAAAAATCAGTTTGCGGTAGGTGTACGTTGTTCTGAGGCCTTCAGGTTGTCATAACTTGAGAAGTAAGAAAGTGCGTTTCTGGTGTTACGAAAAGTGTTAGTTGTTTGAGTTAATCCTACCAGCAGAAAAGAGCAGTGGAGGCGGGGGGACCTGTGGACTCGGAGGAAGGCCCCCCATGGAGTGCAGCAGAGGCAAGCTCATCTGGGTGCCGTGCAGGGGGTGCTGGTTAGTGGGCGTGGCAGGAGGTGTAGTTACTGACGTGGCCACGAGTTGGAGCGGAGTGGAGGCGTCCGAGGCAGGGGTGGAGGTAGGCTGATCCATGCGGTCGGGGGCCAGGGGGGTGCTAAGCCTGAAGCACTTCTCGCGATGGGCCTTGAGCATGTTGGAGAAGCGGAACCTCTGGCCGCACACCTCACATGGGTACGGTTTTTCGCCTGTGTGGGTGCGGCGGTGGCGCTTCATGTTGGGACGACTCGTGAAGCTTTTCCCACAGATTTCACAAATGTACGGCTTCTCCCCTGCACAGAGATGATGAAAAAACGTGGTGAAGAACAAGTTAGTAGTTCAGTCTTTTATTTTCTAGTGCTTGTTCCAGTTTTGCGTTGCAGGTGGCTAAATTCCACCCAGAGAGTTTCTGAGATGTTGATTTGGTTTAACCCCGGATTCGAAGTCAGAGTTCTCTGCTACATATAATTATATATAATTGATAATAAGTGAATAATAAAATTAATAAAACAATATTGTTTTTAAACACTGGAGTACCCATCTTTTTCTTCCTCAATGAGTAAACTTAGACCTCTGCATGTTGGCTTTGTGTGATTGTTAACTGTGACTCGTTTGGATGGGGGAAGCTGACTAAAAACTTTTCTGAAGCAGCGCTTGTGGAAAGCATATCTTTGAATGTGAAAAGAGAAGTGATTTACTGTTTTTTTTTTATTTGTTTGTTTATTGTTTATTTATTTTATCATTGGGCAAACCAGTTTTACTTCACACAGGTACATCTAAAAGTACCAGAGTCCTTACATTGCTAAGGTCTAAAATTATCCCGATGCATCGGCCGGTTTCATTTCACTTCGTGGAAACCGTCTGACATCGCATCACTGGGGATTGTTCACTTGACAGTAGGCAGAGACTTGCATTTTACCAATCACTGGTTTTGGTTGTTTTGTCATCCAGGAAGTAGAGCATAAATGTGTGTGTCAGTTATTGTTGCTGTGGTAAACTTGCAAATTAAAAGGTACAACATCATAGTCTAAGTAAATATTTGACAGAAGGTCAACAAAGGTGAACAGATACAGTCTGCTGTCTCAACTCTGGTTGGTCTTGGCTAATGCACTAATCTGATCCTGTTTGCTGATTGGACGACTGTACTTCCTGCTTTTTGAGAACCGTCTGCAGTCCAGCGATACCTGATCTAGTAGCTGGAGTGAAATGAAATTGAGTGGAGGCACTAGGTGGTGCCAGCCTGGCTAGTATGAAATAGCAATGTAAGCTTTTTGTCTGTATTAATGCTCTTTGAATGCCTATGGTAAGTATCTATAAGTGTTTGATTTAGAGCGAGTTAGGGCTGTACCAGTGTGTGTCTTCATGTGCTCATCAAAGTACTGCTTCATGTTGAAGTCTTTGCCGCACCACTGACACATGAACTGCTTGTGCCCGATGTGGATGCTCATGTGGGAGCGGAGCTGGTACTTGTACTGGAATCGCTCACTGCAGTTCTGAAAGACAAATATTTAGATAAACTGGACAGAGTCGTACATTTGACATGAATCTGTTAAAAATGGGGTGGGTAAGCTGTCTGACCTCACACTTGAAGGGCTTCTCCCCGGAGTGCTGCAGAGAGTGCACCTTCAGGGACATGCTGCGCTTGAACGACTTCCCACACGTCTCACAGGTGAACGGCATGTCCTTGGTGTGAGCTGCACGAAAACACACAGGGCACAAACAGGGATCCTGTTACTACCCAACAGTGAAAGTGGAGGAGGAATGGGTCTTGGACACTGGAGCATAATAAACACACTAAGAACTTCTTAGGATAAGTCTATACTAAGTAATAAGGATTTATATTATAGCAGTAATGGGGTTGTGTTAGTGAGAAAGTTAAAGGTACACTGCACAGACATTAGATCTCTAGTTTTCTTTGAAGGTGTATAGGAAAAAGAGAGAAACCACACCCAGCCTAAATCCTGTAAATTCAGTGAAGTTTGCACTCACCAACCATATGCTTTCGGACATGAGCCATGGTGTAAAACTTCTTCTCACAGATCTCACAAGAGAACTTCTTCTCAGCATAACCATGGACAATCTTGTTGTGCTCATGCAGTGACCACAGTTTCTTAAAGGCCTTTCCACATGTCACACACTTGGGGAGAAAAATATCATTATTATTCAGTGACATATTTTTATATTTTTCAGCTACTGCAAATATGTGCCTTGTGTGCTCACTTGAATGCTCTTCTCACAGTCGGTCTGCTGGTGCAGCAGCAGCTCACTCTCCATAAGGAAGCGCTTGCCACAGTTGTTGCATATCTGCATGCGGTTGTGAGTGACATTCATGTGCTTCTCCAGGTACCACCGGTTATTAAAGATCCTTGGACACTTTTTGCATGAGAAGTGGGGTTTCTCCTCCAGTCTCACCTTCTGCCCGGCCCCCTCTGCCTCTAACATCCTGGTCCCTATCTGGTGCTGGTTGGCCCGCGTGGCTTCAGCTAAGGTCTGTCTCATGGACGACGTGGCCAAACTCCTGTTGCCACAATGAGGTCGATCCAAAATGGCTGCCGTTTCTAACCCTGGAATGTTTAGTGTATTTTCTTCCCCCTCTTCATCATCTTCATCTTCCGTGTCCTCTTCACTGCTCTGCTCCAGTATATCTGCACTTTTAAGCTCCTCTTCATCATTATCTTCCTCATTGTTTAAGTCAGCATTGTTTCCGTGGCAGCGACCAAACATTGTAGTCTCTGCACTTGACACTTTGCCCTTAGATCCTTTGGAAACATTGAGAGTCTGGTTGTTAAGGTTCACTTCTACAATAATCTGATCTCTAGTAAAGGAAGTGGAGCCATGTGATGTTTTTGACTCCTCCCCCTTACCCTCGGCACCTCCCCCGTTAGCCCCGCCCCCAGCCTCCTCCTCTTTCTGGAAGTATTGCTTTAACTGTGGTTTCTCAGTGTCTTCCAATCTGACTGAAAATGGACTGACACTGTCGCGGGTGAACACTTTGGCAAGCTCGGATTCCTGCTTGATCTCACGATAGAACTGGCTTGGGGGAATCGCCGTGGTAACCGAGTCAGCACTACTCGAACCCTCCTGATTGGCCATTTCAGAACTCGTGCTTCGAAGAGAGTGACTGCTGATGAGATCCCGACAGGAAGCCGCAATGTCACTCATCTGCAGGAGGGTGGCAGCATTAAGGACGTCCCGGACAGTGCGGCCACTCACTGACAGTTTGGAGGTGTAGATGAAGTTGAGGATCTGCTGAAGGCCTTGCGACGTGAGGGCATCCAGGGACAAGTCCACGCGCCGCAGCTGTTTGCTCTGGGCGAACAGGGAGTGGAAGAATGGGCTGTAGGCGGCCAGCACCCCCTTGTGAGCAGGAAAGGTAGTGTGTTGCCGAACCAGGACAATGTCGACGTCACACAGGTGGGGCTGGAAGAGGCGCTGCTCGTTCAGTCTGTCCATTAAACAGGTGAAGTGCAGAGCCACATCCTCCACCAGCGAGAACTCAGCTGACGGGAAGTCTGTGGTCTTCTCCACTATGAGCTGCAAAACACAAACACAGCACACTCAACAGTTAGCACAGAAACAACACATGTGCTGTCACATGTAAATTGTGTTCGGCTTGTTCGTCCACACGCCCTACATGCATATTACAGACACATTTCAATTAATACATTTCAAACAGTTCAAATGTGTACACTCAAGTTCACAGTAGGGATGGGACGATTTACAATATTATCACTAATTGCGATAATTAAGGGCAGCAATTAAATAATCGTGATGTTTTTTCATAATCGTGATAATCGTAATTACAGCAGCAAGCGCGCGTCTGTTGCTTCATGAGCATCTAAAATCTGACTGCTGTGAACTCAGGAAGAAGCTGTGGTTAAACAAAGAATAGGTTCATGTGTTAAAGTGAATTAATGACTCTGAGACAAAGTTAGTAGATTTTTGCTCAACATTGTAAACATTTGTTCACTTTGAATCATTATTAATTGTACTTAGACCAAAATACAAGTATACAAGTAGTTGTTTAAACACTTACATATTGTTCGCTAATAAATATTTCGGTGCACTTCTACGTTTAGTAAATTATTGTGATAATATCGTTAACCACGATTATTTTGGTCACAATAATCGTGAATGCAAATTTTAATATCGTCTCATGCCTAGTTCACAGCAGGCTCAATTAGGGCTGTGCAATAATTGAATTTCAATTTTAATTACAATTATTGCTGTAATGATTTACAAAATTTGTGTAATCGAGTAACCGTGATTATTGACCGTAACTTATAAGCTTGTTCACAGGTGGTTTCTTATAGTAGAATACATTTACGTTTATTTCTGTCAGATCTGTCACATTATATTTTATTTTATCTCTTCACTCTCTACATTTAAGGAACAGTAACACTCTGCAGACTCTCCAAGCAAATAACTGTGATTTCAATTATGTTTTAAAGGAGCCATATTATGCAAAATCAAAGTTGTATTCCAAGTTTAAAAATGCCTCCTCATCAAAAAGTTAGTTATCTTTCGTCCCCCTCCAAAATACCATTCTGAATGTCCCTGATCTATAAATTGTCCAGACTCGTTTTGAGCATTTCTGCAACACTAGCCCATCAAGCAGATCCATTTGATTGTTTACCCTGTGGCTTTTTAAGTCAGTAGATAAAGCTCTAACTCAATTCCTGATGTGGGAAAAGCATGAGATTACAAACTGGGGTTACTCAGGAGCACATCTGAAGGAAGAAAACAACACCAAATAAATGCATCATCTGACCTTTAAAGAATCACAGTTGTTATTTTCATCATAACGGAGCAGTTCAAGTACATTTCAATTGAAATATGCCTTTGGGTTGGAGATCACACCACAAAAACAAAAATTCTCTAAGAAAGAAAAATGCTTCTTTTAAGTAAATATTTGCTAGAAATTATCTGCCAGTGCAGTGAGGGAAATGTATTTATCAAGACCTACTACTTTTTCTATGGAACAATGTCAGACAATACAAATAAACCATAAAATATAAATAAAACTTGTTAGATAAACGTAAATGCATCCTAAATTTGCGAGATTCCTGCTTTTGTAAATGTTAAAAGTTTTACATTATCTTGAAATAAAATTAATAATCTAATAGTTGATTTTATATTTAAACAATAATGTCTTAGAAAAAAATACAAACACATTATTTGGTGTATTTATTTTACCATGCAGTGTTCAAAATTGTTCTGATGAAACTTGAGACCTTTCAAAATTTGTTCAGAAGGTTATATTTTACCTCCTTTAATTATGTGATTTTTATAATGATAGGTGTCTGTTTTGGGATCATTTTGACAGCCAATACTTTCTTTTCCTATTTTGTTCAATTCACGCTTTAGATGCACAGTTCTCTCTATGGCCTCCTCGACTTTCCAAGGTGGGTTTATTTTAGACCAGGAAGGGCAAGGTTTCGATCTGGGCATAATGCTAAGGGACACACTTTCACAACATAGCAGCACATACACACATTATACTTTAGCACTATTGGTATTCAGTGCCACCTCATGTCCATTAGCAGCCTCCCTCTGCTCACCCACTCACAACAGAGTCTCAGGGGAACGCACAATTTATGCACAAGGCAAAGCAGAGAAATAATTAAGCCAACCATGCCTAATAAATACTAAACAGACCTTCTAAACAATTAAAACAAGTTATAATTCCGGATGTGGCTTAAGGGCAGCAGTATTCATAGATGCTTTACTGGCAAGAAGCTTAATTACATGTTGTGGAACGGTCACTCCTATTACAGAAAGGGCAATCTGATTCAATTAATTATTCATTAGACTAAGGACAATATCCATTAAAGCATTTGTATTAGATATTACGGTGTGAAAAGCATGATAAAGAATGTTAATTGTCTTCTAAAACACAAAGCATTTCAGACAATAACCTTGAATATGTCTGCTTAAAAAATTCAATTATAGATCTGTTCATAGTTTGGAGCGGCTAAATTGAATAGAGAAGATCGAGTTATCTCTCTGTGCGCAGTCTGGGCTATAGACACGAGCCAAGGGCAAAATGTTGCAGCCCTAATCAGATAGAGTTTAAGTTGCAGACTGGAAGTTATGATCCTTTAGTGATAAGAGCTGCAGCGTTAGACACGACAATGTAGCAATTGCCCTCGGAGGCTCTTTCATTACACTAAAATTGAGGTGGTTTTCAATGGGAAGTGACGAATACATTTTTAGATGGTTTGATATTGAGCTTGCTAATATGGAAATCTTAAATTAATTAATGCATAGTGAAATCAAATCTGTTTTATGTTGAACATCACAAATATTAAAGTGCATAAGTTAGGTTTGTATGATTTTCTAAGAATTTTAATTGGGAGATGAGTAAATGTTATAAATATAAATTGTAGTTTTGCACAAATCAAGACAGTAGTGAAGGAAATGTAGGCTGAAAATAACCTGCCCAGTCTCAGAAGAAAACGTAGTTATGCAACAAAATGTTAAAAATGTACGATAAGCACATTTTCATGCCTTTTTTATATCAATATGTTACGAAAGCCAAAACGTAGAAAAAACGAATTTTGGTTGAAGCCACATGGCAACATTTTCTTTGGGTTTAATGGGTACGTTTAGGCTTTAAGTTACTAAAATGGGTGCGTTTAGAGCTGGGGCTTGGGGTAGGTTAAGCTTTAACTGTTAAACCCAAAGAAAATGTTGCCATGTGGCTTCAACCAAGATTTGTGGTCGTAACACGTTGATGTAAAAAAGGTATAAAAACGCGCCTATCGTACGCTTTTGATATTTCATTGTATATCTTTAATACTCTTGGGAAAAACACATTTGTATGACCGATAAACATAAACATAAATGTGACAAAAGACAGTAAGTGTGTTCTAATTCCTAGTGTCATGTTATCAAATAGATAGCTCATCTAAGAAGACATTTGGAAAAATTTTGATAAATATATTTTTGTTAAGGTAAGGTAAGGTATACTTTATTGTCCCCGTAGGGAAATTTGTCCTCTGCATTTGACCCATCCTTCAATGCCTCTGGGGCATCTCCTCAGGAGCAGTGATCGCCGCAGTGCAGCGCTCGGGGACCCATCTCCAGATGTTCTTGCTAGGCTTGGTCAGGACTACCGTAGCTGGAGGATATTACCCTAACATGCATGTTATTGGTTGGTGGGGGACACCGGAGTGCCCGGAGGAAACCCACCCAGACACGGGGAGAAACATGCAAACTCCACACAGAAAGGCCCGGCCCGTGCGGGAATCGAACCCGCGACCTTCTTGCTGTGAGGCAAGAGCGCTAACCGCTCAGCCACCGTGCCGCCAGTTTATGTGCAACAAACTGCAGGGCGATGTTGACAAAAATTAATATTTCGACATTTTACGGTATTCTTTTAAATCAAGCATCAAGCATGTCTTTAAAACATCTGGTCCAACTGCATTCACAAGACACAAGCTCAGATGTTTGTGTTAATTAACTACTCATAAAAGAAATCAACGTAAAGAAAATTGCTAAACAAGATTTTCATGTAAAAGGTTCGGAACAAATTTTCAATGTGCTTTCTAACTAATAAAAATGTTTGTCAATTAAGAGACCGATGACTAAACTTATTTGAACATTTAAAATCTATATTTTTTAATTGACAGCCTTTTTTGTTGCCTTTTTACTGCAAACAATATACTCGATACTCTGTTTTTGCATATCTTTAAGACAGCCATTACGATCTTATTTAAAATTCAATATATTGCGCACCTCTACTGCAACTGTAAAAATAACAGAATGTGTTATCTGGAATATAAAGTGCAATTATTACTTGCACTGTTGTGTAAACCCTGTATATAGTCAAAATGTATTTTTGTTTATTTATTAGTCCATTCAAAATGAAGTCTGATGCACTGAGATCAGTACATTGGGTCACGTTGGCTGTGGAACTGATCAAAAGTATTTGATATTAATATAAAAAAATATACATTTAAGGTTTGGGATCAAGACATGACATTTGAAGAATTTTCAGTTGACTTTATGTTAAACCAGTGGACATTTTAAATATCGAAAAAACAAAAATAGCAAAAAATACCACAACTTACACTAAAGAGTGAAAGATACATATAACAGTACTACTGGCCCAGCAGATTGTTGGATTGCTCAACTGCAGTTTTGTTTACTTTTTATATTGTTTTGGCTAATGTATTTTAATAGAAGCACTGCAAAAAACATTATTTCCCATTGTTGTTGTTTTTTTTGTTTTTTATGTTGCTTTCTGAGTCTTATATCAGCTGAGTTCTGGGACTGGAATATGACTTACACCAAACCAGAATGACTTTGCAACTGGTATCAACAAAGAGAAATGATTGTATTTTTAAAGTACTGTATTGCTGTCTGCTAATGACCACTAAATCCTAATCCTAAATCAGAATCGTCATGACAAAACGCTGATTCAAAATGCTCAGAAACAAACCCTGGAAAGGTACCAGCTCATCCTATTATTTACTGCACCTTTGCTATAGCTTCCTGGGGTGTCATGGAGAGAATCTATCCGTGGGTTTCTCAGTCAGGTGTCTGCCTTTACATTATTCATATCTGACCTGTGTGAGACAAACACACAGCAGGAGCGTTAGCAGACATGTCATTTCAATAACCTCATCCCACACTGTTGCCTTAATAAGAAGAAATGGAGACATACACTGAGTAAAATGACTAATTAGCCCCAGTAGGCACCTTAATTAAATGTCAGATTTTACCAAACTGGAAAGTGACGACTCAATTTATAACTGTGTGTAATAAAATCTTCTACAAAAGTTCAATGTCAAACTGATTTACTAATTGCACAATTTCGGGACTTACATTACACAAGGAACACCAGCTGAATATATGACTTACAAAGCCCTTTCCTTAGATATAGAGTTTGAAATTTCAGTATCATGCCAGCAGTGGGTGGTATGTACTTCTCACAATCGTTTCTCTGAGAATCAAGACAAATACAGGTTCATAAAGTTTCCTGAGTGAAAATGCCCTTTCTCTCCCACACCTCGCTGTAGATTTACCGCTTTGTAAAAGTTAGCCACTCTGTCACTAGGCAGCTGAAATCAACGGCTTTTGTGAAGGTGCAGCTTTAGAGACACTATATATTTACTGTAATGTAGTATTGGCATCTTGCTGGACCTGGAACTTGAAGGTTTTTTATTCCACAAAGCTGACTCTTTTTAGCTTTTAGCCATGTTTTAAAGGTGTCACCTCGTCATAAATATACCCAGTGTTGTGCTTTGTATCTTCACAAATGCTTAAGTAATCCTGCTTTTTTAATTTCGTGGTAGTTTTAAGTTTAACAGTCATTTTAGCCTGTTTAACTGTTTTATAGTACAACACACTAAATGAGGCTACAAACAATAGGGTTGAAAAAATATAAATTATTCTGATGAAGATGTGTGAAGCTTAAACACACAGCAGCAGTTCCTGTATTCTCACTTAATGACATCACAACGTGCATGGAGTTTTGTCAGTTTGAGAGACGAACTCAGTCCAAATATGCAGGATTTTTGCATTAAACGTGTGTGAATGAAACAACTGTGTTTTCACAAAGAAGCAACTAAGAATTACAAATGTGTGTAATATAAGTTCTTTGTACCAAAATAAACTTTTTTTTATTTTTATTTTGAAGGCTGTTTTTAAGATGTCCAAAAATGTATTATCAAGGATATTATTAAAAAAAGGAACATTGTAAACTTTTATCATAAAGATGAAGATATTTCTGTAATACATTTAGCACATTTTCATTTGTTTGATAATTAAGCTTCAACTAATACATTTAAAGATGGAGCAACTAACTTTTTTACTTGGAAATTAATAAACTTTGTGTTTAGATAAATGGAGCATTTTTTGAAAAAATTAGAAACTAAGTACTGTGTGATTTGAATAATAAAGACAAGGAGCCGAATGCAGCGCTCTGATTGGCTGTGCTTGGGTCGTCCCCTCCCGTTTCCAGTTTTGTTTGTAAAAAGACATGTATTGACCATAAATGGCACCAAAATTGAATAGATCCCAATATTAATCATGTGTCAAAAGATTTATGAGAGAAAGTTTTTGTTTGATTTACAATATCATTGTATAGGCCAATAATAGTTAATAGTTAGAGGGCAGGTAAAATTAATATTATTTAAATACAGTTTTTGTTGTTGTTGATGATGATGATGATGTTGTTGTAGAATGTTATACTGCTACTTTCTACTCTACAATGAACCACTATAATAAACACATGTTTTTCTCCTCAGAGTTGCAGCCAGATTCATGAACGGAGCTGAAGACAGCCGGCCTTGACTGTCTTGTTTGTTTGCTGACCAGTGAGTGCATTTGCATGGCCCAATGTCAGAGCAGCTCGCAGAGTCATGGTCACATCAATAGATCTGATGTGTGTGCGCGCGTGTGCGTAAGTGTGTGCATAAAATTTGTGAGAGAGGAAGGGGCTTTGTGGGGGGGTAAAGGCTGTCCCAGGAGGAGAGCTCAGCGGGGGGGCACAGCTCTCCCTGTCTGCCTCCGCTGCTCTGGCTGAACTCGATGTCCTCTTACATCACCACCTTTATGTTTGACTTTTAGCACACACAAACACCTCGACTGGTGCCACATTGTCATTAAGTAGCACTGAAAGATTCAGAGAGCCGCCGATTTTAGTGCATTAATGTTCTTCTGTAAACTTCACATATGAAACTACTTTGAATCCACAAGGCTCCTGCCCAGAGCTACAACTGAGCAAAAGATGTTCAAAATAAGATCTTATAATTCAGTCTTGTGGTCACCGATTCAAGCCATTTGGAAAGTTTTGTCACCTCCACATTGGCTTTCTACAGATTCTGATGTGATTAATTGAATGTGGAAGGTGAAAACAGAACATTTTTGAGCACTCAACTTGAGCATCTGCTGCAGGACAATACAAGTTTACTCAAACATGCATGAAGCATTTGGAATGCAATTTTGGGAAAATTAATTGCGAGAGAACACCCAATAAAACAAGTAGGTCTCCTTTAAAATCAGAGCATCTAACCACCAATTTAGCCTTATAAGCCTTTGTAAAGTAGTCGAATCTCTACAATGTCTAATTTTAGGCAAAGGGAAAAGGTTTGAAACTTAAAAACTCTCACAACTTTTAAGTAGCTCTTTAAGATCTGAACAGAACTTATTGGAAAACTACCCAGAAATATTAATAAATAGGAATTGCTCTCAAATTTCCAATTTTCCACTAACTGGCAGCATTTCTTGCAATCTTGGTCAAAAACTGTTGTATAGGTTTATAACAGTCTTGTACTTGGAAAATCCTCCATACAACCTTAAAAGTCAATATATTGTTGAATTTGACCGTACTGTACACAACTGTTCATTTATGTGGCTCAAAACTACACTGAAGAAGACCCACAAGGGCAAGGGCATGGCATCTCTATTGAGAACAATCAGACGGCCATAAAAAAGTCATCAAGGTAATGAGTAATGCACTGCCCTCTGCTGGTTTACAATGCAAGAAAAAAAAAGCAGAGGATAACAGTAAAATCCATGTGCTGCTGGGATAAACTAAGTGGTAGCAGTTTGTCAAGACTGAAGTGGCCGAGCAGTGCAGTGTGCCAACTCGTCTGGCTTCTCTCTTATTTGTGTCTGCTGGATACTTCTCCTCCTCCTGTCTGCAGACCTCCTCCCTCCTTCCTCCCCCCTCCACTAAATCCAATCAGCTCACAGCCCCAGCTCTGACCTTGAGTTACAAGAAGCACATCAGAAGAACACCCGAGCACTACAAGCATTATTATTGCAGTCAAACTAACTTCAGGCACAATTAATATTTTGGTGCCACGAGATGTCATAAACTAGTGTACTCTTTGTTCCAGTGACATGCACAGAAGTGTATTAAGAGCCTAGGGCAAGTTAAAATGCTCTTAGAATTATAAAAAGAAAGCAATAGAGAATATGTTATAAAAATTAAAACATACATTTGACTTTGAATTATCGACTGTGTCAAAAATAGGTCAAAGCCAAAGAGGGTTTGTGTTTCTGGCATGAAGTAATGATTTATACATTTAATAACAAGCCCAGCAGCCACTACAGCACCACTATGATTTAGAAATGCAAACGAAAAATCAATTGTGTATCCTAAAATGAATGGGAAACAAAAGTCAAGGTAGGACATTTCTACCACACCACAGCAGTTCAGTCGAACAGATGATTATGACATTAAAATCAGAGATACACCTTGTTATAGGTTGTTATATGCCATGACAGGATTAGATAATTTGGGCATCAGAACTCAGACAGATGAAAATACTGTAATAATTAGGTTCAGTGTAAGTCTCTCTCAAAATGGTCAAGCTTAACAAATCATACTTTTCAGATCAAACATAGGCATTTGGGTACAGCTCTTACTGCAGCTTTTACTTACTGCCAGTTTCAGATGATATGACAACATTCTCTAGGCCAAAATAATTTACCCTTTAAGTGTCGGAATGGTTAATTTGAAATACAGAGTTTGGAATATTCCAAGCAACTAAACCTTTTAGGCGCCAAAGTAGCAATTCTGCACAAAGCCATTTCAATCTTTCTATATTTAAAATTCCGTTTCTCTGTTTTTGATAAGCTTCAGAAGCTTTATGAACTAATACAGAGAAATATTGACTTGATTGTTCAGGTGAAAGTTTTAAGACTTTATATTTCCAGAATTGTATTTCAACTGAAAAACAGCGCCTTAGGGGTAAAAGAATTGTTACAACCTGAAGCATAACTTGGTTCAGACTTGCATCTGAGAGAATTACATCATCACATTCTCAAATCTGAAAACAAGAAATAAAACAATATTTTAAAATGAACAACTGGAATGTAATTGAAAAGATGTAAACTAGGGCTAGGGCATGGCTACTGAACTTAATTTTCAATAAATAAATAAATATTTATCTATTTATTTTTAGAAGAAATTCCATCTACAAAACACACAAAAACTTTACTGAACATAATGTTTTTTGTAGTGTAGCAATCAAGACCGCACTAATCGAGACAAAGACTTTTCCAAGACCACAGACTGCCAAGACCGAGACAAGACCAAGACCATTGAGGGTCGAGATAGAGACAAGAAGACCAAGACTTTTATAGGTCGAGACCGAGACGAATCCAAGACTGCGTCCCATCGAGCACTTTTGTAATTTTATACAATTCTCAGTGTCGACATGACCTTATTATGCCGTGCTTATTGCAAACTGTGCCTCCTGGTGGTAATAAAAATGTGGTGTCCAAGACCAAGTCCAAGATAAGACCAAGTCCAAGCATCCTCAGACCAAGACCGAGTCCAAATGTGCTCAAGTCCAAGATAAGACCAAGTGCAAGCATCCTCAGACCAAGACCGAGTCCAAATGTCTCAAGTCCAAGATAAGACCAAGTCCAAGCATCCTCAGACCAAGACCGAGTCCAAATGTGTGCTCAAGTCCGAGACAAGACCTTAAAAAAGTCGTTTCGAGTACTATACTAGTTTGTTGTAATAAAAATATACACTCACTCTTAAAGAAGTACTAGAACCACAAATGTAACAAGGAATCAAATAATTAGCCGAGAGAGAAGCTTGTTGTTGTGGCTATTTATTTAGTTCAATCAACATCTAGAACCAAAGCCTCCAATGTGACCAGCAATGACTACACTTTTGACCTCTACACTCTTGGCTCCATTTTGTAGTTCGGTATCATTCCCAATACAACAATTGGAGCATGAATTTAGGACACATTATCCCACCCTAAAAACTTTATGCCTTCACAGAAACCATATTTTTGTCCAGTCTCTAGCCAAAGAACTGGACTACAGCAGAACAAATGACCTGGGTTACTGCCTGGTGAACACTGACATCTACAAAGACCTTGACATTTAGTATTCAAAGTTAATGCAAACAGAAAGACTTCAGCAATTCTGACAAGAGTATAAGTCGCCTGAGAAAACAAAAGCAGGTGTGTATTAATTTGACACGCGCCACTTCCAGCAGTCCATAAGTTATTCATCTATCTAATAGGAACAGAAGACATCAATGGACCAGAGATGAGTGCTATAATTTAAAGAACTGGATGGATCGAGTAGACAGGACAGAGATGAGGTCTGTGAGGTTAGTGTCCGCACTGAAGCCCTGCCAGGAAGTGTCCGTCTGAGCCAATGAGCAGAGGGAGGAAGAGCTGAGTCAGGAAGCTTTAGAGAGAGAGAGAGAGAGAGAGAGAGAGAGCCCTGTGGCGCTGCTGGCATCTCAACTCTCTCAAACACACATACTGTATATAAACACATCATCAACATACAGTTAGGGTAATATTGCTGCAATGCCTTGTATTGTAATAATATGTTTCACGAGTTGAGAACACAAATTGTTAGATTAATATTAGCAGATATATTCAATACTTACACACACTCGATTTATGGAGACCTAACTCCCTGAGCTTATTGGGACAAAGGTCATGTTCTTAATTTTAAAACCGAGATCAGATTTGAGCGTAAATGTGTGTGGAAGGGGTTCTATCTGTTGATTTCTAACATAGAGATATTTGAGAATTAGAACTCAACTCATTGACTCATTAAAAGTGGGTGAGACCAAAACTTTCAAACCAAATGTCTTTTCTTCTGACCCTGAAAGTTCTTGAAAATACTAAAATGCCTTGGTGTTTAGGCAATAAGAAATCGGTAACTGTATGCATGTCTAAAAAAACATACTCTGAACCATGGATTGCCCCCAAATTTTCAGTTAACCCGCTTCATTTTTTTGTTGTTTCATCTAAGTTTTTATAATCTAAATAATGGAATTAGTTTGTCTAATACAAACTTTGGTCGACTAAGACTCTGTTGACCAATGAATGGGCTAAACAACGTAATGCCTACAGCTCTACTGGAAACCCTGGTCCATCTGTCTTATTCCATGTTGTAATACGTTCACAGAATATACACTTTCATTAGTGGGAAATTGTTGCAACAACTAAATATTAAATTTCAAAGGCAGTCCTCCCAAGCTAAAAACCTTTTTACACAGTAGAGATAGACCGATACACATATCGGCCGGACGATATTTGGGGACAGTATTTAGTTGTTTTTATGTTGGATATATCGGCTTCAATTAATATCTGATCAGGGCTTTTCCTCTGTGGGAAAGCTGCACTCACAGTGATTAGCTGAGTCTGAGTTGGTTTGGAGAGAAACAATGAGGCTTCTTTAATCTCGCTCCATTCCTAAGTTTGCAGTTAAATTTGATTTGATCATTAAATCTTTGAGTTTTATTCTTGTTGACTTTGGCTGCAGCACAACCTTTAATAAGTACTTGTTTGTTTGTCAATATGAACAATATGAGTGTCTCTCATGACACTATGAAATCAATGATTGTTTCTTGGGCCAAAATACATTATCATTAGATGAGACGTACATGTAACGTGGTAAATAAAAGTTTAGGTTAACGTTTTTTTTGGCTAAACTATCTCACCCCAGCTATGCTTTTTAAACTAAAACAAGAAAATCAGCCAATGATATCGGCATCGCTGAAAATAAAATTCAAATATTGGTATCGGCAACGGTCAAAGAAACCCCCATATTGGCCGATCTCACAGTGAACTGCAATGACTTCTCAAACTCAAACAGTAACAAATGTAACTTAAAAGCTGATGCATTTCAAACAGCAAAACAATCTTTCTTTCTTCAGTCAAACCATGCTGCTGTACGACTGAACACACATGAGTACATAGTGACACACTGAGGGCATGTGTGCGCCCACAGTACAGACGTATTACAGCACCTGTGACACTGATCTCTCTCTTTCAGTCCTTCACACAAAGAGTCAACACAAGACTCTAAAGAGCCTCTTATCGCTGCATCGTTTCATACTGTGTGTCTGTGGGAGAGAGACACTGAGAGAGACAGAGACAGAGAGAGAGAGCGAGAGAGGGTGAACTTATGGGTGAGGCAGCAGAGGTTTGAGAAGGTCAGGTAGGACAGATGAGCTGCACCACATCGGGCTTTACAATCGATGTGATTAAATCTGGTAATGGATAGTTTTGTAGAGTTTAGGAATAACATGTTTACCCAAATGTGTCTATGTCATCACCCTGAATTACTCAAGCAGGTCTAAACCAAACATTCCAACAAATATCCTTCACTTTTCTTCATCAAATGTGTCAAATCTGAAGAAATGTGAATTGTGTTAAAAGATCTACACAGTATTTCTTACAAAACTCTAGACAAAGCAGTGTAACAAAACACCTCATATCAGATGATGTGAGAGAAAAGATAGATAGATAAGGGCCTTTGATAAGACAGTTTTGAAAGAAAATGTTTCTACAGGGATTAAATTAAGTGCAGACAAAGTCATGTGCAACCCAATCCTAAGTATGTATCTACCACAAACGAGTTCAGTCTAACATGAACTAAATTTGTCATTACATAAGACAAGAGTTTGACCTTGCAGAGCCTTGTCCACTGCTCTTAATCTCCGGGGCATAAATTAGCAGCACCTACAGTAAAGTCTGAGATGTCGGCTGGAGTTTGCAGTTGCCTCGGCTCCACAATGCAATGACTGCGCCTGTCATGAGGATAAAGAAGGTTTGTATGTGAGACAGTGGAGCAGCAAAGACAGGAGTGGAGTGGGCAAAGGAATGTCCTGAATAGAGGGTTACGTAAAAACAGTGCCATGAGAACACAGGAGACAATGAAGTTTGACTGTCCCAACTGAACAACACAGGAAAAAGACTATTCCCAAATGAGCATGGTTTGGGGAAGTTAACAAATAAAGTTTTAGAAGGCGAGCAAGTTTGCATTTATCCTATCGAAGCAATAATTGTACAATATCTGCAACTGGGCATAGGTCTACAAGAGATACGTCTACCAGTTTTAGCAGATTATTCATTTTGTAGAAAAGAAAAATCACCAAAGAAGAAGTATTGTGTTTTTCCATGCAGTTAGAAATAAACTATGCCGACTGGATCACTAATTTATGTTCTGCTCATTGTGAAGCACAAACTTGATCTAAAACAACTTTAAAATATAAACAGGTCTATTGACTTTAGTTGTTTAGTCGATTAATCGGTCGATGTAGTCTTAATCAACCAAAATGTACATTAGTCGATTAGGTTTGCAAAAATTGAATAATACAGTATTTTATTTAAATTACAAAAAGGTACAAAAAGAGCAGTTAAAATAAATATTTTAAATTGATAACTTTTGTAACCAATTTAAAATATACATTTTATATTTTTCTGACAGACCTTCAATAATAAGATAAGATAATATAAAGACATTTCTGTTGGATTATCGTTATCGTTATATCGTTATCAGGATACAGATGTTAATTTTTGTCCAAATCACTCAAACCAAATGATACGGAATTATATAGAACAGTAACATATATTTATGATTTTATTTATTATAAATACAGAGGGTCTGATTCATTTTCTGTACATTTTTTAAACTTCTACATTGTGTTCAAAAAGACTGAAATTCTTTCAACTTTAAGATGAAAAGTTTATTAATTTTATCAGTTGCATGGGACATGTCTTTAGTTGAGCAAGTATTTCTTTGGTCGACTACATACTATTGACTTCTTGTTTAAAACTAGCAGAAGTTTCTTACATTGTAAAACTTGACAACAAATTTAAGCATTAATAATTTTATTTGTTGGAAAGTGGCTACGTGGCAATTTTTGAATCTCTACCATGTTTTACTCAGAAACAGAAAAGTTTTATTTTACAAACAGAAAGTCGTCCACCATATCACACACGCAGAAGTATTTAATAATGACACTTCGCCACTAGAGGTCAAGAGTTTCGAATCATGTTTCGGAACTTCGAATCATTTGGTTCAAACGTTTTACTGCTTCAGGCTACAGACAAGTGAGTAGGGTGAAAACAAGACTTTCTGGCAAGCATCAGCTGCAGGACAAACATGCATAAATAGGCTACAACTTAGTAAACTAATGATGAGACATAGCTATAAACCTTCTTTAACTCTACAATAATATTTTCACATTTGAGCACATGATGAATAGTGATAGGGTTTACAGTAGGCTCCTTCTGATTACCTGTCATGGACCAAGTATATTTTCCCCACACACTTTTACAAACATGACAGGGGCCTTGTGTTGAGTCGTGCACCAGGGTGAACCTCGCTGACCTGACCCAGATATTAACCCGAGCCTCCAGATGTGAACGTGCGCCGGGATTACTCCAGCACTGCGTCAGCCTCCACGCTGCTTTCCTAATGAAGCATCCTAAAATGACCCTGGAGACAGCGCGCACTGGCCACTGTCTGGCTGCTGATGTGCCACTATGTCAAGGCACAACATTAAAGGCAGTGTTTTAACTTTTTAGGCAACTTCTCAGCCGTTAGCTTGGAAGAAGTTAGAATTAGTGGCATCAAATCATCACTAGCCTTGAAATCCTGACAGAAAACGTGCTGTGTGTAAATGTCACACCAAGTTGTCCTAAGATGTCTTGTTCAAGGTGGCCATTGCATGCACCACTCATGACTCGAGCAGATTTTTGCAGAAACAGAGACATCACAAACTATAACTCCTCATTTTCCATCAATGTTACGATTGTAGCTATCACATTCTTTTAGCTGCAATTTCTAACTTGTGCCATGTCGGCAAGTTGCAAACTTCACCCACAAAGAACATGGGCGCACACACATGACAGTCAGCGGGGGCAAACAGAGATTATTCACTTTGATTACCCGGGCAAAAGCTTTGTAAAAGCTGACATATGCAGAGACAAGAAGCGACACAAAAATAAACAAAAATGCAGCGCTCCGATAGCCTACCATTTTGATCCAGCGTTTCGAGGCTCAAAGGAGTCCCAGAATAACTCCTTTCGCAGCAGTTTTCTCTTCGCCATGAAAATGTCCGTGGGATTGTCACATTCCCTCAGTTTGTGCTTTATCCTAATCTTTTCCTCTCCGAGCTACTGTAGCATTCAGACAGACAAAAATGCAGAGGCTGCTTTTGCGGGAGGAATAGGTGATTGGAGCGCGGGGATCATATGGGCTTTTTGTCAGACGTTTTAAAGAGACACGAGACTCAAACCCGTTTGGAGACAGGACTGTTTCGCGCTACTGTACCTGACTGTTTTATTATTTTGGTGTGAGGTGGAGGTAGACACGGAGGGGCAAAAACCTATATGGCGCATAGCGGGTGCGCCACTCCGCAATGTGCGCACTTCAACGCTACATGACGTCACGGGCCAGACAGATGTGGAGGTTAGCGGGTTCAATCAGTTTGGCGAGAGTATTTACAGTAGTCATATTAGGATCTATTGTCCAGTTTGTTTAATTTATTAAATGCATAACCAATACTTTGTCTGAAAAGTGGTGAAATAATTAGGCATATTTGGGCCGCAGATTAATAAAATTTTTTAAACTTAATATTTAGCCATTTTACCCAAATTAACATCCCACCTCCTAGATCAGCTACTTAAGTAAATAAAATATAATTGGATCAACATGATGTCTCATTATAACATTACCTTAATTGCTCCCAAAAGCGCTTCAAAATTGATACTTTAATACTATCCACTAGGTGACGCCATAACCCACTACTTTCACAATAACTGATAACAGATACAGATTCAAGATATTACAGATTTATTGGGTAAACATTCATAGGAGTCTAATGTATATTTTAAGTACATTTGATACAATCATGATACAAAACAGCAAAAATAGTCTAATATTTCTTTTATTTAAAAAAATGTCTTCCTTTTCAATCAAGTGCAACTTCCCTCGTCCTCCACAAAGGAGCAATATAAACATAAAACCAAAGTAAAAATAAATCAACAGCTTTACACCAAATATTCACATTATTTATTTGCTCTGTCAAGACTCATAAGGATTTATTATGTCCTCTGTGTTTTAATCTGCCCCTCTGTAGCCTTTTATAGGTGTAAATTACAGTACATTTAAAATAGTATGAAAAACTAAGGGTGATCCAGTACAATAATGAGATACTTATAATTACTTATGTAACGTTGCATACAGTGTTCAGACTCTGTGGTCATTAGGAGAATCAGCTGTAGCGGCTGCTGCGACTGTGACTGCGCCTTCTGGATGAGCTGCGGGTGGAGGAACGATATGACCTGAACAAAAAAATATCCCATTCATTTGAATTAAAGCCAAACAAGTACAGAGACAATTTGCTATAGTTTAGTCTATAATATTAATCCAAAGCGAGAAAAAGAATTATAATAAGTTGGTTACAAATAACTAGAATCAACAATCCTTTGCATTGCAATTAAACAATATTAATTTTAGCTGCCTTCCACCTGATTGAAATATAATTGACCAGTAGAATGTTGTGACGTCCTGCAAACAAGAGTGCAGGGTGTGGTCTTTTCTTCATTGTTTTATAGATATTACATAAATGTGACCTGCTGTTGCTGTTTTTACCTGGATCGGCCTGAGCTTCTGTAGCTGTCACTTCTGTGTCGCCTTCGCCTGCGACTTACACTGCGACTTCTGCTGGAGTAGCTGTCATAGGAGTCAGACCTGTATTTTGTACAGAAAGAAGGCAACAGTGAGAATACAACAGAATTTTAGAACTCAACCATGAACATTGAATGAATGAATGAATGAATGATGCATAATGTGACGCGTCTTTGGGTGTCATGAAAAGCGCTATATAAAAACCAATGCATTAACAGGAACCAACCTGGATCGCCTCCGGTGTTTGGATGAGCGACTTCTGGAGTGACTTCGACTGTAAGTTCGACTGGAGACAAAAAATAAATATGGAAACTAAAAGAACAATAAAAAACTGTACTTTTCCCCCACATATAACTTTGTTGGACTTGGAGTCTATAAATGATGAGACTACACTTTTAGTAAATTAATTGTACAGTAAATGACAAACACCTAAATACTAGAAAAACATGAATAATAAAGAATGCTTTATGTAACTTTTCTCTGGTGAAAGAGTCACCTGCTTGTCCCACAGTGTTATTGCTTTGCCAGGATAAAAATTGTGAATTTGCATAGTGCTCCTTTAAGTTAGTGTTTACCTTCTGTAACTTCGATATGTGCTGCTGCGAGTGCGTGACCTTCCTCTTCTCCGTCTACTTCTGCTGTGGCTTCTGTAAAGAAATGGCAGAAATATATTTTAGAAAAGTGAACACCTTTTTGTAGAGATCCTAAGGGCCTCATTTATCAAGCATTTGCTCACTTACAAAATAAGCAAAAACGTGACTGCTGACATTTTTGTCTTACAAAGGCACTAAAAATGCTAAATTTGAGTTGGTGCCTATACTAGCGTAAGACATATACATCTTCTATAGGTAAACTGAGATAAAAAACACTCACAAATAGCAAATGCATTTTTTCAGTTTGCGCTCACAATTAAGCATCTTTATTGATAAATGAGGCCCTAAGATGTATGTTCAGACCTGGAGGAGTAGCTGGAACTGCCAGACCTGCTCCGCGACCGGCTGGAGGAGTGGGAATACCCTCTGGACCTGGATCGGTGACGTGACGCAGACCGAGACTTCCTGCTCCTTTTTGTGGAGCGTGTCCCTGATGTACTACTATTCTTAATTATCAAAGGAGACTTTTCCTCACTGGAGCTCTCTTGGTTTCTTGGTCTTTGGTTAAGTCGTGCAGTTTTACGCACTTCGTCAAAAAGTGATCCAGGTTTGACACGGTTTTGGCTTTTAATTTCCATTCTAACGGAGTGCTGTTTATTGAGCGCCTGGTTCTTTTGACTTTGGACAGTTTTTGCACTAACGGGTGCTGCACTCACATTCTGAGGAGCGGACATTCCTTTCAAGGGTTTCCATTTCAAGGTAATTCCAGTACCAAGTGGTTTCATTGTTTCAGCATGTTTTCCCTCTGCAGTAGCTGAGACTATACTATTGTGGTCCTTGTTTGCAAGCTGAGGTAAGATAGTTTCTTTGCTCACAATGCCAGAGCATTTTGATTTAGGTTTAGCTTCAGAGCCATTTTCTGAAGGAACAAGTTCTACTACTGTTTCTGTATTGTGCTCTGGAGTACAAATATCCATGTCATCCACAGTTTGCGTATTCCCACTGGGCAAATTGGTAGCATCAATTTGTGAAACATTTTTCTTCTGTTTTTCTTTAAAGGGACTCTTTTTGTTATTTTCACTGTCCAAATTTGCAGATCTTTCAAGTCCATCTTTGGCTTTCCTTGGACTGCTTTTCTCTTTTTTAGCATCATCGTCGTCTTCTTCCTCTCCAAACTCTAATGGCGGCTGCCAGTGAAAAGTCTCCTTAACGTTCTTTGAATGTTTTCTTTTTGACCTCTTTGCTTTATCTTTACTGCTTTTACTTTCGCTCTTTCGTTTGTGTTTATGTTTACGTTTAGCTTTCTTTTTGCTCTTGTGCCTCGTTTGACCTGCATCTGATTCTGGTGATGCCATGGCTGCCACTTTGCGCTCCAGAGCATTCACTGCCTCAGATGTCTTTTTAAGCATGTCATCTTCAGACTCTGAGCTGGCTTCGCCTTCTTCTTTTTCAGAGGCTCCAGATAACCGAATATTCACATTCTTTTCTGAGTCACTTTCAGAGTTCCATCCGGTAGGAAGCTTTTGGTTCAATACCGGATGAACTGGTTGAACTGGGTGAATCATTGAAAGAGCCATAGGATTACTCAGAGCAACTTTATCACTGTCACTATCCCATTCAGACTTGCTAATGAAACTTCCAAGAGTCATCTGATGCATTGGATTAACAGCGTTTATGTTATCTATTGGCTCAACTGTTATATCAGGACTGTTCTCACTCCTACTCTTGGATCCAGAATATGTGGTAGCAATAGATATATACTTTTGTACTCTTCTCAATGAACTATAGTAGTTCTTCCAATCTTTGTCCAATGAGTGATTCTGGGGTGAGTTTTCTGAGGGTGACTGGCTTCCAGAGGATGACCTGCTATCGTTTACATTTGGGGACTTTGACCTAGACCTACTACGACTCCTACTGCAAGAGTAATTTGAGCTGCTGCTTCTTGATGAACTTCGAGAGTCTTGATGACCTTTCCGACTTTCACCAATGTTTTCGGACTGACTCGCTGGTGCATTTGAGCTATGAGACTTTTCTGTACCGTCAACACTTTGCCCTGACGATGAAACCGTCTTACGAGATACTTTGGCACTGATTTCTTTCATGTTGACATAGGAGGGCTTCCATGGCTTTTGTCCAGGTTTCCAGCGCGAAGGTGGAGGACTTTCGCTGAGAGGGATCACCGGAGCACACTCAGATCCCGAGCCAGGGGGAAGTCTTGGGCCAGATCTCCCCTTGCTTTCAGATTCCCTTTCAGACTTTGATCTAGTTTTACTGGATTTTCTTTTTCTTGGAGACCGTGAATAACTTCTATTTCTGGATGTAGACAGAGATCTGGACCCATATCTGGACTGGGATCTAGACATGGATCGAGAGTAGGATCTGGATGTAGACCTAGACCTAGACCTTGACCTCAACCTGGACTTGGATCTGGAGCGACTTCTGGTCCAACTTCTAGACTTACTTCTCGACCTTGAGTAAGACCTTCCTCTAGACCTTGAACGGCTGGACTCATAGGATCTGGTGTACGAGCGTGAATCTCTGAGGGAACGTGAGTAGCGGCGACTTCTTTTGTTTGAGGAATGACGCAAACTTGACAAAGACTTGGACCGAGAACGAGATGGGGAATGCTTTCTTTTGGTTTTCCTCTTAGGAGATGGAGGTTTCTTGGCGTCTGAAATATCTTGGGTTGGTTTCTTTGTGATCTTAATTTTCTTCTGCTTTTGTTTTTTGTTTTTCCTCCTGCGTTTTCTTTTTTTCCCTTTTTGTGGTTGCCGTGGACCAAAATGTTCCATTCTGGGGCCAGGAAGGCGCTCTAACGACTGGGACCATGCTGAGTTGCCTCTGTCATCCCATCTGCTAGTAGTATGTTCAGCAAGCCTGTTGAAAAATAAGCAGACATTTGTACATTTGAATCAAGTAAGGCTACCAATACTCTGCTCATACTTGTCTCCTTTGCTCCATCGCTCTGTGCTGGGAGGCTGATAGACTTTTGTTCTCTTCATCTCCTCTTTCCAGTGCGGAGGAGTTTCACTACTTCCACGCTCCTCTACAGACACAGAGCGAGATTTTGATCTTGTGGGTGTGTGGTATCGCTGTAAAACAAATAAAGATTGCATTATTTCTTTAAAAAAATGTCAAACACAATCAAATGTTTCTGATGTCCTTATAATGTGCAAAAAGTTAGATGTACCATTGTTCCTCTGCCTTTGATTTTCCTTCCCGATTTCGAAACAGACGGCTTCTGCTCAGACGAAACTTTATTTTCATTACTTTGAGGTCTGAAAAAAACACATTACCATCAGAAACTGTTTTCCAAGGAGGTACTTCTTTAGTTTTCAACAAAGCTGATCTAACTCACATCTCAGGCTTAATTTTTTTTTTAGGTGGCATGTCTCGTCGAAGAAGAAAGCGGTTCTCAGGGACCGGTGGTATCTCCTCGGGTCGCAGTACAAGTTTCTCTCTTTTTACACACTGCTCTTTATCATCCTCTCCTTCAATCTCTTCTTGCTCTATGCTGCAAGAGAATAAATCATTTACACTAAAACTCATGTACATGTAAACGTCATGAATAATCCTTGGATTTACGTCAATCACCTTTGCATCGACTGCATCTGAGCAAGGTTCTTCTTTGGAATCTTTCGTCGTTTTTTTGATCGACTTTTAGGATTTTTCTTAAGATTGGGTTGAATTTTTGGCTTACTGTCATGTTTATTCTCTGATTCTAGTGACAAAGCATGAGGTGAGCCCTGAGAATGTAGTGGTTCAGTAGACCTGGATTCTTGCTTCTTTATATCCTCAAGCACTGATGAAAACAATTAAAAGACAAGATGTGTTATCAACTACGCATAGTTCGCATTAGAGAAAATACCTCCTCCCTGTGAAAACGCATACATAAATTGAAACCAACCATCATTGGCAGACTTCGTGATCAGCTGTCCGCAGTCCACCACTCTAACATCCGCATAGGGTCTGCTGGCCGAGTCAGTCTTTAAGCCTTCGATCTTTTTTATCACTTCAAATCCAGAGATGACTAATCCAAAAACCACATGGACTCTGCGCCAACATATTTTGTATTATTAAGATAGAAAATATTTTACTGGGAAATCTATTGACCCTATTTTGTCCCGCCCACTTTTCTAGGACATGCACCTCCTGTTTAGCTGCATTCAGCCTGTAGATTTCAGTCGATGGGTTTATTTTAACTGTCATTATATTTAATTAAATTTAACCCACAAGACAGACAAACAAACACGTTAGCTACCTTAACAGAGCTAAACAGGAAGTGCATTTCCAAGCCAAGTGGGCGGGACAAAATAGGGTCAATACAAGCTAAACTTACCCATCAAGGTGAGGTGCTGTGTTGGTTGTGCTATTTGTTGATAAGGCAGTAAACAGCAGTGAAGAGAACATGAAAACAGGAGAAAAGATAGATGTTTGTAGAACTACATTTACAACCATTTGTGTAATCGGCACAAATTACCTATCCTTTTGCAAAATTGGACTCGAGAAGTAAATCATAGCATTTCATAACTAAATAAGCAAAAAACATACTGCCTAGTAACATAAATACTTTAATTGGCAAACAGGATTTAATATATCATTAACAACATACTCTGAAATACAAATGACAAGAATAAAACAGTCAGAGAGAAGCACAGCCTTGGAGACACATTACCTTGGAGGAGCAGGATGCTAGAGATTCTGTAAATTTTGCACAAAAATGGCAAGAGAAAAAATGTAATATTTGTAGGTAAATAGGTATGTTTCTAAGTTTCTTAAAACAACTGCACACGGTCTCAGAGCATCAACACTTAATGACACGTCTACTCTAAAACTTAAAAGAAATTAACAAAACAGGATATGGAAGAACACAATGTATGAAATTATGTTCACACTCACATAAAGAACTGAGAGCCGTTGGTGTCTTTTCCACGGTTGGCCATGGAGAGTAAGTGAGCCTTGTCATGTTTCAGAGTGAAGTTCTCGTCTGCAGAAGGCAGAAAAACACAATTTACAGTTTTAGTGTTTTTTATTCTTAAGAAAGAAAGAAAGATTCAGCAGCAAAAAACAACTTGAAGATTTTCAGTCTCAAAATTCATCAAAAATGTCACTGGAAATATAATATAGTCACTAAGAGCTACTAAAGTAAAATATGTGTACTGTAAGTGATTTGATTCTGTGTCCATCAGCACCGTTTGGGCTCAGTATGTAGTAGTTAAACTACAGTTATGCAGTACATTGCTGCATTATCTGGCAACAATACAAGAGCATGGTGGCTATAAATGCAACAGCTGTAACGAAAAAGCATTTGAGCTGTGAAAGGCTTTTTGGGTTAAAGGATGAAAAACCTGTACACATTTACTTGTGCACATGCAATAATACTGGATTTTTTTTTTAAGTTAAAAAGAAACGTGTTGAGATCAATGTTGGCATGGTTGGATGTGTACATCTCTTACCTTTTCATTTTGCAAAAGACCACTCTATAAATGAAAGAATATGTTGAACATTTTAGGGCAGGAAGATTGTAGTTTAATAAAGAGAATGCCTACTCTCCATGCTGATTTGATAAAGCTACTACTGGATAACATACACTGGATAACATACACTTTATAACGCAATATGAAGGTCATAAGAGTCAAAGAGGACAAAAAAATATAACATGCAGCATTATTCATGTTCAAATCATGACCCATTCCTAACTTTCCTCATAGTCAAGTATTTTATGGTATTACCTTCAAAGTAGCCACCGTAAATAGATTCTCCTCCTCTGCCGTTGCCTACAACACACATAGGTCTGTTATTTATTTTTTTAAAGTTCTGTTATTAATTGTGATGAGACGTTTAATATAATCTGTTAATACCATCAGTGAAGTCGCCTCCCTGGATCATAAAGTTCTTAACAACTCGATGAAATGTTGAGCCTTTGTAGCAAAGCTTTTTTCCTGTAGTTTTGCCAGTCCCCTTTTCACCTGAAGATAACATAGAAAGTATTATTTCACAGCAACAATAATATTAAATTGTTCAAAATACTTCTAACAGAAACACTGCAGTACATTACTTGAGAGTAAAAGATTAAAAGGTCAGAGATTTTAATAAACGTGTGAACAGTGAGTCCAAGTGGGCAGCTCAGGTTACCCGTTTCCACGCTTCCCTTTTACAAGAGTTGTGGAAAGGATACCACATAAAAGCACACCAAGAAAGTAAGAGAACATGAATAAATGTCTTTTTTGTCCGTGACATTTTATTATATGCAAAACATTACAGAGAAAAGCTGTGGCTAAGCTTGACCTCATCAGTGTCCCATTTCTTTTGAATAGGATGAAAAATTACTGATCTACAGTCAGTATATTAGCAGAATTACAGCCATCTCAAGTAACATACAGGAAGTACATGCTGTTCCACTCACTGACATAAAATATCAGGGGACCCCTTGTGTCCTCCTAATCCCAACTTCTTCATTAGAGGCTAGTTTTGATAGGTCATCAGAGTAAACTGGTGATTTATACTTCTTTTTACCCTCAAACCTCAAAAAAACAAACAAACACTACTTACCAGTGCACAAACAGAGAAAGTTTCTACTTGTCTTAGGACATACATCAGAAAAGAGTTGGAACACAATGCGTCCCACTGCAAAAAACAACACAAAATACATTTTTGTTATTCAGAAACAATTTACTTTCTGGGAAGAATAGAAATAGTCAAACGTTATACTATTTACAGTACATCTGTGCTGCAGCAATGACAAGATATTTCATGATTTTACATGGATAAATTACCTGGCTCCCGGTTGAGCTCAACGTCAAAGTAGCACTGAGGTTGGTCTTTCGCCCCCATTGTGACCAAACTCCTGGAGACCTGACGTTATGAAGAAACAAGCAACGCAGAAGATAAATACAAAAAGCACGCTGTCCTGACTCCTGTCTGTGACTACAATCATGGGACAGCTTGCGACAGTGTAGTGCTTAGGATACTGCACACAAATGCCAAGGGGTGGGACTGGGAATGAACAGTACTACATTTACAAACAACTCATCACCGAGAATTATGAATATTACATTTACACTGTCGGACTTCCGCTTTAAATGACTAGGTTAACGTTACACAAAAATATTTCAGCCGACCAGGAAGAGTCAAATGTGCATTTCTATTGAATGATAAATTACACAAATAAACTAGAATTAGTAGCATTTTGGTTTCCAAATCAGCTCCATATTAAACACATTGTTTTACGTTCTAAGATGGTTGTGCAGCTAAGCTAAGCTAAGCTGCTATGCTTACAGCTAATGTGTAGCTAAAGTTTAGAAACACTTTCACCACATTTAGCCACTCTAGATACACCAAACACAAACAAAATCTACATGTTTATGTATTAATACAAAAACAGAACAACTCACCGCTAAAACTAGCTACTGACAAAGCTAGCTAGTGTTGCTGATGAACGGTTGTGCAGCTGTTTGTAAAAGGGAGGACATGTAGCTACGCAATGCTACCGTACCGAATGCTACCTGCTATGAGCTATGCTAAACCTGAATGAAAAGTTTTGTCCCTTCCGGAGAGCCGTAGGAGATTTGTTGTGGTTTGTAGCTGTAGCAGGAACTCTGTTGATCAGAGTTAGCGTCTATGCGTTTTTATAGTATGGTTGTAAGCTGTACATAAAATGTGATTTTTATCGTCAGATGCATATGCTCAGAAAATCAAAACAGCCAATAACTAACAGCGTCTTTTATAACCGTGTTATTACTACATAGGATGCATCGAAGAAGCTAACTTTACAGGTGCAGAGTAAATTCCAGCGAGAACAATGATACCGAGGTGAGGCACTGTGTTGGTTATTTTGGTCTTAAATTATTAAAGTTTTACATCAGTTTAGCATACAGCCAATAACAATATTACTAAGCATCATCTAGCATTCTTCATTTCACAAGCATGGACTACCAACACATTAGTCTACTGTTGAACATAAATCAGCAACACTTAAATTGATGCAAGTGCTTTTTATGCCACTACTAAACTATAAAAGCAACAATATCTATCTGTCTTTTGTCTCCTCTGTATAGGCACTGTGTTCTCTATGGAGCTTTTGGATAATGTCTATGATCCTGTTTGCTTTCGTGGTTCGAGTGAGGGATGGACTCCCTCTGTCAGCCTCCACTGACTTTGAACACAACCCAGAACTCCAGGAGCGCAAACATCAGCTCCGCACCATCAGCAAGGCCCTGGGACGCTTTCCTGACAGAGGGGCTGTCAAGGGCCATCAGCTTGACATATAGTATGTATCATCCAGCTGTGGCTGTTCAGAAGTGGAGCAAGATACCAAATTTTAATCAGTCTTCATTCACTTAAAACTACTGAATTTGGAAATTAAAAAAAAAACAATACAATAAGAAAAGCCTTGTTCCTGATCAAAAGCAATTTTCTCTGTCTGTTTGCGGGTGAGTTATGCCTGCATGTTTTGATTGATGTTTTGATGAAGTAAAAGAAACCTGCTACCAAACAAGCACTTGCTTTAGTGCTTGATGTTACATGGTTATATACAGTTTATTAAAATGGTATATTGGTGAAAAAAATGTACATATGAACTTTCATTTGATTCAGTTTATTACCGTTAAGGTGTCCTAATCATAGTTGTCTTGTTGAGTCTGGCTGTGAACATTAAGAGCTAACTAACATTGCTGTTTCTTTCAGCTTCACCTCTTATGAGGGTGTATCTTACATGACCGTGTGCCACTGCAGCCTCCCTGTTGATAAGGCCTTCTGCTTTCTGGAAGACTTGCGCTGGGAGTTCACAGCATGTTTCAACAGTGCCCTTGTTTCTCTGGCAGCAAGGCCATATCCGTTTTTAGAGTTTGGTATGTAAAATAGCATATTGTAATATTCACAGCATTTCCTCCTTTTTGCACATTTTCTTTTGGTCACAGACAGCACTATTCAGAAGCTGAAGCCAGCAGTACAACAACTGTGGCGGTCCAGCTCTAGAGGTGACATTGGCTGAAGTCCAAGATGATCTGAAAATCCACCCACCTCAGTTTATTACTTTTGAGGAGGTGGAGTTAAGCAATGGCATTTCTAACGGGCACGTAGAGCCAACCTCTGGGACAGGTACGACATTTTAGGGGGGTTATTTGTTTTTATTATTTTTATATATTTGTATGTAGATAATATTTTTATGTACAATCCTAGAGCTGATGTATTTCTTACATATTTTTGTATAAATATATGTTTTGATTGGTATAGGACAAAACACAAGACTTGAACCAGTGACAGCCCCAGGAGTTCTTTCTTTGGTCCTTAATATTGTTTGTGCATCCCTTAATTTGATCCGTGGAGTACACCTTTTCGAGTACACATTCCAGGTAAGAATGATGTCAGCTAAGTAAAAACAAAACTTTTTTTTTTTTTAACAAGGATAATCTACTCTCACAGGATGACAATGACAGTATTTGGAATGTTGTGGCATTTCTTCTGGCATTTACCAGTGGTATTTGTCAGGTAAAAATATATAGTTTCTTTGGCAATTACATTTTGCTTAATTTTTTTGCACATCACTTGTATGACTTTCTGCCCACAGTGCCACTTGTACGTGTTCCATTCATCGCTGAAGAAAGTTAAATGTTTCACTCTGCTCAGTGTCATTATTTTATGCAACCTGTACCTGCTCGGTCTGAGGAACATGTGGCAGCTGGCTTTCCACATTTCTGTTGCATCGTTGTCTACCGTCCTCATTCTCTCACGGAAACTCCAAGACAAGGTCAATGACTGCGGTGTGTGAGATGGTTGAATGATTTTCTTTTATTATTATTTTGTTAATTGTAGGTAAGCTGAATGATAAGGCAAAGCACTGTGCAATTGTTAACAGATTTTCATGAATATTTTTAATGTTTTTTACCACTTTAGCTTGTGCTTTATCTGTAATGTTTTAAACACTGTATTTCTTTTCCTGTTTTGGTTTGTTTTATTAGATGAAGGACAGTTTCATTCAAAGATCCAACAGAGTATGTTGGAAAACAAATGTATCCTCAGCTGTAACTTTCCAAAGTTTTATAAATATATCAAGAACAATAGTTTGTAAAGAAGTAGATTAGATGTTTATGCAATACATGCCTTTAGGTTCAAACCAAATATAGTGGGGTCTGATTGGTACATTGACAACAGGCATCTATATTTTGTATTTACATGGGCCTAAAAACATAAATACTACAGTAGGACTCAATATTACAACTTGCTGTTGAGTGAGCAAATATTACAAATATTTGATGACAATTAAAAACTACTTAGATAGATTTACAGTTTTGACATTTACAAAAGTTACACTTTTGTCATGTTTAGGACCAATTTTTCCGCTAATATTTACAATTCCCTCTGATTGCACTGATTTATTTAAGTAATGTAACTTATCAATTTGAACTTTTTTGATGGGGCAGTGTGTGGATGTTTTTTTTTTATATATCAGCTTAAGCTAAACAGGATTTATTTTCTTTAGGACTTATATTGGGGGTAATTTTTCCTTTTTTTAGGTGTGTTTATTAAAACGTGCAGAAGGAATGGGGAACTGATAATATTCATCAGTTTTATAAGCTTGGGGTTGCTTATATTTTGTTGTAGCAAGATTTTTTGAGGTTGTAGTTGCACTATTAGATGGTAATCAAGTGTCTGTCCAAAACAGAGTTTCCTTGAAAGAATTATGTGGTCTGTTAAAATGTATATTTCCCTGACAATCTCTCTACAATTACAATTATAAATTCAGGTACATGAAGACTTATTAACTCTCATTTTAAAAGTTATTTTTCTGGGAAGTATTTAGGACCAAATTAATTCAAGTGAATAAAAGTGTCTGCACATGAAGAACAAACAGATTTGAATTGATTGTGAAGAGTCATAAATGAATTTAATGGTTTTAAATAGAATCTACCCTTTAATGTTTTAGCTGCAGTTTGTTTAACAGTTGTACTTAATCTAACATTGTAACTGCCAAATACACTGACTTTGTATGTTGAGGCAAACCTGACATTTCAGTAATAAAGCTAGTCTTTTCACAAACCGAATAGGTATTCTTTATTTTTGCGGATAACGTAGTAAATACTCAGGCATCATAAGTGGAAAAGCTTTTGTCCACCAGGGGGAGCCATGTTACAATGTTATCAGCATTCAACCCATTGAGTCATTTGAAGGTGTTTTCACGTGCAATTGAAATTCAGTGTTGGCTTTTGAGTAGAAGGTATTTAATAACCATGTTTAAATAATTACTAATGAATAACCTAAATTGTAAAAATATCTATTTAAGCGAGGCAGGCAGTACTTCAATCCACAAGCATTGCCTAGTCTAGTTGAACTTTGACTTTGCAGTTCATACTCAATATAATTTACATTCTGTGTGATCCGTCTTTAACCCCACTGCTGTCAATAGTGCATGACCCTTGTGGAGAAGTGCTGACCAGTGACCAGTATTCCTGATGACCTTTAACCTTTGATCATTTACCTTTGCAGTTTCCAACAACCGCACACATCTCATTCTGCCTAAGTTCAGTTTAACCCTCATTGTAATGGAAAACCAAGATTTGAACTGCTCATAAAAATACATTCTGGACAGCAACCAGCCACTCCCAAGGTCAAGTGTATAAAAATAACAATACTACTATACAAGAAATAAAGCTAAACAGGCTTGTAAAAAATGAAATGCGCTCTTTTTAAATAATTAGTCATTCTAGAGATGGAAAATCACCTGTATCATCACAAAAATTAAAACCATACATTTCAAGGGAAATATGCATGTTATATCAGTAATTGCATTCAACTAAAACATTATTTTACTTAAGTTTTCTGTGTATTATTGTTATTTGTGGCTAAAAAGTAACTCTGTGATCCATTTTGTCAGTAAATAGGCTATCGTCTACAAAATTACATTTATGCATAGGTGTAGGCCTACGAAAATTCACCCTTATAAGTGTAGCCTAGCCATTCCTACTCAAATCAAGCCTAACCAAAACATTTTAAAACAATATTTGCTTCTTCACTTGTATGAATGAATTCATACACTGTAAGAAAAAAAAAAACAGAAATATCCAGTCAAGCCAGCACTAGCTGAAAAAAATGTGCCCAAGGAAAGCATTAAGAAAGATTTTTGTGGCATAGTGACATTACTTAACTTCAAGTGCCAGTGCCCTACAAGTGCCTGTTTGAACACATTCTTCAAAGAATTGTGCTTCTGTATACCCAAAATGTAAAAATAAAATATATCGAATGTCCAAATTGTTGTTGGCGCATGTTTCAAATAATAGTAGCCAATGTATTTTAAACCTCCACTACAAAAACATATCTGCAACAAAAGGATGAATTGGCCTGAGCATTTCCATTCACTGCAGACTCTTTGTGTAGATGTGTTAAGGCTTTAAGGCCTTAAGGCTAAGGCACATCTCTCAGGCCTATTGTAGTGAGGCAGTACTCACAATGGCTTTTGATGTTCAGTGGAGCACCAGTTTTGATAAACCCTACATACTTTGATGATGTGATGATTTTCAATATGCAATTTATAGTTATTCCACACATTGCACTCTTATGAAGATTTACCTCAATCAAGAATATTTCTAGTTTAAAGTATGTTGATTATCTTCATGAATGAGTATTTAAAAATAGTGAACTCTGTGCTAAATAAAAATATAGTGCACATTTGTAGCAAGGTTAAGCAATCTTCTTCTTCATCATGATCAGATTGAGAAATTCTGTTCTTTAATTACTGTATATTTTCCAAAAAGTGAACCACAGTAAATAGCTTATTTCTCCAATTCTACATAATTAGGCCATTAATAAAAGTGTTGTCACAGACCTGCTCACAAAACGCTGTGCTAATATTGAGTACAATACACTTCACAAACACAGACCTCTGCAGACATGACTCATGCTTTCCCTGATTGAAAAACTGATGTGTGTCAAACATGAAATCAGGCTTCCTCCATTTAAACGAATGTGTGAATCTATTTCCTTCAGCCTGTTTACAAACGGCAAATCAAAGAGCTGCGCCTGAAACACAGTGTATGCCTCCAATGATTAGTGTGCACGCTGAGAAAGAATAGCTCTGTTTTCAAGTGCGGTGAGCATAAATCACTGCAGTATATACAATGGCATAGACACAACAACAATACCCTATTAGAACCAGGAGGAAAAAATAACTAAGTCAAAGAGAGGGTCAAACTACAAGAGAATGTTCTGCTATCGAGGTGTGCACAGTTGAAGCCGGTCTATTTAAACGTGCTTGATTGAAATCCTCTTAAGAATGTGTCATGTTGGTGCTCTTGGTGGGTGGGCATCCTCAGTAATGTGCTTCTTTAATGTGAGAAGTGTGTTTGAAGCATGCTGTTATGTAAAATGGGATTGTAAGAGTGTAATAATCCAGTGTGCAATTTAGCATAAAAATAATCACATAATGTGAAGTAGAAATCTTTTATCAAAATGTGCACTGCAAATTTAGGACATTAATTCACTTTCAAATACTTTTAAGGTATGTAGCTACGAATATTTTTTATAAAAGTGTTTTTTGACTTGTTTCAAAGGTCTCTTCCATATCAAGTCAAATTAGTGGCCAAGAGTAAGATGTGTATTCACTTATCACATGAACTAGCTATTTTTTTTTTATTGTATTATCTCCAGTAAATATTGTCTTGGAACCAGTAAAATCTTCACAAAAGTCACATAAACAATTATTTCTCACCTGGTCAAAAGTATTCAAAGTGCGCACGACCGGTTCAACTACATTTTTAGTAAACCATAGTAAAGATGATTATAATTAAGATTTTATTGAACATTTAGCTTGTTTTCACCCAATTTAGTTGTTTGGGTAAATTATTGTCTTTTGTCCAGTAAATATGACTTATGTGATGAGGAATCCACAAATGTTACCTAGCAACCACGTGGTAAATCTGGGCCAAAATCAACATAAATAACAAACGAGTGTTAATATGACAAGTTATTATAACTTTTAACACTTTAATTGTGTTAAATGATTGTTTAAGCTTCCAGGAAACTGTCAGTTGTGTGTAAATTGTCTTTTGACGACACATGTGGAGAGATTCAGTTTTAGAACTTAAATTACTAATTCATTTTCAACTTTTAGCTGTCAATTTCTTCATAGATTGCAACTTAACTTCAATAAAACTATAATAAATATTTACCACAAAGACTATCACACCAAACTAAGTCAAAATTGTGGTCAATCAGTCATGTGTGCTTTAAGATTATATTCTGAACTCATACTGTCTATTCTGAATGTTTTGTTTTTGCAGTGTGTGTTTTGGAAAGCTACTTTGGTTCATATTCTGTAAAGTTCTTCCATTTTATTACCCACTTCAAGATCTTTTTATATTCTCATAAGAAAATCTTCATGAAAATGCAGAGCAGTGATTTTCTGAGTCAACAGATGAGATCACTGACGATATGTGTCACTACCTCCAAAAGCCACTTGTCTGGATGGCACTCGCAGCTCTTCACCTTTCTTTATTTGTCACATAAATATTTCACCAGTGTTATGAATATTAAGACGCACGCGAGGCCACAACACCTGTATCTGCATTTCCCCAGTCTGAAAATAATCATTTTCAATGGACAGTTTGTTTTATGAACTCTGACAGCATTGAACACATTAATTTACGTGTAGGATAACTGTATGAAAACAACCGCCCATCGTGTGAAAGTCCCAGCCCTTCAAAGCAGCCCCTAAAAATATTTACTATTACTTCAACTGTCATAAATATTCAATTGTCTTCGCTGGTGTTTAAAGTGAGAGGGTGATGAGAGGATGTTTGCAAATGGTTTTACACAGAGCGGCACAGCGAGAGGTCTGAATGGCTCAAAGGCAGCAATAAATCTGAGCTACAACACAGGGATTAGCCGAAATAGCTGGGGTTTACTGTGACTGGGCATCTAGCCTTTAAGCAATGGCCCAGACCAGACAAAACAAGCAAAGAGCCCAAGTCAAGCTGAATCTAAAACAAGAGCTGCTTAGAATAGTGATGACAAGATTCAAACAATTACTCAAACACACTGATGAAAACAATGAATGCATTCTTCTAATTGCAGCAGCTTGTCTTATTATGATCGTTTTTTCCAATACTAAATTTTAATTTGGACCCTCTCACAGAACAAGATTTTGACACCAAAGTTTTTTAATATCTCATTTTAAGCCTGATTTATGCCATTTCTGATGTATGTAGGTCTATTTAAGCCTTTCTATTTGTCTCTCACTCCTACAAATCCTTTTGCACATCGATAGTTTCAAATTCATGGATTTGTTTGGCCACTGGCACAGCTTTAGAACAGCTTTTTAAAGAACAAAGGGGAAGTAAATATCACAAAACAAAAGGATCTTATCTCAAAGTCATTCAGTGACTCACATGGCTCTTTCTTATAAGACTGTAAAGATACAATGATAATAATTAGATCAACAGTTTATGGAGATCTAATTTTGACACAAAGCTCTTCTTTTACAATACTCGTATAGTTTCCAGAACGTTTGTCCCAAATTAGATTTATTGTACAGACTCATTCATTCCAAGAACATTTTTGACACAATGTATGTAATTTGCTGCATTCCAGTACATATTAGATTTTATAGTCACATCTCAATACAAGCTTTTATATTTCTGCAGGCTTATTATTTGTTCTGGTTTATTTGGTTCCACTCGTAAGCACTGACGCAGTTTATTCTAGGACTAGTTCAAATTGTTGAGTGCTTTTATCAGGGGCCACTAGTCATATAATCAGAAATCATCTCAGGGCCATCTTGAGGCACGCTGGGCCTGAGTTTGACACCCCTGATTTATTGTATCTTGACTTAATTAGCAATCTTAAAATATCACTAATAAGACTGGTTATAGACTATTATAGATAAATTACTTACATCAAACAGAGGCTGCATTCAGTTTATAGTAATTACAAGGAAATAAATCTAGGCATTGGCTTTACTTTGAAAATCACAAACCCAACAGAATAAAAAACATGCTTCAAACACACTTTTATGTTGCTTTGAGATTAGCAGGAACATCAAGCTGTGTCCGCGCATTAAAAAACATGGACACAGTGGAAGGTAGGAACTATTAAGATGCAAATGAAAATACCAGAAAAATCTTAGGATTAGCATAACCACACAAATAAGTTAGCGGGAAATCTCCGCGACGAGAGGTTATGGCCTTGTCAGAAAACATAAGAGCCACTCTTAAACTATTATTATAATTTATTCAATTGTAAGTTCAAGTGTAATAATGTCAAAAGTGTATATCTTTACATACTACTATACATCAACAGGAAATACAAAATTAAATATCAGGTGTACACAAATGTGGACTTTAAATACAGTACAATGGCAGCTTTACAGTTTCCACAGTTGGCAGCGTAACATTGCACAAAGAAGTTTTTTTGCACGTTAAATATAGAGATACTGCACTATGCTCCCTCAAAGCAAGTGGAAAATTGGATTACACTTTACATTACAGCACATACCGGCTCTGTAACTCTGTTAAATATATATATTTACTTTCATACTGGGCTAAGTTTAATCAAATTATCATGGAGGTGGAATTAGAAGTTGAAGAACTGAGCAGTTACCATAGGTGACCACCCTCAATTCTAGAAAAGTTTGAAAATAGTGGAAAATGGAGTGAAATCTTAGTTTATAGAAGATACCTGTAATGACAAATGCAATTCAGTCAAAACTATGAAATCTGAATAGCAAATTATATATATATCCCAAAACATTTTCTTGCTTTTTTATATAATTTATGTGGCATCATTGACTGTGGGCATTCTATTAGCCAGTGGTTCTCAAACTGTGGTATGAGGGCTGTCTATGGTCTTACGCAAAGCCTTGTGGAGTTAAGTATTTGTTTGATTTAGATGCAATTATATATTCACAATTTTATCCTTTAAGGGTATATAATATTAATTCCTACATTGTTAATGCTTTTACAATTGTGTAGTCTCGTTTCAGACCATGTCTTGCCAAAATTTTGATCCCGTAAAGTCTGTATTTAGGTACTAGGAAAGTTAGAAAAAGAGGATCTGATCATGTTACCAGCCAGTGTTACAGATCATATCCGTGCTATAATAAAAGTGCTGTGGATATCTCATTGACTGATAACATGAGCAAATCCACTTTTCGGTTTCTAGCATTCTTTTGGTCTCATCTGTGTAGAGCACTTGTAGATCAGTTGTTGACCAACCGACACACTCATTTTTTGCCCAGTTTTTACTTCTTTTTAACTGGTACTTGGTGTGAAAAGCTTGAGAACCACTGCTCTAAGTAAGTGGACAGGGACATATTAATTTAGTTCCCCTCTATTCACATACATTTACTGTTTAATAAAGTGCTCCCGTAAATTGTAAACAAACGGTCACAATATTATAATACTATCTTTTGTGTTTTCTGACCAATGATTCTCCACACTCAGAACGTCTTTCATGCTAGATTGGTACATTCAGCATCATAATGAGCGATACAAGGGCAGTATGTTGTTTGAATATAATCAACAGTGGACTGGGTTTTTCTGGATGTTCCCTCTTGCATGAACACACCAGTGACTCTCAGAGCAACCCTGCAAGCCCAAACACCCAACGTGACCGAGCCAGTCATTCTCGTCGTCATCTTTGTTCATTTTAAACATAAAAAACTCATCCTCTGTCTTGTCAAGTCCATCAGAAATGCCTCTTTGTGAATATTTCAACAGCATTTCAACAGTGAACATGTTAACCACTGCACCAAAGCACACTTAAAGCATACACTGAAACACATGGTGAATTTAAATATAGTTATAGGCTGTACAGGAGGCTCTGATGTTCATGGAAATCTCAGCTACACAACTGTACATTACAGTATAAGTACATCACAAATTATTCATACTTCAAAAAATGGCTGAACAGTAAAAGTGACAGCAATCTGGCAAAAATTGGTCCAAACATAAACTGTATTTACTGTTTCTGAAGTAGGGATACATAATTAAAGGTGGGGTAGCTCATTTTGACATTGTGAATACAATTTAGGTTTTAATTTTGACAACTTCCTCATAAATCTTTCGACACATGTATTCATTTTTGGTGGCAATTGTGGCCTAAATACCACTTTTTACAAAAAGGCCATTAAAGAGGAGAAGACCACCCAAGCACAGCCAATCAGAGAGCTGCATTCGGCTCCTGATTGGAACAAAAATTCCATTCAAATTGTACTCATTTTTTTCACAAAGTGCTGCATTTATCATAGACTTTTTAGTGAAAGACACAAAATGTACTAATTTACAACTAAACAAATCAGCTACTCCACCTTTAATATAAATCACAATATAAATGTCCGAATTTAAAAGCCTGTAATGGTTTACTTAACTTTTCATTTGGAAAAACAAAAGTTTTTATTTTTTAGTTATTATTTACTATTATTTACATACTTTTTACTAACAATAATGCCCCTGGTTGTGTGTGCCAATATTTATGTCTCGTAATACAAACATTTTCTGAGCTGTAAATACACACTTAACACAGTTTGAACGACGAAACCCATAAACTTTACAATGTCCACATGTCTGACTCTGTACAATGGTGCGTGCTTCTGCTCATGTGAATGTAAACATGTCCCAAAGGCATTTCCTTGTTTTGGGTTCGGTGTGGACTGAACAGCTGGTGAGTGGAGAAGTGTGGACCCATCATTTAGAAATGTACACAAACAAAAAGAGGCGCACAGTGCAGTCACACCCCACAGAGCAGGAGGCGCTCATGGCAAAAGCCTGGGGGGCAGTGGTTCTCTGATGAGAGGAGTAGTGCAGCAAAGGGCATTGGTTCTCCTGAGCCTTCACTATGGATCACATCTCACCGGTCATCTCTCTACGACACAGTTCATCTGGCATTTATAAAAAATACTCCTCTGCTGGTAAGCTCATGAGTTTTCTTGTTTTGTTTTGTTGCCACAGTGCCAAGTAGAATCCAACTCTTATCATTCCTTCCTTTTGCTCACAAAATACATTCAATGGTCAAACTTCTATGGCCTCAGTCTCCTACCTCGCACATAGTAGGATCACGTCTTACTTCGTCTAATAGCTTATGTATTTGCATCGACATGCTTGTAGATGTTTGAGCAAAGGAATCCGATAAGCGATTTCCAATCATCTGTATAATGAGATCACACCACACATGTTTGCTGCTTGTGGATCTCTTATTTAATAACATTATCATGACTAAGTGGCCATTGCCCACTGTCTGCGCACGCTTTAAACTAATAATGATTGACTCCAGCATCCACAGTGCTATTGAACAAAATAAAATGTGCGTCAAACAGAGAATGATCCTTGGTGATATGTGCAAAAGTGGTGTCCTGATTCCTTCATACATACAAAATATTCCTGTTTTCTTCTTACAATGTGATGTAATGTCTTTGCGCTGACTGACGGGGAAGGTCAGATGCTGGAGAGGTCTTCGTGGCAGGAGGAGGAGTTGCGGCGAGCTTTGGGGCTACAGCGTGTCAGCATGGTGATTTGGGTGCTGAAGTTGTTGCTGCTGCTCCCAATCGACGGGTGCTGGTACTTTGTGTCGTGGCCCATGTATCGCTGCAAGTGCCACCTTCGCCACTTTCGCTTGATTTCAGCTTGAACCTGTAGGAACACAATTTAGGATATAGTCAAAACTTTGTGAACAAAGACAGAAGCTAGAGAAGGACACCACAAATCTTAAAATGAACCCTGGATATATAATTACATGTTTACCCTAAAACACTTACACTTATGTAAATACAGGGCAAATACTTTAGAAGTTTTTGTAGTTTAATTAAAATAGTTTTGTAAATAAATGACTTGGAGGCTGCCATTTTGTTGCGGTTATGATGACATAAAATAGTGTAACTAAACAACAGGTAACTTAGCAACATGAATTCCTGGGTTAAACGTTGTCAGTTTGAGCCGGAGCAACGCCAAATACAGGAAGATAATGTGGAATCTAGTGACACTGAAGATAATTGAACTGGACACTGTCAGTGGTGTTTTTGTGGCAACTGTTCACCTGATGAAATTGTGGCAGTAACCATGGAAACACTATTTTATGTCATCAATCCAGAATGCATGGACAAAATGGCGGCTTCCAGTGGCTTGAAAACAACATAAACAATGACAATTATATAAAAAATAGTCAGCAGTTATATATTTGTTGCATGAAAATGAAGTTGCAGTGTCCCGTCTACTTCTAATGTGTCTGTTCACACAAGCCGTAAAGCTGTGAATGTGACTGGATGCACTTTCTGCACTCTTGTTTTTGTATCGTAGTTTTAAATGTGTGAGTTTTGTGTGTGAGTCTTTCTGCTTTATAATTGTTCTTGCTCTTGTGTACAAATTGTGCTATATGAACAATTAAAAATGTGCCTTCACTTGTCTTTTTTTTGTTATTGCTCCTACTTCCCTGTAAAGAACATTTCATTGCTAAGTTCGTCCATAATCTGTTCTTTGTTATTCACATTGTCCCTTGTAACACTCCCCTGTGGAAAGTGTGTCTGTTTCAGATGCTGGTGGTACTTTATTTTTCTCAACTTCAAACTTGTGTGTGGAGACCTATATTCATATGATTTTATGTTATTCTGCAATTCCAACGTTTCATATGCAAATGTTTCTAGCACAAAACGTTCTCAAGCTGATCTGCTACAAGCAAAAAGAAAAGCATGAAAAAATATTAAGAGTGAATATTTCTAAGAACAGCTATATTCACTCTATTTTCACTTTATTGCATATTATAGGTTATTGAACATAAACTCAATTGTTCATATGTGTCGGCACAGTGAGGGGAAAGTGATACACACCTTGAGGTATCATCTACCGATCACAATAAAAATTAAGCTTGTATGATAGATTATCCCATTTTTCTAATTTTCTAATCCTTGTGGTAAATATTTATCATAGTTTTACAGCAGTAATCACAAATTATGAAGAAATTGACACACAAAAGTTGAAAATTACAGAGTTTCAAAGCAGAATCCCTCCACGTCATCAAAAAGCATAAAAATGCAAACAATTTATACACGATCGGCACAGATTTCTGTATAACTGTGTCAAGTTTAAAAAATAATTCAACACAATTTAAGTGTTACAAAATAATGTCATTTGTCAAATCATAACATCTATAACATATATGAATGAATTCATTTTTAGTGTGTTACAGTATTTTGTATGATTGAAGCTTACAAAATCCAGTAAGCATGGTAAAATTTGCAGGGATGGGGTTTCCATCCAGGACTACAGATGGAAATTAACTGTAAGGTAGAATCTGGTACAAGCATCTCTGACATTGTGCTTAATGTAATTGTATATTGTCCTTAATAAACATTACCTTACCTTATCATATTTTCATTTTGTTCATCTGCAATTATTTTAAAACTACTGCAGAGGTCACTAGAGAGTGACCAACACAGTTTGTGTAATGTGTCATTACACTCCTTGAGGCATCGTCATCCCATCACTACCTGAAACTGCAGTTGTCAAGTCTGTTTCTTTGTAGCGACTTTGGGCTTCTCTTATGCAAACTCGACTAGTGAAAGTTGTATTATTGCTAAAATCTAGAGCTGTCATTTACGAAAACCACTTTCTCAATAAGCCTATAGTATAGTACTTTTAAAACTTTCTCATTTATTTTATACTACTCTGTACAATGACAACTGATGAGACATCTCTAGTGGCACTAAGCATGAAGATAAAAGCAAAATATATGCATTTCAGAAATAGTCCCCCCCAGGAGAGAGGTTTTATACAGGATGAAAGTGTGAGAGAGAGAGAGAGAGAGAGAGAGAGAGAGACAGAGAGAGACAGACAGAGAGAGAGTATATACAGTATGTGCAGGGATAATGGACATGCTTAAACCATGACAAAGGAAGACACACACACTGAATGTTTTAGAAAGAAGAGATCAAAGTAGTAGTGATATAGAGGCTTGATTTTTTTCCCCCAACACAGTTATGCCACAACCTGGTTAGAATACTTTTCCCAAATCCTTACAGTTAAACAAATTAAAGTAAACTAAGCCTAACTCCAACCTTACCCAAACAAAAAAAAAAGTAATGGTGGTCTTTATGTATTTAGATTATATAAATACTAGTAAAACATAGTCCGCTGTACAAGATTCAAGATTTTTCTAAAAGTGTGGCTCTAACTTCCCATGTATATCCATTTTAGTGCAATTTATATCGTCACTTTCTGGTTCGATGGGCAGCAGGTTCCATAACTCTTACCTGGCAACTAAGGGTCAAAGCTTGTCTGAAAATATATATGTTTCTTGCTTGTAAATTGTTCTTGCATTTTGAGCGTTAATGAAATGAACTCAGCGCTACTTCCTATTTTTCAATTTTTTAAAAAAACATTTCTTCACAAACAGTCATAATAAAAAGATGTGTTTGCTGCAACTCTACGAACCTATTTCATTGTTCAAACATTTTTTGCCAAATCACTGCTCTGAGCATCTATACAGTATTCAAGTTTTCAAGAGTCATTTCCTAAAACCTAAGTCGGATGTGGACAATGTCATCTTACTCATCTGTAAGATTGAGTGCCGCTCTGCTCACAGAGTATAATGTAATTTCTAAAAGTAGCCTCTCGGAGCATCACTAAAAAGCTTCCAGCTCAAAAGTGTGCTTTTATTGCCAGGCTGTCCTTTTGGGAAACACTCCAGAAATATGCTGAGGGGAGGAGCAGGCTGGAATGACTCAGTGCTCTTCCGACGGTCAAGACTTTGTGGGACAGTATGAATGAGCTTACACAGGAACTACTGATGAAAAATGGGTTGCATCTATGACATTGTAAAATTCACTGTCATGGGTTCAAATGGAGGGCAGCAGAAGCCTCTATTCATGTGTTTCAGAATAATGAGGACGGTTCCCATAGCAATGAACAACTTAAAACCAAATATTATAAGAAAAGATCTTGAAGAAGAAACACTTGAATAGGTCTGGTCTTGAGTTTTTAATCCAATTCTAATGTTGTTTCCTCATCTAAAAAACACAGCTAGTTTTCCTTCGAGATATTTTCTGTTCTCTTCTGCACCATAAATCTGTCAAATTCGTTTGGAGCATTTCTGCAGCGTTAGCATCCCAGTCAAGATAGTTTTGATTATTTCTCATATTATTTTTCTGATTAGAGATTCCAAAGAGGAGCTGCTCTGACCCATGTTTAAAGGACTGAAACGATGCAAATGATGCATCATAGTTCTCCTTTAATGTTGTTAAAATATTGTTAGACTTTATGACAATTGTTTCTTTCATAGGCGTCTGACCAGGAACTTAATAATCACAATTATTTAAATCATTGAAATCACAATTATTCAAACGATCATTTGGGAGAGAGACTGCAGAGTGTTAGTGAGCATTAAATGTAGAGAGTGAAAAGAAGTTAAGGTCAATAATCACGATTACTCGATTACAAAATTTTTGCAAACGATTAGAGCAATAATTGTAATTGAAATTTGATTAAATGCACAGCCCTATTTGTTTATTATTAATTATGCATTCTAACAGTTGAACGACAAACTTTCCGAGTAATCCTTCCCATCTCACTTTTAAACTAAGAGTTCTTGTGATGTCATGAGCTCTTTTATTATCAGTGCACTCCGGCCTGCACCCACAAGGAAATCACAACTGTTTAAAGTGTGTTTACATAACAGTGAGAAGGACGTACCTCTCCGTTGAGGAAGCAGTAGAGGACTGCCACCACGAAGCCCTAAATGGAAAGAAACGAGAAAAACAATTTGTGTTAAGGTTAAACGCCCCATCAAACGTGTTTACTTTAGCTACATACTCCTTTATTGAGGCATATTCTGCATGGTATAGACTCCCTACGTGCCACTTACAAGGCACTATAAGAGCTAGTTTGAACAGGCTCCATTGTCCTTCACTCGTCATTATGTGAAGAACTGAAACTGCACTGCACTTGTGTCTGGCATCAGCCTCAAGCTTTCAAAGAATTACACTGGTTAATGTTGGGCGCCTGCTTTGGATTTATTGTTTAAAAGCTGTTGTGAATAATAAGCTCAACACTTGGGCATCTTGAAAAGTAGAACGAGCCATTCGAAAACACCATACAATGTGGAGCAACATTGACATCACACTTTTAAATAGTACATACATTTTAATAAAGCTACACTAAGTAACTTTTCTGCCCGCTGCTTTTCTACTTGCTATAGAAGTGCCTCAAATGTTACACAGTGAGGCATTTAACTTATCAATCTTTCATTTTAAAGCAATTAAAAAGCTGCAACTGTACATGCGTGATAGAAAAAAAAAAGTTATGATAAGAACTAGAAAGTGCTGTCATGGCAACTAATGGTAACTAACATCTAGTAGCAGTTCTTTTTGTGTATAAAGACAGTTTTGTAATGCCCCACATTTTCAACAGAGCTCTATTAAAAATCTAAAACTGCACAAAAATTATCAGTAAATCTTTTGCTCAAATAATTTTTAAACTTTGATTTTATTTTTGTGAAGTAAAATGTAGTAAAAATGATAATAAAAGTGATAACACTAACTGAATTTAGTGTGAAATTCTGCTGTTTGTGTCTGTTTATTGTTGAACATTTGGTCCCGCGATGTCTTATTTAACAGCCACAACCTCAGAAATTCCTCTAAAATACTTTGATAATTGGACATTTTTGCATTTGTGCTTTTAGGTTATGGCCATGTTCTACCAACCTACTGTGACAAAAAATATATATATATATTTTTAGGTGATAAAATATTTGTACTTTTAGGTGATACATTCTTTATTCATAGTAGTAGTTGTTTAGCCAAGCTGGCGCCACCTCGTGCCTCATTTCAGTTCCATTTCACTCCAGCTACAAGGTCAAGTATCGCAGGACTGCAGACAGCTCCCAAAAAGCAGGAAGTACAATCGCCCATTCAGTGAACAGGAGAGGAGTGGCATGTTGGCCAGAACCAACCCGTGTTGAAATAGCAGACACTTAATGTTTTCCTCCTTTGACCTTGTGTCTAATATTAACTTAGATTATGATATTGTACCTTTTAATGTGCCAGTTTACGTCATAGAAACGGCAACAATCACTGACACATGTTTATGCTCTACTTCCTGAATGACAAAACAACCAAAAAGCAATGATTGGTTAAATCAAAAAAGTCCCGTCTACTGTGAAGCGAACAAGCCCCAAAGATGCGGGTCAGACAGTTTCCACAAAGTGAAATGAAACTGACTGACGCATTAGGCTAGTAGTTAATGTACTTATTTTTGGTTGAGTAATGAAACGTTTATAGTTTATTTCTGTAAAAAAAAAAAAAAAATTCTAATGCAGTGTTTTTAGGGTGAAAGTTCATTTTTATATATCAGCGAGAAAATGTTCTGACAATGACAGATGGAGTTCTCGACATCATTAGGACCTTACTGTGTATATATATAGCACTACATGTACCCTATTCATTTTATAGCTGCTCCACTTGAAAGATGGCCTCTGTAACTACCATGGCAACATTCTCAGTAGTTCTTACATGTTGTAGAAAAATTCAAAGCAGCTTTAAAAGTGATATTTGTCTTTATTTGATAATCTATTGCTTAAATTAAGCTGTCCTTCACAAAAAGGTGCGTACCTGAAAAGATCCCAGGATCAGATCAAAAACCAGTCGCAGCTCTGTCTTCACTTGCTCCGGAATGAATGCGAAAATAATGAAATTGATCCCAAACAGAGGAATCAGCAGCAGTGTTGACTTGGCCAGTCTCCTGAAACGACAAGTGCAAAACACATTAATGTGGCACCGGGCCTTCCGCAAACCAATTTACAATTTGTCTCTATTTGTGTCAATAATGAAATGCTATTGCACACTCTCTTTCATTTTATATTTGGGCCCAGAGATGGAAAAAACTGATTAAATGTGTCAGCGGGAGAATTGCCCCACATTACAATCTTATGAGAGACTCTATCATGCAAAAATCAGTTTATGCGCACATCAGCTGGCATCAAATCTTTCCCTGCTGCATTTCATCCCAGTGTAAGGGGATTTTTGCATCTCTTCAGTCCAGCTCTTATCAATAGCATCAGCAAAGCATGATTCTAAATGCATAAAAACTCAAAGCAAACTATATACTCACAAGTACTGGTTGGACTCTTTTCTCCCAATATCTGGACAGTTGATCTTCTGACGGAGTATTCGAATGATGCAGATGAAGAGGGAAAAGTTAATCTGCAAAGAAAACATCAAATCGAGAGATTTAGCTTTACTGTTAAAAGATTATAAAATGTAACATCAGTGTGATAAATAAGCCAAGCTCAGACAACATTTCAGAGCTAGCATTAAAAGTGAGCTATAAGTTTTCTGTTGGAGAGTACATCGTCTGCTTAAGTCACAGAAAAGGTGTCTGTGGTGCTTATAGAGCTCGGGAAGCAGCGTCCAAAAACAACGGTTACCATGGAAATAATAGCAAATAATGCCATGTTTATGCCATGTACTGTATATGTCCAAAAGAATACATTAGCGAAAAGTAAACAAAACAGTGGTGGAACAACCAAATAAACGGCTGAATCAGGACTCGTAAACATATTTATTTCTCTCTGTCACACTCTGTAAGTTGGGTAAATTAATTCTATTTTCAAAAGAAAACCATTTAAAATGTTTACTGGTTTAACTTTAGGCAAAATGAAAATTCTAGTGTCGAGTGATGACACGACACTGAGCTCTACACATAATTTCACTGTAAGGCACTACGGAAAATTTTGTATTGTTCTTCGTGAAAACAAGCAGGTGAAGGCATCTGCAAAAAAAAAATGAATTGCATGAATCCTCCACTAACACCACAAGTTACCTTTAATGTCCTTTAAAGCTTAGTATTTTAGTCTGATGCCAACTTTTTCTTTTTCTTTTGCATGAGCAAATATACATTTACAAAAATCATAACTTGTCAGTTTTCGCATGTTTTTTTTTTTTGCCTGACACATTTCCAAACACAAATAGTTGTATGAGATAAACGTCTTTTTGAATAGATTTTTGTGTGGGAATTTCTTGACAGCTAATTTGTGTTAAACCACAAAATGGTGCCCTTCCAAAGGCCTGCAGCTGGTGAGGAAAGGAGATGGAGTTATGTGATCTGTCAGTCTGCTGGCCTTGATCCTAATGTGGATTAGCACCAATGAAACCTGCTTTGTCAACTGTGGCTGCCAAGTGATGACAGATAGGCAAAAAACCAAACTAGCATGCAAACGCCAGAGATAAGGGTAAGTAACAAACCACTAAAATACATGAACACAGGATAACAGCTGCAGTGGCCTCAAAACATGTGCTCTAATCAAGGTAACTGACTTAATTTAATTTTTGCAAAACCACAGAGTGAGCCATTAAATACAGCAGAGTAAACAACTCCAAAATCATCACAAAAGCAAAGCTACATTGATAGAATGTGTCATAGAATTCACTTGAAAGTACGCCAGCAATATGTTTCTAAACTGTGTATTGTGAGAGAAATTGCACCTGAAGATGACATGTGGTCTGTCAAGCTGTCAGCCCAGTGAAACTTTACCACAAACTCTTTTTCTATCTATAACGAGGACAGTAGGACAGTGAGGTCACGCTAACCTCAGACGGCTTGAGGCTGGAGACTGAAGACAATGAAGAGTTCAAGGGAGGTAGTTGAAATCAAAGCTGACAGAGTAAACTGATGCTGGCTGATAAGAGAGTTTTCTTGTGTAGCAACAATTTAAAATGTCTCCTTCGGTGTTCATCATTATTAGTTTTTATGAGAGGACTTTTGACAAGGCTTATTCTTCATTTTGCACTTGGAGTTTGGAGGAAGCTCCACAAGAGAGTAAGCAAACAAATCAATGCAGCTGCATTTGGTATGTGTGGAAAGTTAAAATGTAGTCAACAGAGTTTAATCCATTTAATTATTCTATTTACAACTTTTACAGCTTTTCTCTTACTTCTATAATGTTGGTTATGTTTTTATTTACTTTGGTACAATCCTGACGGGTCCATAAACAGACTCGCTAAAGTGAGAGCGGATATGAGAGCTTACACCTGAAAGGGTTTGCTGTTTTATGTCTAAAGTACATGTGCACTGGGTCATTTTGTGCCTTAGCACAGGTCAACAAACACTAGATTTCAACTTCATAAAAGACATAGTTGAAAGGACACTTACCAAGATTGATGCTAAAATAGGAGTTTTAATTATCCACCAAAACACGTCTGTATTTTCAATAATATCCCAGCATCTGACAAAAGCACATGAAAGAATGCATGTTGTTAAACTGATGAGAAAAAATTATTATTTTGAAGCACCTCCTGGTCGTTTAGCTTACCCCACATCGTTATAATACGCTTTAGCAATGCTCCAAGCTGTGATGAAAATGATGGGGCCTCCTGCACCAAAGGAGACACAAATAAAGGTGATTACAGAACAGGAGTCATGACCTCTGTCTCACGTGCAGCTGACAGTTGGGAAGTCTCACACTGGGAGCCACAAACACATTTAAAGGTAAAGAAAGAAGAGCGCTCACCCCAGCCGATCAGGATGTACGCCCAAAAGTACTTCCTCTCAGAGAAGAAAGAGACCGCCAGCAACGCATGAAGGTACAAGCCCTCCACCAACAGCCAGAAGAAGCTAGCCATGATACAGTACTGAAAGAATACCATCACAGCCTTGCAGCCCACCTGCCAACACACACAGCAACATACAACATGAGAACTTAGAATTGTCACATATTTCATGATACAAATGTTTCATAATGAACTGACCTAATATTCAAACTAGAGCATTCATTTTTGGAGTGAAATGTTGAGCAGACATTTAATGACGCAGAAAACCAATAACTAAATTTCTCCCAAAAGACAGAAGAACTGAGGAGGAAACTAGTGAGCTGAGAACAGTGGAAAATGTCTATCTGAACATGTTTCCCTGTTTCCTACAGCCACCCACCAGCAGCTGTACTTTAAACACAGTGAAAACTAATACCACTCTGCACTTAATGTTTAATGCATTAAAGAACAAATAAACTAATAAAATAAGCTTATCAAATCTGTCTTTGTAACTGTATTAAAGCTATATGTGTGACAATACAAGAGTAAGTAAGTAATTTTTTCCAAAGACCTAAAAAAAAGATACTGATATTTGAACACATTTGACCTAAAACGACTCCTGAAACTCAGATAAGAGGAAAGACATCACAGTCCGACTGATGTTAGAGTGAAAATACCACACCTTTTCCCTAAACCTCCTCTGCTAAGAATGATAAATGGGTGTGGAAAAAGCCATGAAAAATAAACTCCATTGTGTGGCCTGAGTCTGCGCGCGGACTGTGGATGCCATAAATCATGATTGTGGGCTGAGGACACGCACGTCAAGCAGCCTCTCACTAACAGTCTACCCTGCTTCATAGAACAAGACTACTTTATACATCACTTGGACGTAACAGATCATGCATGAAAAAGTCAACACAGAGATGAGTTTATATATTAGATGAATGGCTAATCATATTTACACACAGGACAATTAAGAAATCACAAGGCTGAACACATTCCTTGGCGGTGTGGAAGGCATATAAAGTTTCAGACATGGGTGCACGGCAGCTGTCTGTAGAGCTGACAGGGATTTGGTGGGTTATTTGAACTAATTCCCACTTGGCAACGCTAAGGGCAGGAAAATGCACATGGATATGCAGCCCGACCCCAACTTCTCATTGTAATGTGTGCAAATCAGGACAAATTGCCTACCGGAGCTCCATTTTCTACCTCTCCTCAATGGCATGTGGATGAATGATAAGATATTTCGGCTGCTGGAAAAAGTGATGCCATCTCCACACTAATGCTTGCCGAGGTACCTTAAATCATGCTTTTGTGAATAGCTTCCCAACAGAGGTAATGTCACGCATTAATCTAATGGGGGCACTGTAGAGGAGGGCTAATGAAGCAGGCATCCAAAACTCCCACACGAAAAACGGGAGAGGGGTCAAGACATGCGCCGTGCCACCAAGCCTGGCACTATTCTGTTTATTTCAGTCCTACCATGGCAGCAGCTGGCTCCTGTCAATGCATTGCTTCCATTAACATCCCGAGACCAGAGCTGCTGCTGATAAATACAGTGTGTGGTGATAGCATAAACTTTAGATGTGAGCTAAGTCTATAGTCCTGATCCACAAGTCCTCTTGAGGTATGTGCAAGAGGCAATGTGGATGTCAACATAGTCCTTGTGTTTAATGGACAATTTCAGGTCACATCTGTTCATAACAGGGTGTTAAAACAGGGTTTAAAATGGCCATTTCATACAGACTGTACTGTAATTTTACTCAGACGTAATTTATGATGATTACAGGAAAGAACCGATACAGCCTTCTATTTGTAAGCTAACTACAAAAGTTTATCGCCGTGCAGAAACAAAAGTTATGTTGCTAATTCAACAATTGTGAATGAACTTGATTTATAAAAGTTATTCAGGTGAGTGAAAAAACACACTGTTCCTAGCTTCAATAGTCAGACGTCCGTCGTATCTGATCAAAACAGCTAGCTCTTGTCCTGTTTTGGTGTTCGCAGTAGATTAAAAAGTGACGTCAACTGATAACCCCTCGGTACCAATTTCGATAATATGGCTTTATCTGCTGATACCAGTGTAGGCACTGAAAGTTTCAAATCTCTATTCGAAAATTAATCATATATGTATTGTTATGTAACTGTTATTTAATGTGCAGCCAACTTAACAACTTTACGTCAAAACAATTTCAAACATTATGATCGGTAAATAGTCTAATTATGTCCAACTAAAGGAACAACCAGGATATCAGCTGAACTAATATCACTGAATCGATAACCGATACAGCAATATTTTATGGATCAATACTAGTTTCCTATTGCAGTATAATACCTGTGCATCACTAATTATTAGAAATAGAAATCTGCAGTAAACATGTTGGTCAAACAAAATATTTTATATATTGTTCGGATTTTCTGGTCTTCTAAGATTTTCTATAACTTTCACATTTAAAAACAATTATTTTTCTTGAACTACAACTTAATTGGTGTAAAACTTTCAAGTATATTTACTAATTCATCAAACTCAAGCTAAGCCGAAGCCTTCTAATGAAAGACTGTGGCAAATCCACTAAAGTGATTTAGATTTGAAGTTGAAGAGAATCAAACACAAAATCATAATATAGCTTGCTCTTTCTTTGTTGCAAGTGGAACAAAAAAAAAAATCTAGTTACCCTTAAAAAAACAGTCTGACATCTTTTTCATATTCTGTGTCAAAATGCCCTTGATAAACGGTGAGTAGTAAATTTGTGATAATTTGAGATGAAATATTCAAGCACCCTCTATCTTCCTTTCCCCTTTAATTCAGGAGAGCTGTCATCAACCATCTTAATGTGTCTAATTATCTTCATTACTTACGGCTGTCTAGGGCGAGACGCTCACCTGCTGCGACCTCGGACCAGTCTGACTGTCAAGGAGACCCGAAATGATCACAGATGTCTAACTTTAGTGTCTGAAAATGCACTCACGGATCCAGAGGAGCAGTTGTCCACCTCTCCGACCTCGTACAACACCACGTCTTTAATGAACACCGCGATGGCTTTCAGAATGAACGACACGAACAGATGCATGTGGATGAAGTTTCGAGTACAGTGCAGTTTCCTAAAACACATCCAAAACATTCACATTTAACATCCATGATTATTTAATATGATGTGGGCTTCCCTGCTTGTTATCCAATGTCCTTGAGTTAATTGCTCACAATGGCAGCAAATTACAGACTAAATTATGTGATAATTAACAGCCCACAGTTTCCTTTAACAGTGTGGGCGGATCTACTTTATTGCTTTATTACTTCTCACACCTTCACAATTACAGCAAGACATTCCTATTTACACAGATTTGTCATGATTTAATTTGCCATAGAAAATAGATTAAAACATTAATTTCCTTCACATTCCAACAGTTGCAGTTTAATGTGCGATGCTTTAGATGACGTCACAAGTATATCTTATGTAGATTTCATTGAGATGGGTAAATTGAGATTGTCTATCTTAACATTTTCAGGAAAGACAAAAGGTGAAAAATATCTAAAACTCAACAAACATTGGCCGAATCTCTTTATACCCAAGCATCCATTGTTGTCTAAATTAGCTCCACATGATTTCTGCTGTCATGTTTTTGGATGAAGCCAGCTTTCCTGTTGCTGTTGGAGTCATGGGAAGAAGAGGATGCTGTTTTTGTTTGGTGACTAACTGTGTAAACCTCTGTGCCAGCTTGAACCTCCAAAGATTATGACCAGCATAGGCATGAAACTAAAAATTTTCAGATAAAAGTTGTTCTTTCTTATAACTACACATATAATATCCTCAATCCTTGAGTAGTGCGGCTGTCCCATGCTTTTCAAGCTGATTCATGTAGTACAGTTACTGAATGTTAGCATGACGTTAGTAAGTGTCCTGATATTCAGTGGCCTGTTATTTATTTGTATTTGGTGGAAAACCTTGTGTACACATGAGAAAAGCTACAAAGCCCTTGACGAGTACGACTACATAACTTGCAGAAAAGTACAGGAGGTGAGTTACAACGACGTTGATAAAGAATTTTGTGTAATTTGTATTAATTAATGATCAACAAAGTAGAGAACTACAGACTCACACCAAACTGCACCTGAGCGACATTATTTTGTGCTGAATTCTACAGAAGGTTACTGCATGAAGGACTCCGGGAATATAATGTGCTGTAGCCTACTTTCATCTTTCATGACTCAATTCACTTTCTTTTGTTAATCATTAGCATTAGCAATTATTAGCGATCTCTTTTTGTTCCTATAGCCATTAGGGGCTAGCTAATAGCCTGCAGAAATTACAAGGCTCTGGTGCGTGAAAGCCCCTTTTTAATGCCGAAGGTTCTGATTGGATCTACATTTACAAATTTGGACTGTTGGGTCACTTTATTCACCTCTTCGTATCCATTTTTCACACAGAACATTTGCTGTTGTAGTTTTTGTGACATTTGAGCACCCGACTGCGTCACTCAGAGTTAACATTTTTTTAAATAATCACAGTAAATACAGGAGCTATTGGTGTCGATAGGGGTAGGTGAAAACAGGATATCTCCGGGATTATTCAATCATACAGGAAGTCATCAAAATACAGCTTTGAATAAACTAAGCATGAAGAAATATTAAAGTGAATCCAAACACGCTGTCAGAAACTTTCTCAGCCCACAACCGAACTGAAAATAGGCTCGCTAAAGTGGGAGATGCCTGGAGGCCTTTTAAGGGACGCCCAGTGGGTGTAAACAGACTTTGATTGACAACATGAAGTTGGCAAGTGCTGCGAGTTTGTGTCGGAGCGGTCCTGACGTGCGGTGAGGATTACAGCTTCTGAGGCACAAGAAATAATTCAATTTTGACCCCATGCACACAGTTTGACATAAAAAAAAAAAAAAAAAAAGTTGATTCTGCAGTTTTTGTTAGTTTCAAAAAAGCTCACTTAAGTTGGTTACACATACTTAATCCTCTTTAAACATGAAAAACAGAGAAACATCTATATTACTAACTACAACAGCCTGCAACACTTTTTGACAAAAGCATTACAATGTTTTCCAAGTGAGTCATCAAAACACCACTATCTTGAACACTAAATTAGTTTTTTTTTTTTTTAGACCACATGAGCACACTGTTTTGAAGTGGAAAAAAAATGTTTAGACTAGCTCTTCTCTGTTACTTTATTCTTTGCATAAACCTAAAAGCAAATGATAACACATTAAGTTTCAAGACGGATTAGCCGCTGCCAGACACAAACAACAATTTCCTATCTGAACTTCTCTGTCACGGCAGAGTGTTTGATAAAATATATGCTTTTGAGTCTGATGTGTGAGAACGAACAGTACCTGAAGACGCACAAGATCACAATGGCTGTAGTCAGAGAGACGAGGGAGACGCTGTGGCCCACAGTGTAGCCAATCTTCACTTGCCAAAAAAACTTGCCCTGAGAACAAACAAAACAGCTGCATCAAAGTCTGCATTGAACAATCTGAGTGAAAATTAAACTTATTTGTATTTTTTAGTCATAACATGCAGTAATTTTTTTGTGTTTGTATTGACAATTTCTTCTATTTCTCTTTTGGTATGTCAAACTTAAGCAATTTTATTGTGCAACTTTGTGAAAAGAGACAAAAATAAGTGGTTTGAAGATTATCCAACATCCAGGCCATTGGAAAATATTCATATTTATTTGATGATGGATTAATCTTAGTGTCTAAATTGGTTCTACTTCAGTGAACGACTTTTGTATTTAAAAAAAAAAAAAAAAAAGTTCAAGTTACTAAAATGGGTAAGTTTAGGTCTGGGGCTGGATTAACCTGTTAAACCCAAAGAAAATGTCGTCACGTGATTTCAAACTAAATGTAAAAAAGGCGTGAAAACATGCGTATAAAACATTTTTGACCCTTTGTTGTATATCTACGTTTTCTTCTGAGACTGGGCTGCTAATTGTGCGACTCCAGCCCAGAGGTCACTGCCCACCGAAAAATCCCCTACAGTTCTAATATAGCTTTTAGAGTAAATTTCATTCACTTTTGACACCTTTTTAATTAGTTTGTTTAATATATTGTAGGAGTGATGTAGTCCAGTATTAGACATAAGGCCTTTTTCCACTGAATGTTTTCAGTTCTTAGTACTTTTTTAGTTCCTGTCCCCATTTTGCTTCACACAGAGCAGGAACTATGAACTGGGGCCACACTTTAGGAACTTTTTAGCTCCTGCTCTGGGGCAGGTACTTTCAGTCAGACCAGGAACCTTTTGGTGAAAAAAAGCACATTTACAATGCTAACTTTGTTTGAAAACATGTTTTATACTCTCTCATATTTATATAAATTTTCCTTATCATCAAGAAAAAATATTTAAAAGCAGTAACCCCCAAATGTATTTATTTAATTTGTAAATAGTTGCCTATAATATTATTATTATATTATTAGGAATTACAGTAGAACTTTGTGTTTAATTAAAAAAGACAATTTTGTTTTCCTAACATCACATATCGACTTAATTAACTGTTCCATCCAGACTTTACAGATGCTAATGCTAAAGCCAGTTAGACCCACTTTTAGAAACGGTTGCTGTTGAACACAAACATGGGGACAGGGTAGTTCCTCTGACTAAACAGGGGCTAAGAGAATGTGGGGACTTAGCTCTTGGTACTTTCATGTGGAAAACGTCTATAGCTTAGACCCCAGTTTAGTTGTGAAATAGTAATGTTTTAGACCAAGTATAAATCAAATAATACTCGGAAAGTCAAATGTTTTCTTAAATGGTACTTGGTGTTAGGGCTGGGCAAATTCAAAGCATCAGGAGGTACAATAAGTTTGGATGAAAATGAGATAAAGCTTTCACCTCCTCCACTATGCAGGACATTGATTTCCTTTTAGGGCTTTGCGACAGCTCGGTCCTCTTTGATTCCTATGTGGAATACTAATGAGACGCTCCTGTGAGTCAGACAGCAAAATGTCCACCAGGAAAGCTTTTACCACCCTGTCGAGAACATCCCGTCTTCACCTAACTTCTGCTCATTGGCAAAAAGTGCTCTTTTACTGAGCAAAGAGAGACCATTACATGTATTTATTGCTTCCCTTTTCCAGAGGCACCTGTACAGCTAAGACATTTCCCAACTGATTATATATAATTATCTGACCTGGCCTTTTGTCTCTCGCTGCACAAGTGAAAGCATGGCAGGAGAGTACTTTTTAATTTCTAGCTATTTTACTTCCAACTTATACTAGACATCTAATCATTTTTGCTAAACTTTCTAAATTATGCTTTTAAACTAATCAACTCTGTATATTTCTCTAAGTAGTACTTTTTTCTCAGAAATACCTAAAATGAAACAAAAAAAAAAAAAACAACTTAAAACATAAAATCTGTTTTGTTTGCATATTGTCTAGTTATCTAATCAGGTGAAAGTTTGTTTGCCGTTTCCCGCCTGCATTTAAAATTATAATATTGTGTTCTCTAAAATCCAGGAAGTGAATTTGTTTATGTTATAGTTGTGAAATGTGCTTCAAAACTAAACGTGGGGAAAAATTATGAGGCTCAGGCTGCTGTAAAAGGTTTTACCGCTGTGCTTTTAATCTGGCCTGCCAGATACATTCTCACACTCTGCCACTTTGCCAGTTCACAAACATCCTTCCCGTTTTACATTTTGAGACGTTGGACTAGGGCTGGGAGATATGGCAAAAAAAATGTCAGATCACGATTTCGATTTGATCACGATTGATGTTTAATTTTTTTTGCCTTTGAGGTACAAACAAGTATCTGATTTTTCAGAAAGTTCCTACTTATCAATGACTAAATCCAGCTGTCAAAAGTTGTCTTGTTGCCAGATTTTCAGAGTGAAACCAAGCCTTTGAAAATAAATCCCAAAACAAGCAACCTCAGCTCTTCAATAAAAAGTAAAAAAAAAAAATCTATTAATTTGAGCATTGTGTGTTGCCTCTAAACAAGTATTATTGATTTTGGTATATTTTAATAGTTTTTCTATCAGTACAACTTCTTTTAAGAATTAAAATATGCTAAGAATCTATTTTTTCAGTCATAACTGACATACATCTTTGTAAATCAAACTTGAAAAATGTACAATTTAATTTTTTTTACTTTTATGGCTTGAATGTGCAGCAAAGAAAAACACAACCTTCAAAATTCATGAGAGATTTTGGAAAAAGGCAAATCACAATATGACGATTTCATGAAAAAAGCAGATTGTCACAGAGATGAGCTCACGATTCGATTTTTATCACGATATTGCCCAGCTCTACTTTGAACCAGCAGTGGGTAAAAATGCACATAGTTGTGCATGCAAATGCATTTTAATAGAATTAAGCTCTATTTTTGCTTTGAAAGACATGCAGACAGAGGCGCTTTGTGTTTTAGGAAATGAGGAAGATGTTTGTGGTTTTCTATCAACTTGATGTAGCAGTAACTTTATTTTACAGAATCTTGTAATGCTTTGACCAAGCAGCACTTTCTATCATCATTTACAACAAAAACTAGTAAAAGAAACACAAAAGTCTAATGTAATATCTAATATAAGGGTGTTAGCTGTAAAGCAACATTTCTTCTGTTTTGTGATTAATTTTTGGTTTATTTTGTGTTTTATTTTTTAGTTGAGTTACTCTTAGCATATTCATTTTTGTCAACTTCTAACTAAGTTTTGTTATTATTACTAGTGAAGCCATACAAAATAGTCAATACCCTCTCTCACAAACCACATTTGATTAATTGACCTTGCACTCTGGCCATTTTCCAACTTTACAGGACAAAATGTGCTTTCTTTCATATCCGACCTGAGGTTATTCTCGCCATCATCTGCCTGATCTTTATATCTACAATGTCAAAGTGAGTGCATAGCAATTACAACAATGCACAATTGAGTACAGATCTCTGTAGCGTTTGAGCGTAGCTTTTTTAAGCCTCACACAAGACAACCCTGAAAGCTGATTGATTGGGGAAGAGTAAAAAAGACATGACTTAAAGAATCGATGCGTTGTGATATACTCAGCGGCACTCACCCGCAGAGACAAGAGAGATTCGATTTTTTCCTGCCCACTGGACCCTGCTATTATTGTGTCCAAACGCAGCACTCAGACCCATTCATCGAGCACATAGGGACCACGCGGCCCCCGGAGCTGTACTCACGTCGTCACTGCTGTTCAGGTTGTATCCGCAGTTCAGGGCAATGTCAATAGGATGCATCTCTGTCCATCCCTCCGCTGTGCAGGTTTTGGAGAGGTTACCTAAGGGTTATATGGACATTGGGAAAGGTCAGAACACACAGGTACAGAAAAATGTGTTTCCGATCTCACCTGGGCGGTTTGAAGTAATTCAACAAGAGTCATGACATGCACTGACCCTGGACAAATCAGGCTACTAAACAAACACACTCAGTTAACACCACAAGCATATAGATAATTTTTAAGAGGAACTTATAACTGACTCATAGAGCTTGAGGATGATCACACATACGTCAAATTTTCAGTTAGCCTAATGTGTTAATCCAATCTATGTATATGTAAATGTATTGCATTGTAATATTATTTATGGTATTTCACTTTTACTCTTTTTTGCAGTGGTAAACATTGTAATGACTAAAGGGTCTATAGGATCTGTTTAAAGGGACATTGCATACTAATGAATATATGCTACTTATGCAAATATATCAGATTTTCGCCAAAAGCTAGTTCCCATCTGTTGTCCTTGGACACGTTGGTAGTTCCATTAAAAAGGTCACACAACATAAAATGCAAGACAGGACAAACAAAATACATTACATACTGGACTACACACAGAGCAGAACATAAAGAGTCTAGATAACAATCTCAGGAGGATCACACAATTCAAAAGGTCAAAAAAAAAAAGTATTAAATTTATAATACAATTATAGAGTTTATAAAGTGCAGCAATTACGTATTGCACACGTTCTCACGTCGTTTACTTTACATACATTAAGGTTATCGACACCAAATAGAGGCTCAGATACTAATCAGCACTAAGACTACTTTTGAAAAGGAAATACTCATTTGAACACAATTAGAGATGCCTCTGGTAAAATATCGCTCTGGTTAATGCTGAATTTTGAACAGCTTCAACTGTTTTTATAGGTGGTCACTGGTAAGAATTCTGCTGTTGCTTGACTGTACGATAAGCTGCTGTAACAAAGCAATTTTCGATAAATGATTACTTAAGTAAAGTAACCTTCTGTGTTGAAAATACTTTATAATGCCAGTCATTGTCAAAATCAGAACACTGAACCTTTTTAAAACAACAGAAACAAAACCTGCAACTATTCTATCCTATCCTTAAAGGTGAGGTAGCTGATTTTGACACTGCAAATTCAATTTAGGTTTTAAATATGACAACTTCCTCTCATAAATCCTTCATCACATGGTTAATCTCAATATAAATTCACTTATGGTTGCACTATGACTTAAACACTTCACTTGTGTAACTTTGCCGTTTGTAAGAAGTATTTAAAGATGCACAGTTCAGTTACTCATTCATTCATTCATTCATTCATTTTCTACCGCTTAGTCCCGTTAGGGGTCGCGGGTGACTGGAGCCTATCCCAGTGACTTTGGGCCTTAGGCGGGGAAACGCCCTGGACAGTGGCCAACTTGCCGCAGGGTCAGACAGACAACCATTCACTCTCTCATTCACTCACTAAGGGAAATTTACAGTGATGCCCAATAACCTAAACATGCATGTTTTTGGCAGTGGGAGGAAACGGAGTACCCGGAGAAAACCCACGGTGACACGGGGAGAACATGCAAACTCCACCCAGAGAGATCGTGAGATGTTAGTATGGTCCGACCCGGGACTCAAACCACGACCTCCTTATTGGGAAGCCAGAGCTCTAACCACTCTGCTACCGTGCACCCCCAGTTCAGTTACTGTATTAATGAAAAAAGGTGTACCACAGGGTTCTACTTTCGATCTTCTTTATTTTCATTATTGATCTTCCCCAGGTGTGTAATAACTGTCAAGTTCATTTAAATGAAGTTCATTACTCTTCAGGCTCAACTTCTCTTCAGAAAAAATTACATTTGGATTTCAACCCAATTCAAGAGTGGCTTAAAAAGAACCTTTTAAAATTAAACATGAACAAAACTTTACGAATGCTCTTTGGCTCATCATGCTCTCTTCAATATTCTAAATTTTATTTTTATTTTGACAATGGCACTGCAATGGCAAGAGAGACTGTGTTTTAACAATTATTGACTATGCAGTTATAGTTTATTAAAACTCATACATACACCATGCATCTTAAACCACAAATATTTTGTTTAGGACGTTATGTAGATTTGTTTTAAATGTCCACACATTTGCCAATTGTACAGTCAACGTAACTGAAGTCAGCTTAACGGGTTACAACCTGATGAGGAGACAGTATCACTGACTGCAATTTATCTTATATGTATTTATTTAGATTTTGTGAAGGGATGTCATTAGAAAAAAGTGAGCAGAATTGTCTTGTTGTTGCTGTTTTTGTGTGTTAGTTTCTTGTATTGTGTGATTATGCGTATGTCTATTATATACGTTAGGTATGTACTATACCTAATGAGAACTAAAATTCTTTATTTTTTACGTTACAGTACACAGTGGTCTAATTTTTCACAAAGTGCTGCATGTGTCATACTTTTTATAACTATAAATGTTAGTTATCCCAACATTCCAATGAAAGAATTTGGGAGGGCATCCAGCTTAAACCCAGTAGTGACTTATGTTCCTGACAAAGATCAAATGATGAGGAGAGAAATTTGAGCGAGAAATATTTAGTTATTGCATGACACCTAACTATTTGCTTCATTCATAGTTTGTTCATGTTTTATTCATCTTGGCTCCAAAGAGGTTCTTGTAAACTGCTTATCCAAATTGAGCCTTCTCTCCCTCCTGCAAAATGATTGTGTAAACGGAGGTAATTATATCAACAAGGGTTCATTTACATATTCATTTAATGTAGAATGGCAGCTAACTGGGCAGAAGGTGCTGTCTAGACAAACATCATTGTTCTCGTTTACTTTACTTCAGGATAACACAGAAGTTTTTCCTCTGATCTGTTTCTGTTCCTATTATAATAATTATAGAGTTTTATTTAGCTAAACAAAATTACACAGCAACATAACACCCTTGATAATGTCTCCTTTAGTAAGAGGTGCCTAATAATTATCTTCTTATTGCAGCTTATTGTTGTTATGCCTTTGAAAAAAAAAACATGAATTATGATCTTAATATTATAATAACTTGGATTCTATGAACCCCTTTTTACCACAGACCTTTAAAGATTGTATACTTAGACTCTAAGCAGTGGTATCAAAAGTGGTTTAATTTGGCTCGAGAGGAGGTGCTGAGATTTGTTAAAAATGTCTGTTTGATTGGACTATATACTATTTATTTAGGCTTAAACTTAAAATCAGTTTTGCATCAGTAAAGATACCTACCTCTAATAATGGAGCACTTTTTTCTCTAAAACCCAGAAAGTGTGCTTGTTAACTCTTTAGCCTGTGGTAGCTTCCATTATCAAACCAACAAGGCTTTCTAGAACTTGTGAGAATTGCTTCTGAACTTGTCAAAATGGGAATTCTGAAGCTCTAGAAAATGCAGAAAATATGTAAAAAGCTGTCCAAAAAACAACAACAAAAAAACGAATTATATTACCTTTTAAAGATGATAAAAATCTGTCTGGGGCCAGTTACGAATCTGAACATTTCGGAGAATGAAACTTGACTAACCCTGGATTTGTATCAAAATCTTTGAAACTTGAGTGAAACCCAGTCCCAGCTGTCACTACAGAGTTGCCAAAAAGTCTGTGAGTGGGTCCATAGACTCTACATGACATGACTGAAACAGAGTTTAGTTTTACGCATCAACATTGGTCTTTTTTGTCAGACTAGATGCGTATATGTGACAGCCTTGCAAAGCGGCAGAATGTATTACCTCGTGTAGAAAACAATAAATCGTGCAAGCTGTTTTCTTGCTAATTAGATTTCTGGTTATCTGGAACAGTCGCATAGAGGCAAAGACGCAAAGAAGACAGTGAAACTAAAAAATGACAGAGATTATTAATATTGTAGAAATAAGATTCATCAGGTTTTTTTCCTACACTTGTGGTTAATTAAAAGTGCCCTGAATAGACACCATCGCAGGTCTTAATATTGAACATGACAGGGAGGTGGTTTTGCATGGCTGACTGACTGTTGTGTGTGTGACCTTTGCACATGACCTCTGCACTTCAACAGAATTTAGAAAGCTTTATCCTCACACTGTTGAAGCTCGTTTTATAAACACTGTCTCATTCCATTTTCTGACCACACTTTTTGAAGCGACCCATTTGGTTGTGTCTAATATGCCACCCAAGTATGAAGGATGATGAACCTATTGCTGTCCGAACACCTCATAACCTCATTTCATATTTTGGATGATTACAATTTCTGCTGTTACAAGCCTTCATGAGTAAAACTGGCTTTACACCATTATTTACTACTGGTGTCCTTCAAACCAGAGGTAACTGTGTTGCTTTAGACAAAGACAGCAGCTTGCTTTTCCTTTGCTCACAGAAAAGTGGTTCTAGTTCACACAATGTGGCATCAAAAACGTCAAGTTGTAAAGTCTATGTTGGACAAGAGTTCTGGTCGACCAGTTTTTCTAAAACTCATATGACAGATGTAACATTTTTATAATTTTTACTTAGTTTGGTGTGATCGTCTTTGTGGTAAATATTTATCATAGTTTTACAGCTGTAAAGTTGCATATAATTAAAAAAAATGACAACTAAAAGTAGAAAATTACAGGAAATAATTTAAGGCCTAAAACAGAATCCCTCCACACGTGTCATCAAAAAGTACAATTTACACAAAACTGACAGTTTTTAGCACAATTGAAGTGTCATAAGTGAAAATTATTTGTCACATTGTCACTCCTGTGTAATTTATGTTGATTTTGGCCCAGATTTACAGTCTGGTTGCTAGGTAACATTTGTGGATTCCCCTCCACATGTCAAATTTACTGGACAAAATACAATTGACTTTATTAAAACAACCAAATTGGGTAAAAACAAGCTAATGTTTAGTGAAATCTTAATCATAATCAAGTACCATGTTTATAAAATGTAATCTAACTTGTCATGCACACTTTAAGCGCTCTGGTTTCTGCTTTGGCCATGTCCAGAATCCTGCGTTCAAAGTTGGAAAACTTGAGTTTTGACGAATTTCACAGTCAACCAATCAGAAGCTTCTTCCAGAGGAGCAGTCAGAGTGCATGTCAAGCAAACTGAAGCCAAGCAAAATAGCCTAGTCCAAATTAAACTGATTGTCCAAAGTGCATGTAAACTTGAGCACACTTTTTTGAGGCGCCCTGAATCGGTTTTCGGAAATCCAACTGACGCACCGACCTCTTCCAGTCTGTTTGCATGTCATTTGCAGCACAAACAAGCCCACGCACCAACAAACAGAATACTGCGATGCTCAATGTCATTTTTGCCCGAACCCCGGTCTGAATGAGAAAAATGATAAGTGGATATATTTATTCCAAACTGCTAACAAATGTGCTTTTTGAATCACAAAAAAATAAATAAATAAATAAATTATGGATCCTGGCAAGGACATTTTAGGGTGCTGCATCCTTCTCCCAAATCAACAAAGCAGGATTGAGCTGCAGTTTGAATGCAGCATTATGGACCTGTGGCTAAAAAAAGGCCTTGGTTATTATTTATTACTATGATAAGCTATCTTGACATGCCCAAACAGATAAATGTTTGAAGTTATTAATTTTTATTCTAAAACTTGTGATGAAAGTTATTAATTCAACAGAAATCAATGTGAAACAGTGATTAAACGATTAGAAGAAAGCGTTACTTTGGTGTGGACACTGTTTAGATCCTGAAGTGCAAAAGTGTGTAGCATTTTACTCCAATCATTAAAAGACCATTATGATAAACATTTTGTGTCTCCATGGAAATCGACTCCTGAACTATAACATCTGTTCATGAGAGTGAGTCTAGCTGCGAGCAGTGTTTCTCCTACATCAGATAATTAGTGCTGTGGCATAGATGAACTCAAACACGAATTTGCTTCGATGTCAGGAAACAAACAATGTTTTTGTAAAAGACCTGAATGTGCATTGAGAGCTACAGTAAAAGGGATCTTCTCACAAATGGCGCTGTCATTGTAGGATATTATCTCACAGTCGGGGCAGGAAGAAAGTGAGTGCACCCGCTGGGTCATATACAGGCAGGAGAGCTGGGGGAGCAGGTAAAGAGCCAAGGAAAAGGATGTCCCGATTTCAAAATGGGATGAATACGAAAATGGGACTTGAGATTTGAGCACAAGAAACTGCAATAAATGAACCTAATCTGATGGGAAATTATTATCAAGAAGGTTCAAGATATTATTATAATATAAGTAATATTAAAACAGTGACCGCTCAAGTATGAACTAAAGTAGAAGTCAAAAAATCTCAAAGGTAGATTGACTGAAATTAGTGGAAGATGAATTGTTTAGTTTAATCTTTGAAGGCACAATGCTCATAAAACAAAGATGATCTGCACCAGATTAGAGCTAAACAACTAGTTTTCATCTGCAATCCTTGAAGTACAAAAGTGAGTAGCATTTACTATAAATGAATTAACTTTAACATACTTTAAAATATTTATGTCTACCGACTGCATCAACTAAAGAAATGGTGAATCACAGTTTAATCAGAAAAGCAGATTATCACAGGGATGAGCTCACAATTTGATTTTATCATTCACAACCCGAGGGATGAGTTAGAAATGCTTAAATACAGACTTTCTTTTTCACAGTTGGAACATTGGGTAGACCAACACTAATCAATACTTAAAAAAAAAATTCAAAACTGCGCACTGATGGAAAAAAACGAATACACTTAAAAGAAAACTTGTGCTGTGTAAATGTGTTTACCTGTCCGGTTAGTTTAAGATCCCAACTTTTCTCTGAGAAGTCGCGGAACAGCAATTTTGTGACCCCAATTTTCATTTCTTTTAGTTAAGGACTAGGAAGGTGTAGTGGTGACATTTTAAAAGACTCAACAAAAGTTACTGTAATTTGGCTGACTTCTAAATTACTGTAAAAGCTGCTTAATCTTGGGTAACTATAGCAACACAGTGCATAATGATGAACAACTTACAAAAGTTTTACAATGTCTATGGTAGAGAACTTTTATCAATAGACCAGTCATTCAATGTCAACTTTCCATTCAAGTATATATACTGTATATGCTATTTTAGTTGAATAGACTTGATAGACCAAAGAACAGGACAAATACCTAGTAGTATGTATGTATTCCTGTAGGCTACAGGAATACATACTGCCATTACATAAAGCAGGACATACTTTTGATGAACGTTTGTCTGAGAAAAAAAAGAAAGCATTTGGTAAAAGTTTTAGTGTGCTCGCCCTCCTCTTTGAGTCCACTCCAAAACAAGGGTTAAAAGATTTGTTGGACTTCTGTGTGTTTTTACAGAGCCAGACTGTAATCTATAGCAGGCTTTTCATCTCTGATCTTTCATGTAGATCAAGCAAAGAACAGATAGTTTTACAGTAACATGGGTGAACCATTATTCCAGGCATAAGCCACCTGGGTATCCTCGAAAACAATGCTTTTTGATATCTACTGGTTCAGATGGTCATTATTTACAATGGACACTTTGGTTTTCCAGGGCTTCACATTACAAGGAGAAACTCCATCATCTTTTTCAATGGCTAAAGGGAGAAATGGATATGAAATCTAACTGATTAAACCAGTCTTTTATATAACAAAAGCTATCTACATACACTGCTATACTCCTATGTGAGTTTGCCTTAGGCTTTCTGCTGGGTTTCTCATAAGTCTCTGGTCGGCCGCTGGAGATGAGGGTGAAAATCACACTTTGATGGCTCTAAATGTCCATTTACATGCAAAAGCCACGGAGTCCTCATTCACTATCCATCTTCCTCCAAGGTTGGTGTGGATGCAAATGCATTTCAAATATTAAAACACTCACAGCTATTTACACTGAAATGTAAATAACCACATAATGTCCTATGATAAAAGTCTAGTTTGAAATAGAGACTGCTCTAGAAAACAACATTTATTTGTGGCATGATGACAGAGAAGGAAAAACTCGTCTCACAGCACGAAGGGCAGCCTGAGCATTTCTGTGCAGAGTTTGTATGTTTCTCTTTGCCTGGCCAGCCAGAATGATTTTCTTTTTGTATTTAATATGAAGAAAATCTTTCTGACATTTTCTGTGTGGGATACATGGAGAATTAAGTCAGCTGGTGTACCTGGTTATGTTTGCCCCTCTGTCTGGATGGGCTTTCACCAGGCATGGTCACCCCCATCAACACAAAACATGAAAATCAATTTAAAAGTTCTGATTTTAGTGACTCAGTGATTCTGCAGAAATCTGCGATATTTTTCAGCTCCACATGATATTTTTCCCCATATTTTTCAAGGTATTTATTCGTCATATGTAGCCATGTTTGTTTTCATATGAGGAAAGATGTGCGTCCCTCATTGGCTAATTAATCTGTCAATCACTCAAACTGAAATTTACAAGACAGACATGGTGGCCAAACAAGATTTTTTATGTAACATCTCGATTTTCCAGGCAATCATCAAGTGAGTTAAAATCCCTTGTGTAGCCATAGAATACATGTATTAAAAACAAAGAATGCAGATGGTGTGACAGATGCATAAAATAATTTTCCCAATGGCCAATTGCTGACCTTTCAAAAAAGCCCATTAAAAGTCAAGACAGATTCTTTATTTTTGTGTAAAGCCATCATTGTTGACAAAACGTGATGAATGTGGATTTCATAATTAGCAAACCTAATCAATAATGAATTAATATATGAATGGATGCTAGCCAAAAAGAAGAACTGGGCAATTGTACCTTTATGCTGGTCACTGAAGTAGCTGAAGTAGGTGGGGCAGGCGATCGTGACCACTTCCCCGACACTGGCGGAGGGCCAACAGGCGATGATATCCCACGTGCCTTGGCAACCTGACAGGGCAAGACAATGTTATTAACAGAGGATCCGTCATAGAAAAACTCACTGCTCGCTGTCTAATTAATTACCATGCTTAACCTTAGACTCAAGACATGATGAGGGCGGCGGTGTACGTGTCCAGATTATCACTGAGCTATCGAGTCATATCTATGTGTAAAAATAGCTGCATACTTAACTCCTGGAAACAATAATGCTTTAATTTATTGCTATCTTGACATTATAGACGGTGGGAGGAGGACGCATTAACATACTACAAATACTACAAAAGGTTTTCTGCTCTGATGAAGACAATGATCCAGCTACTACACGTGGATAAAATAATTATCTACAAGTGTTTCTTTTATGCATCAGGGACACAGTTGGAAGTAGTTTTCAAATGACATTGTAGTACGGAAATTGTTTGAGCAGTTTTATTTCCAAATTACAACACCGTAAAGCATCCGAGATAATTGTCTGGCTATGCATCACTTGACAAAACTCTTTTTTTTTTTGTTATTTTTTAGGAAACATACACTCACTGCATATCAGGTCACCAGAGCTATCACAAGGTCTCGGCTCTGTTTGACAATAATACAACTCAAAAGTGAATAGGTTGCATGTATAATGTGAATAGACTTGTCCTTATCTCCGCGGTGACCTCATTTTTCTCGGTCCTATCTGTTTCCTACAGGAAGCTCAGGGGTCTCATCTTGAATAAATCAATTACTGTTGTGAATGTGCTGGTGACAGATACGGTGCATTTACGGCTAATAGTAGATCATATATTTAGAATATAGATGAGCATTTTGTGGTCAGGTACGTTTCTATTTACATCAAGTGCTTTCCTCAAAACAACTATGCATAATTTCACTCCAAACGATTCTTACTATGAATACAAATTGCTTTCATTTATTTATTTTTTCTTGACGTCCTTTTGGACAATATATGAAATGTTCAACTTGACAAGCTTTAACCTTCCTTCTCGGGGTTGTGACTTCCATCTCCAGTAAAGAGAGAAGATCTGGACACCCTGCTCCCGGCCGTTGACTGCACAGGGGGACCGATCGTACGCTCTGAAGCCAACTGCGGCACATCTGACCCCAAACAGAGTTAAGATGACACAGCAAAGAGTTTCAGGTGTCAAACCAAAATCGACATAAAAGCGCTGCCCTCCTCAGAGCTCTCGTACATGGTGATGACTAAAATGGTTTTCTTTTCTATGACAAAGAAGTCTCTAATAGAACAGTTTTAATAATTTTCGGCACACGGAGAATTACTTTGACTGGCTTTTCACTATTTTCTCCAAACGGCTCGCACATGTCGAAGGCGATTAGAAAATGTGTTTTTGAAAATGACCTGAAGTAACGTTGGCGGAGGTGCTATTCTTGCAGCGCTGCTCCTCCAACTCGATCTCGTTCATCACGTCGCACATCTGAACCGACAGCACCTGCGAAAAAGAGACACAAAGGGTCAAAAGGTCAAAGTGCTTTTCTACAACACTGGACAAAACATTCAGTGTGGACTAGGAAGGCAACAGGTAATGTTCCTCATTATGCGGTGAGATGGGGAAAGGCTTTGGACATTCCTGCTGCTTTTGAAAATTGCCAAAAAGCTTTTTTGACAGTTACACAGTGATCACCGACATTGGAAAGCATTAACAGAATATCTTTTTATCATGACAACTATTAGAGGTGGCAAGCAAGAAAACGTTTTGTAGAGTAGTCTGTGCTTTGGGGAGAAAAAGCTTTGTGAGGATTTTAATGAGTTTGACAAAAGAATGTCTAAAATAGCTTCTCCTGTGGGTTGTTTCTTGTCAGTAGTGGTAAAGATCAGTGAAAGTCCACAGAAGTGCCAATGGGCATTTTTGCAAATGGAAGTACAAATACCAAAACCAAAGTCCCTAGAATCCAGACTCCTCACAGGAACCACCGAGTTCACCGTGCTCACGTACAGCATGGGCGGATGAACCATTAAACCCCATTAAACCATAATTACAAAGCAATGAGGCCAAAAAGAGTGGCCTCTGTTCCTGGTTCCAGCCGAGAATGTACACCAAATAGGACCTTAGGTATCAGGAACTGGAAAAGGAACATAAAGTATAAAACAATCTTATGTTGAACTGAGAACAGATGGATGCTGGGAATGAAGACTTGAGTGGCCTAATACACTCTGATCAGAAGTGAGTAGTTACATATTTACTCAATTATATTATTTGGGTGCATATCAGTGTATTTAAGGATGGAAAAGAGTTTGAAAACTTCAAAAATCATTCGCAGTATGCAGCGTTTGAATCTAAAGGCCAGAATTTGCTCATCCAGTCACTGACCTACACACTCTGTAGTTGTATCATACAAATACAATAAAACTGTAAAAATGTTTGAATGTTGTTTGGAGCATGAACTTATGAAAGACCTGACTGAATGTGCATTATGTTGCATTAACTGATAGTAGACCTCTAAATATAGACACTAAATATTACGGTTTACTGCTCAAATGTTACGGTTTACTGCTCAAATGTTTACTGCTCACTGTTAGTGGCTCAAAGCCACTAACAGTGGCTTTGTTTTAAATGTAATTACTATTGTTTGTTTTGGGTCTTAAAAAAATAATAAAAGACAATCAAAAACTGAATCGAATTGTGACTTGAGTGAATCATCCCATCCCAAGTATATTTATTTCACTTTTGCTGTATTTTTGTCTTCTGAGAAAACAAAATACAACATGTTTTTGTTTTTTTGTTTTTTGCTTTTCCTAGCCAAGAAGAAGGGTCTAAGGACTCTGGGACAATTATCCATCTGCCTATTTGTTGTTGGACAATCTGCCTGTATTTCCTATTAATGATTTTTCAATGACCAAATGCTTCATTGTTTGATTTTCTGACAGTTTTGTTTGCTAAATCAACAATCATGTGAAGTCCTTTGAGAAAACTGCTGTTGTGATTTCGGGCTTTACAAATAAAATTAATTGAATTTTGAGATTAAAAAAAAATAAAAAATGATTTGTTAATGCTTTCATTGTGATTAAGTTTTACAATTAGTAGATTTGGATTTGTTGCTTACTATCTGTCTTTGATAAAGTTGCACATATACTGTATTTAAGTAAATAGACACTACCACACCAACAGTCTAGAGAGCCAGTGAGTGATCTCTTGGATTATTCATTGTCTACCCGAGCAGAAGAATGCACTTTGACAGCGCTTCTCTTGGAGCAGTGGGTCAATGCAAAACGCTACATTGGGCTCAATAAGCTGCAGCTCTCTGGAGAAGGTCAGTGGCATTAGAGACAGCGACAGTGAGCAGCAGCCGCAGTCTCGTACCAAATGCTTACAAGATCCAAAGATGGAAAGGTCAGGCGTAGGTAGCTCCTTACATGCATTATGTACAACACCACCCTTATAGCACCGTACAATGAACTTTCTGTGATCACGCACCTAATGGAGACATCAAACGTGACAGAGATACACAACTCATTCAGCCCTGAGCTCCGGCAGCACAAAGCCCACCTCACACATATCAAGATAAGCTTTTCCTATCTGATAAAGCGTCTTATTGAGAATAGGAACTGCTGAGTTATGTAAACAAATCTGAAACTCATTAGTGTGGAAAAGGCACTGCGCGGATAGGTGCAGAAAAACAACTTGTGTTTTGAGTCGTCCTATCTGATTTGAGGTTTGATAAGCTATAAGCCCCAGGCCAAAGCAGGAGAAGCACAGAAATTCCCATAATAAGACACAGTTTGCCTTTAACATCACACATATTGAGAGAAAATGTAATGCAAGTACCATAAGAACTATCATTTCTAATCAACTACTGCTCCTGACTCATCTTGCGTAAAAAAAAAAAAATAAATAAATAAATAAATAAATGGCTTAGGTCTGTACAAAATACGTGTGATTTTTTCATTAGTATTTGAGTAAAAAAAAAAAACATTTTTAGTCTTTTTGTTTTGAATGAGTTTAAAATCTGAACTCTGAATAGAATAAACTTTTAAAATGACTCAGTGTTAAAGGTTAAAACTCACCCAAATAGCTCCATGGAAATACAAAGATTTTGGACACATGAGTTCTCTGGCATCTGAATGTCCCTGGTCTGTGATGATGCCACAGGTAGATCTGAGATGCACTGTTTTTAAGTTCACAAATCCTTCAAACTTGTTTTGTGCATTTCTGCAGCACAAGCATAGCAGGTAAGATCGATTTTATTGCTTCTCCTACATAGTTTCTTTAGTAGCTAGTTGATAGAGCTTAAACTCAATACCTGGTGTGGGAAACACGTGCCAGTCATGTAGCATCTTTTTTTCATTGGTTCTGGTGCCTGGGATTCCAAAGTGGAGGTGCTCAAAAGCATGTCTGAAAGTTGGAAGCAATTCAATTCTTCTTCTTGCCATTCTGTAAAGTATCACATCACAATTTCCATGAAAACTTGGCAGAAGAGTTTGGTTTACGGAGATGCAAGCCCACTGCTTAGAGTTAAAACATATATTTTTATAATGTTTTTAATCCAACAAAAACATTAAAGAACAATGCTTTTGTTCAAGTTTATTTTTTGGCTAAAAAGTAACACATTGGCGCAGCTGTTAGCACTATGGCCTCATAGCAAGAAGATCCTCGGTTTGATCCCCATGCGGCCCAGGGTCCCTAACGCCTCATTAGATGTAAAGATCTGGTACAAGCATCTCTGCCATTGTGCTTAATGTAATTGTACATTGTTCTAATAAACACTACCTTTACAGTGTACCTTTATTGTAAATAGTGGAGCATATTTAATAAATAAATAAATAAATAAATAAACCTTTGTAGTTTTTGGTCATATTGTAAATTTTAAGCTTATAATAGAAAGCAATACAAAGGAACACTAACTCACTATTTGACTCATGATCTTCTAGGATGATATGGATTACAAGGCTGACTGAAAATATACAGTAAAACACACTAGTCCTTGTCTTTAGCCCTGATCTCTCATTTATCTCGTTTTGATTGCTACATTTACTCATTTTTCATGTGGCCTGGGGTCATCCTGACACCATCATTACTTTTCCCTGTCGTACAGAAAAACACAATCCAACATAGGCTCAAGCACTGTAATTACATCTATGAGGCACGTCTTTGAACCAACAACACTCAGGAAGCATGAGGGGTCATACCTGTCAAACATTTAGCGGCTTTAGGTTCACCAAAGATTAGATCTCCTCCGTGTTATTCCCCATAATGTGATCCTGTAGAGACCCCTCAGGGGGTTTGATTTCATGGAAGTGGGCACAAACGTCTATTAATTAGATTTTAGAGGCCAGTGTTGACAGTAAGGTGAAACTGCTTCTTGACACACATTAAGAATAAGAAACCGTTGGGAATGTGGTAATTACATGTGCTGCTAATACTTGGATACAGTCGCTTCTATAGATCAATGTCTGAGTCTCTGGAAGTCCCTGGTTCAAAAGTTCAAACCACTGTGACCTTTTCGAATGTCACAATTACAAATGTTTAATAGGATAAAATGATGAAGTAATGGTCCATAGAAGTGAGGTCAAAGGTCACTATAGTCTACGCAATGGATTTCTCGTCATGTTTGCTCTGCTGAATCAATAGAGTTGAACTTAAACACTGCCAGACGAAGTGAAAGGATAGATGACTGAGGGGAACAGATCCAGGAAATGTGCTTCAAGGAAAGTGAAGAAAGCTGTATTTTGGTGTGTCTTTTAATCAAACACCCTAGTTTTTTATTTTGTTTAGTATTGGAAATGTGTAGTAACTTTGTCATTTTTTTTTTCAATTGTCCATATGACAGATTGGTCTGAGAGTCCTCGTGGTAAATGTTTATTGTTTTGCAGCAGATAAGAGGTGATTTATGAAGAAACTGATAAAAAAGTTAGAAATTAGAGGAAGTAATTTGAATTCTAAAACAGAATGTCGTCAAAAAGAACCAAAATGCAAAAACTATTTCCACACAACTACTAGTTTCCTGAGAGTTCCAATGATAATTTAACGGAATTTAAATGTTACAATGTCACTATTTGGCAAATTGTAACATCTGTGTCATTTATGTGGATTTTGGCTCATATTTACTATGTTGTTGCTAGGTAACAGTTGAGGAAATTCCTCTACATATGTCATATTTCCTGAGCAAAAGACAATTATAAACCTCATCAAAACAGTAAATTGTGTGAAAACAAGTTAAATGTTTAGAGAAATCTTAAAAGTAACAGAAAACTGAAAATAAATATTGTCTATTGTCAATCAATGTGCCCATTATAATGTATGGGTTGGACATTTTGACAGCTGGTTTTGATTTTTGTTGATTGATTTAAGGTTTTCTAATGAAAATCAGATATGATTTATCTTGAACAAAGGCAACAAAAACTTTTAAACAAACCATTTCTGTCAATTACACAAATCTAACTGGAACAAAATGATACTTATACATTTCATGAAGTTTACCCATCTTTTGACACGGAAGTCACACACAAAACTTTAAGAGCCTCATTTATCAAACCAAGCGCTAAGTTATCAGGTGTTGAAAAAAATGGATCTGCTGTGTGAACATTGTTCTGGAAGATGCACATGTAACATAATACACAAAACAGATCTGCACCACCTAGGGCAGGGCAATATGGCCAAAACTTTTTATCACGATATAAAAAAGAACATTTGCTGTAACGATATCGCTGATGATATACCTATTAGTGTTGTCACGATACAAAAATTTCAAACTCGATTCAATACTTGAAAAAAAAACTCGATACCGATTTCGATACCACGGTGCCAACTTTATTTATTTTTTTCTTATGATAGAATTTTTACTTTTTAATTATAATTTTGTTTTATTTATGTTTTCTTTTTGATATGATTAAAATAATAGTATTTTAATGTATTATTTGTTTATTATTACTTGGTTCATGAACCTTTACATTAAGACGGTTCTTTGTTCTATTATCAGACACATTTGCTGTTATATATATAGTATATAGTATATATATATATACTTTATAATTAGTTTCATCATTTCCATGTCCAATGAGAGAAGAAGGGGGCAGGGCTTAGCGGGCGAGAAGGGGGGAAGGGGCGGGGGCTTAAATGTTGATTTTGTTCAAACGAGTATCGAGTATCGATACCAGTTTTAGTATCAATTAATATTGGGGAATCGATTTTTTTTGACAACCCTAATACCTATACAGTACTATATATTATTATGTGTTTTAGGCCATTTTAGTGACAGTTTAAGTTCCTCTTTCAAACACCATGTTGCTTCTTTCATTATTTGTGTTTTAGCCTCTGCAGGCTGCTTGTTTTGGCTTTTTTTTTTTTTTCAAAGGCTTGTCTCTTATTAATCTCTGAAAATCTGGCAACACTAGGAATTAGTCACAATTTCTGTTTGCCTCGGTTGCAAAATGAGCTGTGATGCAAGAGCAATCATATCACCATATTCTAAATTTCAACTTTACCACGTGAATATCGCATTATATGATATACGATATGATATTGCCCAGAACTAGCACCACCTCAAACTTTGCATTTTAGTGTCTGTGTGGTACAAAAATATTAAGTTTATGCTCTAATATTTTGCACATGAGCACATGCTTGATAAATGAGTCCCTGGGCGAGTTTTCTTTGTTTCTTCTGGCTGTTGGGAAATCCAAAGTTTCTCCATAACCATGAATAATATCCCGGCGTAAACAGTGGCCAACAGTGCAGCAGGTCAGGGGGAGGCGGACATGACAGGAGGATGTGTGCCAATAGACTTGCGCTGCTTGGATAAAGCTTGCCTCATTGAATCCAGCTGGTTTATTAGTTCACTACAGGGATGCAGCCAGAATACACAGAAGAGATGTCCACTGCTAATAAAACAATTACTAAGTTCCTGTGATGTGATGATTTTCTACTCAAACTCACGACACACACAGATACATAACAAGGCATTATTACAAGAATTTATCGCGTCTATTTTTGAGCTACTTGTTATGGAGATTGCTGCGCAGAGCAATGAATAAAGATGCCAGTTCCAAACCAAGTCGATAATAAGTGGGTCTGGGTTAAGCCTTAGGGACGCGCTCAAAGACTCCGCAAGCAAAACAGCCTGTAAATACTCGCTTTCACAGTCGGTAGCAAAGAACTCATCATAAAAGGGCCGTATAGCTTCAGCAACTTAAAGATTTGTGTTGTTAAGTGAGAGGAAGTTCTTGGTGGACTGAAGACAAGCTCTGTGCATCCAAGGGGAGCAGGCAAAAGCTCTCAAATCTTTTCAGTAAAGCTCCGCAACTAAATGTCCTGAGATTCTGTATTCATCCTGTAGTTCATGTTCTGAAAGACGTGTGATTCTTTTATTAGTTTGTCTGTTCAGCTACAGTATGTTGTTGTTTGTGAATTCTCCTGTACATGATTAAAACGTGAGTAGAATCCTGATGTTAAAAATAGGAATTAGATTTTTTTTCCCCAAAATCCAGTCCTACTTTTATTCAAATTATTTTGCATGCACCTGTAACCAAATGGACTAACTTTATACTGTCAATATACTGCCATAGTTGATACTTATTGTACATAAAAGTTTTTGTTCGCTCTACACTCTATGATGAATATTTACCACAAGGACTATCACATCAAACTAAGTCAAAATTAGATAAATGTGATAATCTGTTTTAAGCAATTAATAAAGTCAGTATGAACTCAAAGAGACTTCTGTGCAAACAAGTACATTTCCTTTTTTTTATTTTTGCTTTATATTCCACTCTATTGGCAAGCATTAAAGTGGTCACAACAACAAGACAACACAACTGGGACATGTCTTGTACAAAACCGGGACAAATCAATGGTTTCGGTTACATCTGCTGGCCTGGGACATGAGTCATCTTCTTGTTGTGTTTTTTTTTTTTCATTTTGCATGTTTCTATTCTCCTGATGCTCTTCTTATTGAAACATTTGAATTTAACCACACAAAAATGTCAAGCTAACTTGAACCTATTTTGCTCATGAGCAAAAGCTTGATAAATGAGGCCCTCACGTTTCTTATCTTGCAAGACCACAAGACAAACAACAGTATTTATAAAACAGCAGCTTATATCCACAGTCTCCTCGCAAAACTCAAGACAACTCACCATTTGCCATTTCCTTTTTTTATCTGCCAAAAATTGTATTTGGCTAAAAAAAGTTTTTACATTTTTGGTCAATTATTCAACTAAATGACTCAATATAAGGTCTGGGAATTGGTGGGTCACTCACAATGGCTCACACATGACTGTGTGCATGTATAGTGTTTATTTTCATATTGTCAAGCTTTAGCGTTAGCATTTAGAAACAAACACACCCTTTTATAAACACACTTTGGTCCTTTGGTGAAGTTTTCTCCTGATTTGTAAAGTATTTAACCAATCACAACTCACTGTTCACTGTCAAATCAGTATTTTTAGAGATTGACCGATATATCGGAGAGACAGTATTTTAAGGGAGATATTTGTATTTTTACATATCGGCCACATCTTTTTGGCCAATCTTTGATCAGGCAGTTGTTTGAACAGTCGTACAGTAGAGCTGCACTCACAGTGATCAGCTGAACTATAAGTTAGTTTTGAAAAGAAATTATACAATTTGTTTTCTACGTCTCCATTTTGCTGTGTTTTGAAAAGGAGCATTTTCTTGAATTAGTCTTTAAAATGTTCTGTAATGTGCATAAACATGTTGTATTCATTAACCAATGAGACAAAATAATAGTTTGAATTGAACTATTTCATCTTCTCAGCTATGTTTTTTAAAAACTAAAATAAGAAGCCTTCAAAATGGCCGTTGATGTGGTCATTGGCTAAAAAAAAAGTTTTTAATCAGCATTTTTAAAAATAAGCAAGTCAACTGGCTGTTTATGCTTATTAATACAATATCATTGCAATATTGCATTAATTGTTGTTATATTTTATGTATCACTATCATAAGAACAAATACATTTTAGAAACGTGTTTTTTTAATCAAAACAACCTTATTATTAAAACCTGCTTTAATCATCAAAACTGAAAATGTATTTACTTTAGACAAGGAACAAAGCTTTAGCACTATCATAAACTATATCAGGAAAATCACAAAACAGCAAAATAAAATCATTGTAATATAATATCGGTACAGCAGCCCACGATAACAATATCACCAAATAAAATAGCACAAGAAATTGATATTTGTTATGACTGCAATCCTAAAAGACAAATTTGATGTTCCAGTTTTTCTTTTTATTACAAATATGAGAGATTAGTAGCTCAAAAGGAAATGGGTCAAGGTTACAGCACACTGGAGTTATTTAATTGTGTTTTTCAGTGGCAGCAAAACATAAGCTTTTGTGATGTTTTTGTAAAGAAGAGTAATGTATATATTTGATTTGCTTTTAGCAGACTCATAAAAGAAATAGCGTAGAGGCGTCTGAACAAAGACTGTGTGTGTGGACAGACGCAGCAACAGCCTGCAAATGGAAAGGCTTTCATCTCACTTAACTCACAGTCGGTAGCCCCAGTCTTCTCTTCTCCATTGTAATAAGTGCACAACTGTCCATCACCGACTGGTCAATGATATTACTCTGTCTAGCAGCAGTTCAAAGAGGAATTTCATATGGACAATTACACCTTCCATCTTTAAAAGTCCGTCTCTTTGTTTAAATCATTCAGCTTTTACACTGGATGCACTAATAAATATTTACATGATATATTTAGATTTAAGCTTTTGCCAAATCTAAAGAACTAAACCCCTATCATTCTTCAATATCTGACAACAAAAAGAAGCAAAATGGTAAAAGAACATGTAGCCTATGATCAAATCAGCCTCTGAATCAGACTCAGTTTCTACTCTAAACTCACAAACAAAAACTTTATCCAAAAATTCATTTTAATAGGACTTTTGTATTGGCTTCGGCTGCATTTGTGTGAGTAACTTCAGGTCCCTAAAACTAATTTTTACCTCAATTACCTTCAGCTTTTGCAAAGGAATTGTCAAAACCCAAAATATGTCAAATCTAGTGTCATTCAGGTCTCAGCTGTAAACACCCACTTTACCAATACTAATATTTACCAAAAGAACCTTAGGCGGAAATTAGATTGTGTTTTTCTTTTGTGTGGAGAAAGTCTCACTTCTGATCAGAGCCTCTGAGTCATCAGAAGCTAAAACTACAGGACACAGACAGACTCAGCCATTCGCTTGTGCTCCAAAGGGTTCAGAAACAGTTCTAGTTTGAATTTTGGACAATTTTAGTCAGACGTTTATACGTTATTATCATTAATCGCAATAGTTAAGGGCCGCAATTAAATAATCGTGGCATTTTTTCATAATTGTGATAATCGTCTGTGGCGATAATCGCAATTATAGCAGCAGGCACTTGCAAGTGGCTTCATAAGAGCATCTAAAATCTGACTGCTGTGAACCCAGTAAAAGCTGCATAATGGTTAAACAAAGAAAAGGTTCATGTGGGAAAGTTAATTAATGACTCTGAGACAGTTAGTAGATTTTTGCTCAACATTGTAAACATTTGTTCACAATGTACTTCAAACACATACATATTGTGCGCTAATAAAGATTTCAGTGATTTGAATCTGTGCACTTTTACGTTTAGTAAATTATCATGATAATATTGTTAATCGCGATTACCGTATTTTGGTCACAATAATCGTGAGTGCAAATTTCAAGATCGTCCCATAGTGTAGTCAGGGAAATACATTTAGTTTCTTGTAAAACAAACAACTGTTTTAAAAATGTAAACAGGTCTATTAACTTCCTGTTTTACAATAACTCCTTGAATAAACTTCCAATTTGAACCTTATTTTTTATTTTTTTTTTTGCCTATTTTAAAGTCATTGTTTATTCTTGGAATCTGAATTGGAGAAATTGCAAACACAGACAAGAGGGCAGAATTAAGTGAACACAAGAATTTTTCTGAGCACAAACAAAATGACTCAAACATGCATAAATCAATCTAAATATAACTTTGAGCAATAAGAATACATTGCTATAATATGGTTAATAATGTGTGTTTTACATAATAGAGCTCCTTTGATATACGATTGTTCCACACTTTCAAAGCTGTGACTTATTTCATTATATTCAACTATTTTCAGTCCCACAGGAACGTAACAACCTGGTGCAGTCATATGTGTCAGATTAGCATTAAAAAGTGCCCATTTATACCCATTTGAGCCAATTTAAATGACACTGCAAGCCAATTACAATGATCCATGCCTTTTTGGACAGCGCTGTGGTTCAAGATTTTGTTTTTAAACTAGGTCAGGCAGCCCATTCCTTCATATGTTGGCAGAAAACTATCAAGTGTACAAGCAACTTTCAGAAATATAAACTCAGCAGCACTCAGAATTTGCTTTGTTTTATTTTTGGCAAAGTTCAGTGGAAATATTTTAGTGCTGTTTGGGAACATAATGTATTTTTAATGTTTGTAAAAATGTAGGTCACGTTTCATTATTAGAAACTGAATTCATTTGAAGTGAAACCAATGTAAATCTTCAACAAGAAAGATGTACAGTATTTTACATTGTTAGTGATAAATATCAAACTAGTGGTATTTTGTTACTAAATGTTGTGACACAGTATCATTGTCGTAGGTGTGCTGTATCAATACATCAAAATGTTACATAATATTTAACAAATTTTTACTAAATAGCCTAATGTTGTGATAGCATTTCTCATATGTAACAACATATACATATATTCACTGTTTTAATGATAATATGTTTATATTAAGTTTGTTCAGATTATGGATTAACAAAGAAATACTGAATGTCTAAGGTTTTTTAAAAATGTTCAAAAATGATTATCAATCTTGTTGTATAATATATTGTGCAATGAGGCTGGGCGATTTTGACCAAAATTATTGTCTCAATAGTTTTTTTGACATACTGTATCTTGATTGCAATATTCGGACAATATTATTTCAAACGAAGTATCAAGTCTTTAAATGTATTAATTGAATCTTAATGTCCAGAAAGAGACATTCTTGGCCGACTTAGGACATTAGTCAACTAAAAGCGAAACTAGCAATGATCTGACCAAATGTTTGATCCAAACTGCATTCTAGGCTGTAGTCTTAGTCGTTTAGTCGATTAATCGGTCGATGGAGTCTTAGTCGACCAAAATGTTACTAGTCAACTAATTCTTTTATTTAGATAAATACATTTGTGTTCAAAAGCAACAGAATCATTGGTCTGAACTACCTTTTTCATATAAACACACTGTTTCCTCTTAATTTTCAGCATAAACTATAGTTTTTGCATGAACTACATAATATTAGTCTTTTTGAGCAGGTTTCTTGCAGAGTTGTCACAAAACTAACATTTCCAACTCAATTTTGATACAAAAGAATAAACTTGATTCTCGATACCACAATGAGAATTAGAATGTTCTTTCAAGAAAGTCAGATTTTTATACGATGTACTGACGTTTTCAACACAAAATCCGGTATATGATCAAACATTTTAGTTTCAAACCAGTTTTGATGAAACTCAAGATTATTTTGTTATCTGTATTTGTTGAAATGAGTGTCTAATTTTGACACCAGTTTTACCGTCGATTTGCAATATTTTGGACAACTCTACTTTAGCCAGAGCTTTGCCACGCCCCTTTGTAGTCGATTATCGGTCATGGGCATTTTTTAGTCACAATTTCTTGGTCGATACAGCCTACTGCATTCACAAGATACAAGCTCTGCTGTTAGCATGCTAATTAACTACGCTAAAAGAAAAACAAAATTTTCACGTAAAAAATTTAGGTTAAAGTTGCAAAACGCTTTCTAACCAATAAAAACTTTGGTCAACTAAGACAAATAAGAGCGATCTTCGCCTAAAAAGTCTTTATCTATCGTTTCTTGAACATTTACAATACTATACATTTCTTATTTAGTTGGATTTTTGCAATAAACAATAAACTCGATATTCTGTTTTTGCATATTTCAAGACAACAATCACGATATTATCTAAAACACGATATATTGCACACCTCTAGCAACGAATCAAGTGCAGCTCAAAACTGCACGTATAGTATTCTAAAACTTTTCTGCTGAGTTTCTTGTACGCAGAAAAAGACTTTGACATATAATTGGCCACTTTCTCTCTCTCTCTCTTTCCTACTGTGCCATCTGCATTGTGTTAAACAGATAGCAGCTTACACTTTTCACCACTTATGGGACGCTGTGTGCTCCTCTTTACATCTGTGAGTGCTTCCCGCTGACGTAATGTGAGGGTACGTAAAAGCTGTCCATACTTCCATACACACAAGAAGAAATATGCCAACAATTACGTATGTGTGTCTGGTAAAGCAGCGTGGTGGGTCGGAAATGAGACGCAAAGGATATGCAAAAAAACTAAGAATTTGATATCTTACGATCTTAATTAAAACACAAGGAATCGTTTGACTGCTAATTACAACCTTAATTCCCGTAGAAAAGCATTGGAAAGGCTGTATTACAGTTGCTATAATATATAAGGCACAGCTAGCAGCAAGGCAGCAGTAAAAATTGACAACCATACATCAACATATAGATTCTCCATTCAATTACATTTGAACAAGGAACAAGTTGATTTCTTTTTTCTTTTAAACTTGCACGCAAAGCCCACGAAAGTCACCTAAAACTGAATTCAGGCCATTCAAATGTTTTCCTATAAATTTTTTATACGTTCTGGAGCTGGTTTTGAATTGTGTGGGGTTGGTTAACTAAGTGCTTTTTGTTGATTTAACCTTCAAGACTGACTCGGCCACAGGCAAAGCACAAACAGGCTAATGTATCTATTAAATGTCACAGTTCGGCCAAGAAGGAGGAGTGATTGAAAGGTAAGAGTAAAGTGGCAACTCCTTTAAGAAAATAAATATGACTGACATTTGCTCTAAAGACATCGACGACCTTTTGGCGCTAATGACTTTTGGGGTTCCAGATGCAAATGGTGACACTGATAACGATCTATTGGCTTGTAATTGCACTAAAATTAAAATATAATAACTGTCTGTCGATGCTGTTAAAGGTCCTATTGTACAAAATCTACTTTGCTGAGTTTTTAGTCATGTTGAAATGTTGTTCCCTCACTGAAAGCATCTCCAGAGTTTAGTCTTGTTTCACTCCAGCATGTTTGAGGAATCATGAATTATGAGTATGTTTACATGTCCAAAACTCAAAATGCTCTGATTCACCTCATGATGTCATCAAGTTGACAGCTATTTTAGTCTGGAAGCTGCTTTGATTTAGATTACAGTACACACCAACACCAAATCTTGTCTTTTATGTGTTTGTTTTAGCTTTTGTTCAGTTGAGATCATGTCATAAAAAGACATCAACGTTATGTGAACAAAGACTTGATGATATCACGAGGTGGAACCGACTTTTTTCAGCTGTTTTTTAGTTTAGTATTCAAACTGCTAAAATAACTTGTTAAACAAGACTGAAATAACGCTTTTATGTTTTGAAAAAGAAAAACAATTTATCAAAAATATTGTAAATCAAAAGCAAACTTCATGCTTCAGTGCATTGTTTTCACGAGGTAGATATTTCTTTGTAGTAAAAAAAAATGTCTACTTACTTCAGGCAAGTGAGTGAAGAAGAGGAGCAGAAAAAACAACACAGCCATCTCGTTACTTTAGTCTCCCTGGGCAGCACGCGAAATCTCTCTGAAGTTCTTTTAATTGGAAATTGGGAGGATTAAAATGAGGTTTGGTGGAGTTGTGGCTCAGCAGAGTAGCTCCTCCAGCGGCAGACTGCAGTGCGCTCTCCTTCAGCCGCGGGAGAGCGAGGTGTTCACCGGCTCTGTCCCCGCCCTCCTTCTCCTCCTCCCGCTGCCATTCACAAACGCACCGACCCGCGAGCGGAGCACGTGGGCCCCAGGGACTCATGTCTGCTGTCTGACGCCGTGTAATGGACATGTTAACAAGAAAAAGTAGTCCCGTTAATTAATTGATCTCCAAACCACGAGGGATTCGGCTCTTTCCTGTAAGTAATTGATGGAAAAGTAGCCTAACTCTTCAAATCAACCAATCGAGTGCAAGGCTGAGCTGCAAATGAGATGGAAAGAGCGGTCAAAGGTGTGAATATAACTGCACACACGCTTGTGCACCAACGCTGCAGAAGTCGATAAAAGGGGCGTCGCAAAAGCTCTCAAAAATACTAAATTTAACCTTTTATGACGTGCATAACCTGCAGTTAGAAAAACAAATATAACTCACTCTCATCTTGGCCATGGACAAGGAAACAGAAAGACCTTATTTTTTGCTGATTAACTGTACTATACCTTCTAGTTTTATGTAAATGAAAATAGCCTAATAATTGACAGTTTGGTTGAATAAGACTCCATTGATCAATTAATTAAAGTAAATAAAATGTGTATTTCTTCTGTATCCTAAAGTACACCAAGTAGACCTTCGAAGACCAAAACACTTTTATGAATCAACTGATGGTTGTTATAGGCTGGGCGATATATCGATATTGAGATATTTACTGAACAAGATATGAATTTTGCCATATTGTAAAGATCCTGGGTCAAAAGAGCTCATAAAGCTGATGAAAAGCAGTTACAGTTACAGAGAAAAGTGACAAAAAGAACGATACAATCATAACATTTTCTTTTGTTATAAAAATCAAAATATAAACTTGTGCATGCATAAAATGTAGTTTTATTTGTTTTACTAAAATATATATATATATATATAATTACTTCATGCAATTAATGTACTCTATCAGAGACTAAGCTAAAATTCACTTAAAAATGCCATTTCAAGATATCGAGATATATATCGCATAGAGATATGAAAATATACGAGATAATTTTGTCCATCATCCAGCCTAGCAGATAAAATTATGGGACTAAACTGATTTGGTGACCGCCCACTTCCTGGTTCAACAAGCGTGGGGTCCCATGTTAAATACCCATAGCGGTTTTAAAAAAATAATATAATTACATGATTATAAGACCTATTTTTTAAAATCCATTTTTTATATACGAATAAGTATATAGATGTGCTTTTTAGATTGAAAACAACTGCTCTGTGGATTTGAGTTAGCACACAGCGATATGTCTTTAAACTATTAATATTTGAATTTTTCGAAAAGCTATGGCACTTTACAATGGAGAATTTACTTCCGGAACCAGGTCAATCTTCCACTGTTGAGCTCCATTGGTTGGGAAAACAATAATCACAATTACTCAATGACATAATTATTGTAGTCGACCAGAGAAATACATGAAAATTTGACTGGCAGTCCTACCTTTTACCCCAGAAAATCAAATATATATTTATCTTATTATCTCTTTTTTTATTCCATTGATAAAAAACATGTCTTACGATGGCAGACTTGCATCATCACAAACTTCACACTCACTTGGCCTGACTGGAAGTGCCTCAACCCACTTGTCTCCATGGAAATAGTGTTTCTTTAGCTTTAACATTCAGACATAAAGCTTGGCATGTTTTGGAACACACATATTGACCAGTTAATAGTTGGACTGGACCACTGAGTCAGTCATGATGATTATTTCAGTAATCTATTGCAATTAGCCGATTAACATGTTGTCAGAAAGGCTTGTCTTGGTTTTTGTCAGTGCACATGTGAATCCAAAAAGATTAAACCAAACACAGAGAAAACCTGATTTTACCTGTGACTAGAGATATATCTCATTTTAGACATTATCGTGAATATTTTCTGAAGATATGTAATATGATATAAAAAAAAAAAGCTTCAAAGCAACTGTTCAAAATACAAATTAAATAAACTGTGAGCTTTCAAATAACTACAGAAATGAGATTTTGTCCTAAGTCATTTAGTGCCTAAAAGTAACATGTATCCAACTCGTGCCCCACAGCAAAACAAAATACATTTTTGTAATACTTTCAAGTTGGAAAACCATTCATTCTTCATTTTTTTTTTTTTTTTTTTTTTTGGTTTCTTTGTTGTTTTTTTGTAGTTTAATGCTTTATCTGACCAAAATTTGGCCAAACATGTAAAAAGAAAAAAAACAAACACTAAGTATCTGGTCATAATTGTAAAAGGACATCTTGAAATTACGGTAGCTTACAACCCCCAGATTTTGCTTCGCGACCCACAAAGAGTCCTAACTCTGAAAATCTGAAAATCTCGTTTACCTAAATTCTTTCTGTCTGAATAGTTATTTAACTTGAATATTTGGTCATTGAGATATCACTACTTTTGAAAAGGAATCATGTTCTTTTAGTTGACTAACCAATCAGAACGTGTCTTACTTGTCCAATAATCATATTTGATAATTAAACTTTAACTATGTTTAAAGTTATATGTTAACATTTTCCTGTTGGACTGACATTATATCGTCTGAATATCGTAATTGAGATATCTAAAAAATTATCGAAATATTTAGGCTGAACACCAAGAATTCTTGGTCGACTAAAAATACGTCCCATCGAACAAACACTAATCACATTAATAGAACATGTTTTCTGCAAAAAAATCTTAAAATAATCTTGAGTTTTATCAGAACTGGTTTGAAACTAAAATGTTTGATCATAAACTTGGATTTTGTGTTGAAAATGTCAGTCATTGTATAAAAATCTGACTTTTTTGAAAGGACATTCTAATTCTCATTGTGGCATCAAGAATCTTTTATTCCTTTGTATCAAAATCTTGTTGTGAATTTTAGAATTGTGACAACTCTGCAAGAAATCTGGCTCAAAAAGATTAATAATATTCTGTAGTTCAAGCAAAAACTATAGTTTAAATAGAAAATGAAGAGGAAACAGTGTTTATATAAAAAAGGCAGTTCAGACCAATGATTCCGTTACTGTTGAATATAAATTCCTTATAATCTAAATAAAAGAATTAGTCGACTAATAACATTTTGGTCGACCAAGACTCCATCGACCGATTAATCAACTAAACGACTAAAGAACTACAGCCCTACAAATATTCAATTTTGTCAATATCGCCCAGCTGTGAATTAGCAGTAGTTTCTTTTCTCCCCAATTGTTATCCATATTGTTTTGTAATTAAAACAGCCAATTTTCCTTTGAAGGCACCTGTCTCAGTTTGACGATCTTAAGTGGTGTAACATGCGTAGAGCAGACTATATTCACGCGGCTTATCTGTCTTGCACTGTGCTGTCATCTGTTATCATCTCTTTCACAGAGCTGCTGTGGCTCGCCCACACACACTGCTGCATCAGGCCATGTGTCACTGCCCATTGACCCTCTCGCGACTGACTGACCCGCACGCCTCATCCCCAGGTCTGTGACTGCTCCGCTACGTTCCTGTGAGGCATTTCTCCGCATGAAACCGCACATTAATATTGATGCAAAGTATGATTAGCATCTGCCGGGGGAGAAAACCAAAACCACATGGAATATCAGCTTTTTCAGGCATTCTAAAAAGTGGAAAATGGTTCTCTTTACATACAAGTGCGCAGTCTTGATAGGATCATGTAAGAATGCTGAAGGGAATTCAGTATGATACAAGATGATAATCAAGTCCAAAGGTTAGATACACAAATTAACAGGAGGTTAATAGGATTTTAATTAGTTTTACATGTATATTATCTATACAGGCCACAGTCATTTCATTTAATGCTTTGCTAATCTAATCTGCATGGCACAATATTCCTGAATGTGTGCTTGAACAAAAGTTACAAATCAAATTATAATCCATAAAACACATTGCCCTACAGCGGAACAAGTGGTTTTCATAGTTTATTTATTTAGTTAAGTGCTTTTCCATCCCTTGTGGCATTGTTTGCACAAGCTCAACAATATCTACCCTTTAAGGTCAAGGGCTTTTCTGCACTAACCTGCCGCCTCTGTGAAGATGTAACAGTGTTAAGAAGCTTGTTGGAAACTTGTGGAAATGTATATTCAGACAATAATTGGGATTTAATAAAGGCAAGCGCTTCAACTCCTGAGATGGTACACCACTTTTATCCTGATAAACAATATGGTCTTTGTGCACTGCATTTGCTCTTTTTAAAACTAATGGATATGCAAACAGTAAATTATATTTAATAGAGCTGCTTGTGGAAAGTTTAATAGCTAATTATAACAAGTGTTTAGTGTTTTTTTTATATCAAGTTGTACTTTCACTGGATGTGCTGTAAAGATCAGTGAAAAAAAATCATTTACCTGCATAAGTGAAGCATTGATTGAACACAATTTTGCCTTCACAAGACAATTAGTGCTGCTGAGAATTAAATAGTTATACAGTTTGAAGATTGACAATCACAAAATGATTAAAATAACAAAAGGCTGACTTTGCTGATCTAAGGTATTTCAATATTATGTCTTTTTAGTATTGGACGTGTATCCATAGCTCCATTTCTTCTCTTCATCAAAGGAAGTCGTCCGGTCTGGGGTTAAAGGTGAGAGCAGAGGAGGCGCGAGGCAGTGACATTCTCCAATTGTGATTCAGACGTGGTCAGGACGTTAGCCAGCTGAGCCTGCCCGTGTGAACAGAAGAGCGGAAATTGGAAGTGAGTTTCCACACCTGTGATTTTTGAGGTGACACAAAGACAGTGAAATACATACAGGGGAACAATAAAGTCTAATCAGTGTGTGACTACTCAAATAAAGCACAAGGTAATGCTATAGCTGTAGAAGGACTCTTAAACTAAATTGAGAACAGATGGCTTTACATAAAACAGCCGCAATGAATATAAAGTGAAAATATATAAACTTAAGTTCAGATTGATTTGGCACTAGTACCTGCTTATAAACGATGTGCAAAGTGTGGGCATAGAAATGCACTCATCTCACTGCCCCTCTCCAAAGTCGTTACTCCCCAGGTGTCGCTCATGGCAAACAACTGGACCCATAATGCAGTTTTTTCTGACAGATGGACATTACGCAAAGCTCTTTCCCTGTCGTATTATAGACATCAAACCTGAGCTTTTGTCAAATTTACAAAGAAGATATATTCCGGCACATGTGGCTTAAGGCGGGTTGGCTCAGAGCAGAGCGCTTTGCTTGATTGGCTGGTATTATGTACTAGAGCGAGTCTGTTCACCCTCAGTAATGGAGGCAAGGCTTTATATTGGAGTGCCGAGCCCCAATCTCCAATGCTCAATGTGTGTACTGGCAGCTTAGGATAAGCTCTCTTTGCTCAAACGTGCCTTACATCTTATGTGTCTGTCTTGACTGTTATTGCAGTGGAGCTGCACCTCCACACTGTACACTCACAATGTAAACAGCAGATCTAATCTGATTTAGACTGAGCCCAAGTTTCAGGCCATGCTGTGCCAGCTGAGGCCCTGCCATGCGGTTATCTTATATAGTCCAGGTATACGTTATAATCTGTGTCAATTAAATCTGGATCTGCTGTTTTTGAGATCAAAATGAGGAATTTGCCTGAAAGGACAGTGCAATATGTGCACTGAGGGGTACCCTTTATCTCTCATATCCCTTTTGGATAAAGAAACCTCCCCAAAAGGTTATTTTTAATGGTGGTCTTAAAGAATGGGGAAGAGCACTAGACTGAACTACTACTGTGTATTTGGTCATATTGCATTTGATCTGTTCAATGTGGTGGTGCATTTTTAAGTCACAGTCTGGTGCACCATAATAATAATTGTGGTCATGTCATGTTTTTGACATATTCAAGGCTCACCTAAAAAGACATGTCAACACATGGAAAGGTCCTGTGCCTAGTGTTTTGAGAGGCAACTTCTCCTCTGGCAAAAAATACACAAACTCAATCATCACTGAGTTGATAAACAATGTCAGGCGGATATGGGCCTGTCTAGTCAAGGTCACTCTGAAAGGATCTTTTTACTTGGTTAATTTGTTGTGTGAGAGCCATTTTAGGCTTGACAATAATGATACACAGCACACCCACACTATTCAGATAGGAACAGCCTATCTGAACGCCTGGAATTCAGATGGTGACAGTGAAAGCAAATTATCCTGTAGAATAGACGCAGGGTGCAAGTTTGGTCTGCAATCAGTACAAGATGTCCTTAATGGCCAAGGTGTTGATAGAACAACTAGGACACTATCTTTCCTGAAGTGTTTTATTAAATGCAGCCCTCACAGTTCCATCTGGCTGTGTGAATGCAGCCTTAGACCCAGCGGGGCTCTCAGGTACGCCGGGTGACTTAATGCCACAGACCTGTCCAGTGGATGGAGAGTGCTCCCTTGTCACTTCTCCCAGTGGGAAAATTAGCTTGGCAGAAAGCTATTTCGCACTAAGACCTCACCTCTTGCCCAATGTAATCATTATATTTCTGGAGTGTAAAATGGTTATGGCCTTTATGTAATTGAAGAAGCTAAAGCTAAAGATTGGCCAAAGGGGGAAGAATTCAGGGTCTTGAATGAAGAATAAGTTTGGAATGAATAATGTATTTATTAAAAAGAAATACATTAATTAGAATAATTTTACATTGGCATACACTTTTTGAATGTACTGTATGTATACGGTCGGTTGAAGCATCACCATATAAATAAATGTACACATTTTACTGTTGAACATATATCTTCTCGTGTGAATTTTAATATATTCTATTTCCGTGCTTAAGCCAATCATTACTTTCAGATTCATTTCTAAACATTAGAAACTTCTGGTTCAAGGCCAAACTTATACATGAATGAAAAATGCAATCAGGTATGAGTGTTTCGCATATTTCAAGAGGAAAAAAACAAACAGATTCTCATGATACCTGGCGTCATCTATTTTAGTTACCACTGACAAGCGAATTTTCTTTGTGAAGAATAAAGCTTGTTCTCGTCGTTACTGTCCTCTTTCAGCTGTGCGCCATTTATCTGATGCAATCTTTACTTGTCACCTCAGAAGCCGAGAGAGGAAGTGCTGCAGAGAATAAACAGAGGAAGGGAAAGCAGTGTCCATTAGTCCGCAGCACAGTTCAACTTAAACATAATGCTTTATATTTAAAGACTGTACGCAGAAACAGATCCACGCAGGTCTATTAAAAACCTAGACTTGATCGCAGTGTTTACAGTAATAAAATGACGATAGTACGGTGTGAGAGTGTGATGGCGCTGGTATGCTGTTTATGCTAAGAGAATCTGTGAAGTGTCTGCCAATGTCTACCAGGCACGGAAACACCCTGTAGCCAAAGTAGGGCAGCTCAACTTTAGAGCAAGTTTAGCGAGACATAAGAAAAAAGCTTTAAGCCTCTGATCAAAACAATTAGACAAGAGCAGAAGTGACAGCGCAAAAGCTATAGGCACGGGGGGCGAAAGTTCATGTCAAGTTCATAGAAAGAAATCTCTTTGTAAACACGTGGGGATCAACGCGCCTTAGTCATGTAGTCTGGATGTAGTTTTCTGGTTGACTTTTAGTTTGGATTTAATTGCAAATGACAACCCTATGAGCATTATGTCATCATGTCAAAAATGTATTTGAAACAAAAAGAAAGGAAGAGGCATATGCCATTAGGATGTCCTCCCCAGAAGACTATGAAGCGTACAGTTCTGCTTGTTTAGCATTGAACACTGTGACTCTAGAGATCTGTGTCTGGACAAGAAATCATATTCATTTATTCATACCCTATTTCTTTTTTGCTTTGGTTGGTATTTTTATGTATTTATTTTTTCTATTGTGAGATACACCTGTCACAAAGATTCAATATTCAAATGATGATTTCATGGCCAAACTACACAAGCTATTATTTATCTAAAGAATTGATTTTGTGGAAAATTGCATGTTTTTAATGTGAATAGCCTATTGTTGAAAAATTGCCAGCATTTATTGACTGAATTGCTCTGAAAATGCCAGTCTTTTTTTTTTTTTATCATTTTATCCTAGAGTGTTTGATGTTTCAGACCAGAATATCCGCAGCAGGAGACCAGTCCAACCTTTCTGGCACAGTGGCACCATTATTTATCTTCATTCTTCAAATATCACTGACATAACCTATGTTTCACTGTGTAAAAAAATATAAATAGGGGACACTTGAAACTTGAGTGCCTTCACTCTCTATTCAGTCTCTAAACGTAGTGTATGTTTTCATGCAAAATGTTAACTTTATTTTACAGCAATGTAAACATCTTGACCTACTATTTACAGTATAAACAGCGTTACACGCAGAGTATGTTAAATTGATTTGTGTCATTTCAGAATCTGGTCATAAAACCTCGGCAGTAACCACAGCTGAGTGTACTTTATGGTCCATTTGAGACAGACCTCATTTTTAATGTTGCTTGTGGATGTTTCCTCTGATTCAATTAGATTTGGTGCAGAATGTGATTCCACATTGCACAAGAGTCTATAGACCTATATTGTACATTAGTTTGGCTCCTCACACTCCAAGTGATTGCATCCACTCCCAACATTCTGTATACTGCCAAGATTATGTGACCCCACGGGATCTGGAGAAAAGCACTATCTGCAATGGAATACAGAGCAAGCTTACATACAGTTGGACAAAATATATTTTTAACAAATGTGTGTTTTTACTCTGAGCAGGCATCTTCCCAAAATCATCTCTTTTATGTCTAGAGGTGTTTGTCTCTATAGAAATGTTGCTCCTTTGGCTATAATATTAAACATTATGGCATACAATTGACCAGTCACCATGGAAAGTGTTGATATAGTTTTAAGTTAAAAAAACAACATAAATCTCACATTCAGTGAAGTCTGAAGGTGCTCTTTGGTGATTGGGAAAACAAAGCTACAGAAAGGGGGGCAAACTAAAGGCACTCTTTGTACAATTAAACTTTAAAAAGCCTTTATTATGTCTCTTTCAATTGTGTGCTGCAGATGTTTTTCCACCAGAAAGTTACACAGTGTCACTTTAATAATTACCACAACAGCTATTTTTCCAGACACTAATTCAGTTTTCAGTTTCTAAACATTGTGTTAATGGTTTTTCTTTCCCTTTTTGTAGTTTTAATTGAAAACATTAATTAACAGACCAGAACTTGCTGCATCATTAATCATGCAAATGCAGCTCGGATTTGTATTTAGAAAGGAAAAAGTGGACAGTCTCATTTTTATTTTTATTGTTAATACTTTATGACAACTGTAAGAAGCTACACGCAAACATGTTTATGGGAAACTGTCAACTCAAGCTGTATTGTTTAATGACTTCAATATGTGTGATTGTTAATATAAGAGTAGTTTGGTCGTTTATTTATCTGAGGATTGATTGGACCAGTGTGTGAAAGTGTGAGTTTCAGGTCTTTTTAGATGTTAATGGTCTATTGTTGATGAAAATTACAGTGAAACCAGCCTTTTGTTTACTGTGATGAACACTTAACTGTAGATTAATATGAACTCCCTTTACTGACTTATAAGCTCCACCCAGCACTACTTAGCAGACATTTACAAACATTCAGACGTCTTTCCTTTTGACTTTTTCATCAACGCAGCAACTTGAGACAGACGTTCTCTCAATTTATAATTTATGGATCAATATTAATGTGCTTGTTCTGTGGATTTACAGACTCCTTATCCTTTTATTTATTTTCATTAATAATAATTTCACAACATCAGGTCAGTATAATACTCTAGTTCTAATATATTTTTGTTTATAGAAGCTTAATGGATTACACCAAGAGCAATATGTTGAGTATTGATTTAAATAAAATCTACGAAGCCGAGCTCCATAAACTGGTTCAAGAAAATGAAGTTCTCCGAGTTCAAAACGAAACACTAAAATGTCAATTAATAACTAAAGACAAACAAACAAAACTTCTACAGGATGAATGTAGACAGTGGAAGAAAACATTGCTAAAGAATGACAGCAGCGTCGACTTTTGCAAATGCCTGGATATGGTGAAGCTTGAAAACATCACTGAAACAATCTACAGAGAAAGCAGTTTGAGAATCCAGGCTGAATCTGACAAACAGGAGGCCGTTGAGATCGCAGAAGAGCTTTTTCAGATAATTGAGCAACTGCAGAAGAACATTGTTGAATCAGCTCAAAACACACAAGCCCTGAAACCAACTCAACCACTGCTTCAAGGTAGAGTATTGTCCAAAGTATTTCTCCTGTAATCAGTGTTGAGAGCAGGACTGCAACTAACAAATTTTTTTAGTTTGTCCATTATTATTAGTTTTTGATTATTCAAACACAAAAGCCACTATAACATAAGATTTGAGCTGAAGTAACCTGGAATAATGTGGAATAATAATAGTGCTCTTAAAAAGCTATTAAGTTCATAAGTGCTTAGAAGGTTAATCTTGTTTTGAGAATGTGTTATGTTGTCTTAAGACAATAGAAAATGCATCAAATATGGAGTTTTACTTAGAAGAGAGAATTGACGAGCTTTTATCACTTGAAAATTGGAGAGAACAAAGTCACTTCACAAAAAAGAAAAAAAATAGCTTGAACTATTGTCAAATCTTAGCATAAGAGTCAAATTATACTTAAAACAAATAAATTACAGTAATTCAAGCTTTTTTTCCCATGTTTGAGAATGTTCTGGAGCAAAGCAAACTCGTGTTTACATGACAAAAACACACAGTTTAAACAATTTTCATCATCATTTCGGTTCAATCTGAGGTGTTTCTGTTTTTAAACCTATAAAAAAGGCCAGTTAAAGTTTACTCTATTAAATTAGTTGACAATAATTTCAATGATCGATTAGTTTCGAGTAATCTATTAGGAAGTAGCTCATTACACAAACATAATCTTAGTAGTAAAAGTAATGTAGCTCATTACTTTAAAAAAAGATGGACAATTACAAGTTACTAAGTTACTTTATTCATAAATGACTGACAGTGCTTTTAAACCGTGGCATTTAATCCAGTTCATTAAAAACTCCTCTGAATGTTTATCTGTGACACTAATATTTGCGCTCTGTGAAAACACCATTCTAAATAACTTGGATTTGTGACATCATAGGTAGATCTCAGAAATCAACTGCACTGTTTTAGGTCCATAAATCAACCAGACTTGTTTTTAGAATTACTGTAGCAGTAAGTTATGTTGCTTAAAAAAATGTGTATTAGCACTTTTACTATTCCTGCTCATTCTTACTTCTTTTCTTCATCTAATTAACATTCTTATATCGATATATCCATAACTATGCCCTCTTAAACCACCTTTAAATCACAAACTTCTAACAAAAGCTAAAGCTATCATGGCGTCTTCTCTAAGTATAGATGTTTGAAATAAATAACTCACAGTTTAATTAACCATCATTGATAAACCACAATGTTTCCACTCCTGTCTCTGCAAGATACATTAAAAATGCACGTCTTCTTTTCGTCTAGATGTCACAGAGCAAGGGAAAACCTTAAAGACAGAACATGTCCAGGAGGGTCTTTACCAGGCAATGGAGGAGCTGCAAGATGCTTCAGAGTTTAAAAAACACATTTGCACCACTGAACCTTCAATGAGCCGAGGCCGGACCGAATCACACTCGCAGAGAGAGGCAGAGCAGAGGACCAAGGCACCAGACATACAAAAACTGACAACTGAGAGTCACATCTCCAAAAAACTCAGCTTTCTTCACTGCTACATTTGACGAACTTTCATATTTTCAGTGCAAAAGTCCAAGACAGATTTGACACTAGTTTGTTACAAGACCTCACTACTCACGTTTACCACAGGCAATGTGTTTTTGTATCTGAAAGCTTCACAACAGCTGATTTGACAAATAGTTTAGATATTAGTGCTTTAGTTTAAGTGGTCTTGCCTCTGTGTTTAGATAATGACCTTTTTCTACTCTACAATTTCTTGTAATATGCAAGAACTGTTGGTGTCTTACTGTAAATAGAGTTTACATGGACACGTTTTTATTACTAAGTGCTTTAGATTAGATTATATATATTCTGAAAAAAACAACATATTTCATCACTAACTACCAGAAAATGATTATATAAGGTATAGGAATGCAAAAAGTGTCATTTCATTTAAACATGAGCATATTTACTGTATATTTCAGCATTCAGACAGTGCTCTCTATAAAAACCTTTTGTTTTTAGCCATGTTTGACTAGATTATCTAAAAGATAGCTTGCAGCAAAATCAACTCAATAAAAATGTTTTAAAAATACAAATAATCTGTTTATGCTCTGTGACTGACAGGTTGATCTGTAATTAAACCGATACAGCAGTAAATAAATTCTCTCCTGAAGTCCACAGTAAAACTGCTCAGCCCACCTTCTCCTGGTCTCCTGGTGAGAAAATCGATTTTTGAAAAGAGATCCATTTTGTGATTAGGGCACGCAGCGGGGGTTGTAACATTTATGTGTTCAGAAGAACGGTTCAGCAAGGGGTTGAAAAGTAGTAAAACATGAAACTGAGCTAAAAGGACAAGAGATTGCCAAGTCTTGTTTTTGAGTTATGAAGCCATATTGTGCCAATAGTTTTGGCTCTGGGCTGCATTACATCATGGATCGATATTGTTGTGTCCAAAAGAGCAGTGACTAGAATGACCAAAATGTTGACTGACAGCTGCTGTACCTAATTTTAAAATGGTGAAAAAAATAATAATAATAATTTAAACCTCGCTAGCTCATTCTGTGTTCTCACAAACCCTTTGGCCCATCAGTACAGATTTGTGTCCGCTAGCACAGCTTTAAAACAGACATAAAAGTGAAGCAGACTTACTTAGAGACTCACTCACACTGACACTTTCTTGCACGCCTGAAAAGATAAATAGTCTGTAATTGCTGTAGATGATGACAGTGCATAGGAAGGGCAACCCACCTTTTCGTCTTTGCACTACACTTACCTGTCTCCATGGAGCCCAGCCTGTGATATCACCCAGTCAAGTCACAAGTCATATCTGTGAAGAGATGCTCCATAATATTCTAGCTTTCTGCTGGTTTGGCACACCAGTAGTTTGACATGTTTAGATTTTTGAGCCACTTTGGAATCCGTTTTTATGACACGAAAGAGAAACAGGCTTACCACCCAATGCAACACCAAGCAGTTCTCATCCCAAAGAGTCAAATAGTGACTCACATGGCTCACTCTTACATGCTTGAAATGACAACATGCTTTGTAATTCAATATGACAACAGCGTGTAGGGGAGACACTGTTTGTCTTTAGTCGAGATGTCTGTCTGAAAGGTTCCACAATATTGTAAAAGCCTAAATACTGTATCTATGGAGACAAAACATGTGACATCACTCAGTCACAAGTCTTCTTAATATAAGTAGAGCTATACGATATATCAAATTTTAGATATTATTGTGAATGTGGTTTTGAAGATTTAATGATTGATCATCGAGTATACAGTATCGTTATAGAAAAAAAAAAAAAAAATTCAAAAAGAGCTTATAAAATCTAAATAAAAATATGTAAAAATGTATTGTAAACTTTCAAATAACTATAGAAAGCCAGTATCTTCAGTCTATACCTCTTATGTACTAAGTTTATTTATTTATTTAGTTATTTATTTTGTGAGGGTGGGTGGTGTAAGAGAGTTTTGAAAGCACGCTGCAAAACATTTTTCTTTTAACATTTGAAAATCTTGCTTGCATGTTTTCTGTCTGAATTGTTATTCAGCTAATCAATCAGTAGATAGGTCCAACACAGTCATATTGGATAATTAAACCTTAACTAATATAACTAAAGACATGTTTGAAAGTTTTTCTGTGGCATTGACATAATATCTGAATGTCGTAATTGAGATAAATGGATCGAGATATACTATTTTGTCAATATCGCCCAGCCCTAATTGTAAGATGGTGGCTATTGTGATTGAGTTGAAAGACAAATGCATGTTCTTCAAGGTTATTTATTTAGCAAAATATCTGTGACTGAAAAAAATCTAATTTAGTGACACACTGGAAGCAAATCAATCTCTACAACTTAAGTGCATCATTAAGAAAATTGACTGTACAAAGGCTGCCACCCAAACAAACTTCTGCATCTGATCCAAACACAATGAAGTTTATTGAAATTCCAAGTTGTGTCTGTCACTGCAGCAAACATCCGAGCTCTGATTTCCACAGTAGAGGTGAGCAGTCCACAGTCAATGTTAATTTATGGCTGTTTGTCACAGAGCCCAAGGGAAAAGGTGTTGTGTGCACATAAACAATTTTCTTCTACAGCTTCATCTCATCTCGTAGTCAACTGTCACATCGGAGTGTGTTCGAAGGGCTGGACCAGGACTGTATTAACCTGCCGCGAGCCTGAGGCCTGATGTTGACGTTATCAGAGCTGCGAGATTACACGAAAACCTCACCTTTATTCTGTGGCACAAACAGTGGAATACATCAGAGCCCAGGAGAGAAGAGATTCAGGACAGGTTGTAGCCACAATTTACATTGACATAAAATTGTAATTTCAAGTTTCTTCTGATGATCAAAGTTGTCTGCAAATCTAAAAATAAATGTGCTCTACCCAATATTTGCTTCCTTAAAAATTTAAACAGACAAAAATATTTATTTATATCTTCCTATCAGTCCACTTGTTTCGCTCACTTACCTCATTCTGAGCCTCTTAATACCACAATGTGTTCTAATGCTAACGGCAACGAGTTTGGTGAACATAGGACATTACTAAAAATTGTAAAAAAAATAAATAAATAATAAAAAAAATAGATAAATAAATAAAATTAAAATCAGTAGGCTATAGTCCTTTTAAAGACTCTCACAATGGTAAAAAGTAGTAGTAAAGTAAGTAAGCTTTTCACAGACGCAGTCACAAAGCGTTTTACAGTGAAAAAGTTTAAAGCCAACCCTCCCCCTCACTCAGTGATAGTAAACTGCCCTGGGGCAGCTCAGCAGAAGCAATTTGCCTAAACACCTGGCTCCTCAACCTCCGACCACCATCATGTGTTCCCTAACCTGCATGTTATTGGTTGAAGTACCCAGAGGAAATCACTGGGAGAAACTTGCAAACTCCACACAGAAAGGCCATTTATATAGTGCTTTTCTACCTTTCCAGGCACTCAAAGTGCTTTACAATCTAGTATCCACTCACCCAGTGCAATGTGGGTTAAGTGTCTTTCCCAAGGACACAACAACAATCAACTCTTGTCATCCCACTGTGGCCAGCGGTCTCCCATCTAAGCAAGATAGGGCCTGGTTAGTACTTAACCAGTTTGTTCAATGAACCTTTTTTGCAATGTACAAAATCTAAAACGATTATATACTTATGTTCTTAAGTATTTTTACAAAGTACATTTACTTTGTTATTTTAGGTATTATAAAAAAAAAAAAAAAAAGCATGTGAGAGCCTTGCATTATAGTCATGCATTGAGTTGCAGGTCGATACTGGCTGCAAAAAAATGCTCAAACCAAGTCTGGATGGACTTAAAAATGGTGCAAAAGATCTCAGAAATCACCAAATCATAAACCTGTGAAATTTGCAGCATTGAGGCTCAAAGAAGTAGCCTATTTCAGACAGAACTTCAGCTGTGTTTTTGATTGAAACTTGTATTTGCAAACAGACGGTAATCCCCAAAGAGAGGAAAACAAGTTTTCACAAATGTTTATTTTGTGACAGAAAACTGCATATCTAGTCTCCATTTGTAATACCAGAGTGTATTTGATGCACTTGTCGAACGTTGCCAGACTTTGCTGCACAATTTCAAGCCAATCAAAGGCACTGGCAAAGTAAATCAAACTGAGAAAGAGTCTTTTGGAGTGAGTAAGTGTTTATAGTTTTCAAAAGATGTCCTTGCTTGGTCTGGCCAACTCTCTGATGTCCTCTGCGATGACTTTTCCACAATGAAAGTTTGATTTTCTATTCTATATATGTTCGTGTATGCAGTAATAGCTCTGTGGCTTTGGACAGAATAATTATTGATAAGTTGGAACGTTTAAGATGAATGTGATTTTTTTGTTCCATTTGCTTTGCGCTCTAAAATAGCAGATTCACTCTAATTGATGAACGTATGTCCTAGTAGTGAATATGTTTTCATGCAGCGTTTTGATCGGAGCTTGGAGTAGACAGTGCTCCTACAAATCAAGAGGAGTCAGTTGAGGTGTCTCGGGCAGCAGAGCATTTTAATATTGGTCTCTTGTCTCACACTAAAATCCACTACCATTTTTGACTGCCTTGTACATTTATGTTGCACTAGCCCATTTCTAACCGTGCATTACCCCAGTTTAGAGAACCCTGGAGGGAAACACAGAGCACAATTACAGCCGAGAGTGCCATTCAGCTGCCACACACCGCACACATGGTTAGCTAAAGACCAACACATTATAAGCTCCAGTCGTTTACAGGCGATGGGGGGAAAAGAGGCTTTTGAGGTATAATTCTGTAACACGAATGCTCGACTGCAAGCAGAAAGTAGAAACTCTAGCTGCTGTAGATGTGTTCAGTCTCTTTTGGGCATGTCGCTGCTACAGTAACATTTCTAGATTAATTATGTGGAATGAAGTAAAATGGAGAATGGCTTTGTGGAGGGAAAAGCTCAGTTGGAAACACAATGCATAGTTGAAGGATAAGACTTCATAAAGCCACAAGCAGCGAATTAGGATTCACCAAGCATTTCTCTAGCCCTGTTATGACTGAGTATAATGAGCGTAAATAGAATTTTATGAACACAGTTAATCAGAAATAAGCTACTTTTGACTAATCTGTATGTGATGCATGATGATTCATATTATTATTTTTTTGTGCTGCTACCAAATGTTTGTCTTTGTTGACTGAAAATTGAGCTGTACGACAAAATTATCTTCTATCACTACTGAAAACAAACTAAACTTAAATTAAAATTAGACTTTCAAGTTCACTATGACTGCTGAAAATATGAATGGTTTATTTACTAAGGTATGTAGTATTAAATGGGTTCTACAGAAAATGACTGAAAATACTGGCAAAGGTTACAAACAAGCCTATAATCTGATTCTGAAACATGTTACTAGATAAATCAAAATTAGTTGAATCACTTAAGACTCCAAAGCTGCGTATGTACTGTGAAAAGAAATATTATGACTCCGATAGAGGAGTAATTGCATCAAACTTGTAAAAATAAATATACAAAATATCTAGATAGTCTTTAGTGGATGGTGCTTCAAGCATCATAATCTCAAAATATCATATTTACAGGCTTTTTGTGATAAAGAAACAGTCAGCATTCTAATCTATTGCCTATCATCTATTACCTATAAATTGTTATTCCCACAAGAATCTTAGTGATGCCTTGCCTTATATTCTGAAAAAGCTTACAACAGACTCACTGACAAAATGATATGAATGCTATAATCTTGACTTGACAGAAATACTACTTAAATGCTACAAGACTATAAAGAGATGATCCATTTCCAATGCATCTAAATAGACAGCTTTTTCTATTTAATCTTGAATGGCAAAGTACCTCGTCATAAGTATTTTTTCCCTCCATCTTGCAGTCTTCACATCAGTATTCAAACGCTACGCCAAGCTGACTCACTATCTGCATGTTCTTCATTGGCAGTGTTTCAACACCATCGTAGCTCCTGAAGTCACTGACTGCAAGGTGAACGAGGCCCTAGCTCCAGCTTTTACACTAATTGGCGGCGAGTTGAAGATGACACAGCATCCTTCTGCGGGGTGCCAGCTGTCTGTCTTTGATTGTGGACAGAAATAAGTCGTGAGCCGTGACTAGCTCGTCCGGAGGTCCCTGCTGTGAGAAACATCCTGAAATCCAGCTCGTGGGGCCGATAAAAAGGAGGGGCTATTACCGAATAAAAAGATGTCTTGTGCTCACTGTTCTCCAGTGAGGACCTGGCAGACATTCAGACAGGATTTGATTTAAATGCACTCGGGAATGATTTCTTAAAAATCCATCCACTACAGGCTATTGCTGATTATATTTTGTTTTTAATAATTAAAGGATCTCTAAAGTAGTGGTTCTCAAACTTTTACAATCCACCTGAAAGAATTTTGTCTTTTTGAGTACTACCAAATCTAATCTAAATTTCAGCTAATTATGCTTTCAAATTACCAGTAGCCTAAACCAGTTTTAACATAATCTAAAATAAGTAGGAAATTATGATTTATCCTAAAAGGTTTTAGAAAATTGATTAAAAATTAAACAAATAGTCGAACAACGGAAGGCTTCAAGTACCACCATGGAGTACCTGCCTTCCACCAGAATGAGAAACACTACACAAGGCTTATACAAACATTTGCAGATATTAACTTTTTGGCTTGAAATTCTACAAAATGGCATAAAAAGTAGCATTTATTAGGTGCTTATTGCTCAAAAAACTTGTGAAGTATTGCGTAGGGTCGACTTTATAAAGCTCTATAACTTGGCATATTCTAACTTGGTTTTGTCAGATGGGTTCTCACAATATTTGTGACAAGTCTTATAGGATCCATCTGGTGAGACTAGCACCAGTCTCAATGTAGCAGCGAATCAATCACCCTGTGGTTTGAGCAGAAGCACACATTTCAGCATTTGTGGAGGATGTGCTTAAAAAAAAAGTGATTTCTCTGCTTCTTTTACTGTTGTGATGCTTCGACCAATCAGCTTCAAATATTTGCCATTGTATTCACTTTCTGCCTGACAGCTTTTAGCAACCCTCTATCCAGATTGGTAATAGAACCCTATTCAGAGAGATAAACATATCAATTTGAGCCAAGTTACACTAAATTACTACCAGATTGTCCTATATATATATTTTTTTTTTTTGACAAGGCAAACAGTAGGTGCACCTTAAAAACTCAAATGAGAATGTGATAAATTGGTGAAAGAATTCAGTTACAAATGGGAGTTTAATTGATAGTCAATGGCCATGTCCACCACATGCATTCAAATTATGCAAATGTGTACTGGAAATTTTGCAACATGATACCTTTAATCAAAACATCACAATGGTCAGCTAATATGTAAAATAAAAGCCATGAAGTATAGTACTGTTCTTTTTTTAACAAGTGATGGACACTGGTCTTGACAGTTTGCTCCAGTGGCATTGAAGGAATACAGAGGACAGATCGTCATGACTACATTAAAGTTCACCTCATCTTATCCCCTCTAGGCTACAGTATTTTACCTCCAAGAAAACTTCCATCCTTTCTTCTAACAAAAGCTGACATTTTCATATTGTCGATCTCTCGTGATTATGTCGGATAAGATTATGCTCGGACTTACTATGTACATTGGATTTCCAAATACCATTCCCTGAGATAATGTGGCGTTGGAAGCTGACAAGTTCAGTGCACTTGTCAGCTTCCATTTTCTTCACTCAGACCTTTTAGCAGAGCTGCCCTGTCAATTAAAAGGCAACAGGAAACTTCTGCTGACTAAACCCTCGCCTCTCTGTTGTGAAAGTGGCTAAGGATCTACTGAGAAGCTCAACTCAGGATGGCATGATACAAGCTCCCCAAAAATCCTTTTAATTGGCTGAACTGGAAGTAAAACCCCTCAACATGATAGCAGGAGAAAAATCCAATTTAACACTTCACACAGTCGACTACAAGCCCTTTCCACGGTTTAGCTGTTCCTCACTGGTTTGTTTGCTCTTTCTACAAGTTCAGTGACACAAATGCAAAAGGTTAACGCTGGTAAAGCAGGGGAGTCACTGAAGGGAACATAGCAAGAAATTATTAACCAATTTTACTTTTTTTCTTTCTCGTAAAGTTCAGTTACTATATTATTATATTTGTGTGAGGCATGTCTGTGAGTGAAAATGTGAAAGAGAAAATATGGATAGATTTTCTGCAACAAACACATTAGTTAAGCATCCTCCTAAATCAACTCAGTCTGAATTCTTTGCTAAAATGTCAATATTTTTGTTTGTTGTATTATTCAAGCTGTTGTTGCCCTTGGAGATGTTCTTACCTATCTCATCAAATGCAAAATATTGCCATCTATTGCCTATTCATCGTGCAGGCCTGGAGGCAGAGTTTTTGTTGATCAGTGCACTTCTGCCATCAGCGTAGTTTCATGCAGATGTCATCATATACTTATTGTTGAGAAGGTGCACTGACTGGTGAATCAAAAGGCCTCAATTCAAGGTTAATACGCATTGACGTGGCTAATGTAAAATGACTCACGACAAATTACAAGTGGGAAAGTGAGTATTTCTAATCATACTTTGTGCATTTGCAGTTTTGTGATTTGGGCTCACTGTGAGTTCGCTAATAGAGTCACATTTTAACTTGAAATTCATAATTGTATTTGAGCTTATCAGAGCATAGAGACATGTTAAATAGACCAGAAAACTGTAATTGCAAAAAGGTGCTCATCGGTGAAAGGAAAACATCACTGTTTGCTTTGTAATTCTAAAATACATTTACTATAAATTAGGACACTTTTTATAGGCTTACATGTGGTGCAATTGAGTCTTTGGGCATAAATGTTTAACCAGCCTTTTTGCGGATTCACACTGACTCATTCCAAAGTGGTCTTTCTCATTGTTTGTTTAGCAAGTTCAGAGAAGTAAGAATGCAGAAGAATGCAGATTTTTCCTCAAGTGTCAACACAGTAGAACTTGTTTAACTGACGTTTTCTTCTGGAAAAACACCATTAAAAGACATAAACTTCCCCACATGTTTACACTGCGAATACATTTAAGATAACAAGACAATGCCTTGTATAAAGGAGTCTTTCAGGGGTCAGCAAAGGCACAAGTAACCCTTTCACTTCTTGAAGGGTTACTCTAGAATGTCAGGTCCGGAGGGGCAATGATTAAGTTTAGATGAATGAGCACGTTTAAAATGGGTTCGAAGAATGAGTAAGTTTAGGGAATGGGTTCAAGAAGAGTATAAAAACAGATTTATCAGATTAGGCCAGTTTAGCAACAGAAATAAACTCATTACTATGGCAACCAGCTCACTTCCGTCCGTCCAGACTGACTATCTAGCACTAACCTTTTGATTGTTAGGTGAGGCATTTGTTTTTGTTATTTTTTATATATATTAACCTTTTAGAGCCTAAATGTTCCTCTCTTTCGTAGCTCACCTCAGCCAATCTTCTGTGATCGCCCCATCTTAGAACTCAACGCTTCAACTATTCAATTTGTAAGCTCGGATAAAGTAGGTCGCAATTAAATAATCAAACCTGAATTATACCATCAAAGAAACACTTCTCTATATTGTAAAAGTAAGCCCACACAGCTTAGACTGAAATGGAAAAAAGCGTAGCTACTGTCAGCATTTTTTTAAACCTCGTAAATTTATTCGCAGCTTTCTTCTCTTTTCTGATTGTTCAAACTGGGACACTGTTGTTACTGACAGAATATTACGCTTTAATAATATCTGAGTGATCTAAATATTTTATATCAAAATGAAAAGGAAAGAAAGAATTGTATTCAAATTCCTTGGCACGGATTCTAATTGTTGTTACCTGTTTGTGTTTTGGGTAGCCCTGAGATGTTTACATAAAAATTTTCTTACTCACATCGAACAATGACAATTTAATAATAAAACATGCAGCAAACAGATGCAGATCCTGACGGCGCCAATAATTGACATTTGAAGCTATGTGTTTCAGTTTTCTTTTTTTTTCTGGTAAATAGAGTTTAGATTCCCAAATATTGCAAAAGCCTAACATTGTTTAGTAATTATACTTTCAAACAAAAAAGAAAAAAAAAAAGGATTGCGACTAGATAATTGAACATGGGTCTCATTATAAAACGTTGCGTGGAATTCCTACTGAAAGTGTGCTTAGGAACAAAAGGAAATCTTCCACAAGCTTGATAGTCAGCAGCACAGATCTCTTTCTGCCACATCTCTGAAATCTCAGCGGCACAAAGTCACACATTTTCTGGATTGGATTGCTATGTTAAGTTGTCTTTTTATAAATCACAAACTAACGTGGAAAATGACGGGCGGAACATTTTTGTACGTAAGCACACTTTATAAATGAGATGTTTTGGTCTGAAGTTTGTTATAAAGTAACTGTAGTAACTTCGCTTTCATTGCATTATGCAATAATGTCATTTACAAATAATTCTGAGATCACAATTTCCCAATGTAAATGCATGAGCGAAGTCCTCTTTATTACAGTTTCTGCTAAGGCCTGTGTGAGGTGGCTATGATGGTCTTAGAGCTTTGATTGGGATGGCTGCTGTCATGTTATTATATGACCCCAGGTATTCACGCCAGGTTTGATTTGGCCATTGAGTAGGTTGTGTGCTGCAGAAAATTCCGACCCAAAAAGTGTGCATGCCCTTGACCCAAAAAAAATTCTGGTCTTGAGTATGAATATATCATTGCCACAAATGTTTTAACTACTAAATGAATTAAGAAATGTTAAAAAAAAAAAAAAAAGTGCTCTATATTAAGCAAACTCTAAAAGTGAAGAAGTGTCCAACTGCAAGAAGCTCAAGTGCCACCAGTGTAACACATACCACAGTTTGAGAAACACGGTTTAAGAGGACCAGCTTGCTTGTAAAATCATGTGACTCGCAGCAGCTAAACTCGTCGACTCTCACTGCACAAACTACCACCACCATTTCCTATCTGTGTCATTGTTACTAAATAAGCTCAGTCACATCATTTCTCAACATTTAGTCTTTGAAGTTCAAATTCTTTCAAGTCCAATGTGGTACGAACATTTTCAATCATCACATCAATTGATTCCTATGGACCCTATAGTCTCTCATCTTCATATTGGCCTCTGCGATGGCTACCAGGCTGCTGACATTAATATCAGTTCTGTACGCACTGCCTTGAACTGCCCTTTTATCATGTTTTTCATGTTAAATGTGAACAAATACTAAACTATGCAAATGATGCTCTATAGCAGCAAACAGTTCTAAGAGAAAAGTATGTCTTTGTTTATTATTGAAACATGAACAGCTGGAAAAGAACAAACTGGATGACAAGTTAGAAAAGTTATTTTGTTGTGTTGTGATTTGCACAGCACACATTGTAGGATACAGCAATGAGCTTTTTTATCAACCAGTTGACTCAAATAATAATGGTTGCTTCAAATGTCAACAGTGAACAACTTTAGGATACAAGATTTAGAGTGATTTTGCAGACCCAGTCAAAACAAAAACGTTAGTTTTCGTGATTTTTAATTTGGATATTCCTTTCACTGTGCTCATCTGAGATCTTGAGATTGCAATGCATCTTATTATTATTAATGCTGATCCTACAACTTCAACAAGCCTCCTTTTGTGCAATAATGCTGATGTAGGTGCGACAGGTTAATGAGGAAGCATACCAAGCCCGCTACAAAAAAAATTTAAGCATACAGAGAGAAATCCAGGATTACAGGACTTTCCATTATTCTATTGTTTAAAAGTGTAAATAAAATTATAATTTTGCCAACAAAGGAAGGAAAGAAAGGAAGGAAGGAAGTCATAGTCAAAGCTTGAAGTCAGAGCCAGGCACAGAAAAAGCCCAAAATCTTTTTCTGAGGTTAGAAAAATTGGGCAGATGCAACCTTAGTGCGTCGACATTGTACCTGCTTCTACACATCCAGGTGCCGCAGCGAGAGTGCACTGATGTTGTGTCTTTGAGCAAGACACTTAACCCACCTTACCTTAGTGATTGTACAGCACTTTGAAAGGTGAAAAAGTGCAATATATACTGTATATAAAAAGAGAATTAACAAGACAATGGTTTTAGGGGTTATTTCTGCAATATGTGCCCAACATTGAAAGCTTTATAATTGTGTGAGTCTGTAGGCTATATACGTAGATATAGACAGACAGACAGATTGGGCTTTTACAGCCTTTGTCATGCCGTTGTTTAGTCAACAAGTTAATAATTAGATTATCTTTAACTAAAGTTGTTATTGTACTAAGTAAACACATACGATTTTCAGAGTTGATGGCAGATTATACAGTCTGCCATAGTTTAAGTTACTTGCCCAAAGACACAATACACAACCACCAGTTCTGCATCAAATGCTGCAAAGGCAAAATGTTGAAATCACCTTTGCAAGATACATACGGCCCAGGTCATGGTAATACAATGTTTCTCTTTTTCCCCATCTCCATGTAGAATTCTTCCCCTATCAGAAAACTGCCAGTAATAAATCACCCTGTCTGTATTCAGAGCATGGATTCCTTCACATTGACTGACTTCTTGTACATTTCTTTCACTTGTCTACAATAAAATACAGAAATGTAGGAGGAATGTCTAGCTGCATGCATGAATAGGCAAATGTTGCATATTTGGAAAGAGACATTGTTCATAATTAAAGATCTTTGAGGCACTTTTAGTCTAAACTCTAGTGGTCAGTGTAAACTGGATTAATAGTAAGCAGGTCTTTAATAACATGTTTTGAATTCTCTATCTTTCTTTACAATCTGTAAACTAGGTCAGTAAATGTTTTATGACGAGAAGGCATAGATTGCAATGTCAACTTGGCAGATTTTTGAATGTTTTGCAACAAAGAACAATGATTTAAGTTTAAAATTTGCATACTAGTTTAATTTACCTATTGCACGGCACTGTGGGAAACTAATGCATAATTTCTGCCATGTTTACAAATGTTAATATGGACATTTATTTACAAGCAATTTACAGTTACTTCAACTGATAATACAGTTTTAAAAGAAGTTTCCATTTTGAAATTCATGTTATACTTACAAAACACTTTTTAACAATGTTCACTGTATCATGGCTTACACATTTTGTTTTTGTTTTGTCTTAAATACAACAAATTTAAAATATGCATTGCTAAAACTTTTCAAAATAATATACACTTAACACAGCTGAAGCAGAGGAATGTCTGAGCCTTATTGGTCTAACTCTTCTGCATAAATTCTGGTAAAGTAGAAGACTGCAGGCTGGGAGCTGAGGTTGTGGATGCTGTAGGCGTGACCTGTGATCAGAGTAAAAATAAATGTGAAGACGTTAGATGAAGAGTAAGGTCTGATTCACCATTTACAAAGTCCTTTCTCACTTAAGTCTTACCAGGTGGCACCATGAAGGACTGGCCTGCATTGTAGCATGTCTTATTGCAGTCCACTATTAAACTCACAGAGCTTGTTAATAAATTAAAAACCTTTGAAAGAAAAAAGAAAAAACAACTAAATAACATGTGGAGAAGATGAGTGAAGCATTTAGTGTTAGCTTTACTGACTGTTGTGGCACTGTGGTCCACCCACAGAGGTTTTTTCATGAAGGAACCGAGCAGCATCTTCCCACTGCAGATGGATCCTGAGAGCAAGTCCACCATGAGGCCTAAAGCTCTGCCCTGGTAACAGTACCACTCAAAATCATCAGGCGTGATTTCAGTGTCTCCTGTGAGTTAGTTAAAACACAAAATTAGACATTGATTCTAGTTAACTTACCAATAGTAACCTTTCATAATAACAGTAGCTTACGTTGCTTTTGGTCTGTGGAAGGCCAAAGAGACTTGAGCCAGTCGTGGAGATTGATCTTATCTTTGGGCTGCAGAACAAGCGGCCTTAGAGGAGGAGCGCACAGTTCAGAGACACTGAGAGCAGGCTGCACTGTGGTCGACGGCAGCACTAAAAAACAGATCAAACCAATCCAAAACATAACTTGACTGCATACAAACAACAAACTAATAAGTACTTAATCATATTTTTAAATGGGAATTTATAAACCTATGAAAATAAAAAACTGCACAAGCAATTCATTTTTGATTATAGTATATTATAATTTCAATAATGTTCTATATTGCCTTCATTTATCAAAAAAGCACTGCTTGGACTGATCAGAGAAGAAACATGGTTATTTCTGTAGCTAGTATATGACAATACCACAGCAATAAACTACAAACCATTGTCCAGCCTATTTTTAGACTATAGTGGCCACCAATGTGTCATGTTAATGTGGGAAAATTAAATTTTCAAATAAAAACAAAAACAGCATACCAATATCTTCATCATCTTCTTCGTAGTTTTCAAGTCCAATCATAGAAGACGGTCCACTTCTGATGACTTTTGACCTACAAGAAAAACACTAAATAAAGGCATTGCACCAGAAAGAATGCAAAACTGTGATCTGACTGCTTACGTTGTCTCCTGTATTGGATCCTGACTGGGAGACTGTCTGGGCCCTTTGATCTTCATCAGTCTCTGTATTGACGACATTATGTACGACCTCCATATCTTCTACTGAAGTGAGCATTACGTTGTTCTGCTTATTTTGCATTGTCTCAGTTTTTGTGCTTACAGGAGGGCTCGCAGTGACTGTGCTGCAAAGGTCACTGCGTGTGGCCAAAGAACGTTTCTTTGGTTTAGTGGCTCCCTCTAGTGGCTTTGACGTTGTCTTTTTTGCCCGTTTTCCCTTTTCCCCAGCTGCTTTGAGTTTGTGTTGTTGAGGCTGTGAGGAGACAACCTCTTGGTCCTCTAGTGTGGGATTGACCTGCCACCAGTTTCCAGGAGATGTCCTTCTTCGTTTTGTGGCTTCCTTTGTGCTCGATGGTCCTTCAGGTCGTAAAGGTGACACATGGTCAGATGTCGAGGACAAATTTTCATTTGCACTGTTTTGATACACTTGAGGAAATATCTTTTTCCCTGTTGAAAACAAAACATATCAAGTAAATACATTAATTTGATTTTTGCGCTAGTCATTACAAACTCAAGCAAGAATGTTAAACTAACAGGTTTAGTAAAAGCATGAATTACATAAAACAAAACAACATACGCATGCAATAAGTATTATCTATTAAACTATCACTTAGAAAAAGATAATTTTCCTTTACACTACCTGAGGAGAGCTCCCTGTGTGGAAAAAGCAAAGGGCTGGAATCTGAATCTTTGTTCAACGCTTTATCCTGTTTTGACTTTCGAAAAACCTCATCTGTATCTTCGGATTGTATCTCTCAACTGGCACCACTTTTTTCTGGTTTCTTTTCTTAGTCTTTTTCTTATCAGGAGCTTTTTTCCTTGGATTGTCACTAGATGATGTGGAAGATGCCTTTAGAATTTTCTTTCTGGCACCTGTTTTTGCTTTTACAGGTGACACAACCGGAGTGCTTGAGTCCTTGTTTGCATGTTTACTCTTCTTCACAGTTTGCTGTTCAGCAGTCACTTGTTGCGGTGGACTCTGAGGGCAACTCATCCACCACTGACCTGCCGGTTTCCTTTTCCGTCTCCGAACCACTTCGCCACCTTCATCTGAAGTACATTCCACTGATTTAGAGAGCATAGGGGGGTTTAAATTTACATTCTCCTGGTTCGCCGTTGACGTCGCTTCAAAATTGGAGACCCCTTAATATAAAAAAAATATATAATTAAACATATTTGATTACTGAGTAAGACAAGACTTTAGGCAGGTCTCATACCTGAAGCTGGAGACACTTCACTGGGCTGACTCTCACAGTGATTTTGCTCCTCTTCAGCTACATCATTGGCTTCATTTGCCTCTTTTTTTCTCTCCTTTGTACGAGTCTTCTTCCTTTGAGACTTGTCATTATTATTTTTTACAGATTTTGAGTCCTTTTTTTCTAGAGTCTTTTCTCTCTTTCTTTCAGTTTTCTTAGAAGGTTTTCCATCATTGGTGTCTGTGCTTCCGCTCTCTGGATTGTTGTCATCATTCAATGGGTCTTTTTTAATTTGTGTCTTTTTTTTCTTTGTTTTACCACAATCTAAAGGTTTCTCTGCATCGTTCGAATCAACTGGTGCTGGTACATTTTGGTTTTATCAGAAGCAGCTGAATCAGAATCTTTGTCATTTGTCTTTTTCTTAGATTTTTTAGTCAATGTCTGATTTTCCTGTTTTCTGTGTCTCATTTCAATGCTCTGCAATTTCTCTGTTGACTGTTCTTTTTCTGGGGTGTCTTTTGATTCCTTATCAGAACTTGATGCTTTACTTTTTTTCTCTTTTGTGTTTTTAGCGGTTTTATTTGGGATAGAAATATACAAAGGAGCGTCGTCCTCCAAAATGAGAAAATAATCTTCAGGTTCTGGCTCAGGAGCTGGAGGCATGGCTTTTGGTTGTAGCAAACCAGCACTTAAAGAGAAGACACACATAGTTGCTTATGCTTTCCAAATACAAAATAAAAACTAATGTCATTTGTCTGCGTAGTCTCACCGTGCAGGCTTGGGCTGCCCAGCATCTCTGAGCTTTTGCAGAAAAGAGGTCATGTCGTGTTTGACCCTGGTGGGCGCTTGCACACTTTCAGTTTGTTTACCCTGAGGTGCTGCTGTAGTCTCAAGTCTCACAGGAGATACAGGTGGACATGAAGGGTGTGTCCTACAATAGAGTAAAACAAAGAAGAAAAAATAACTAAATAGCACAACCGAGAGCCAAAAAGGTATGCTAAACTTATAAAACTATAGACCTTAATTATCAAGCATTTACCGTACTCAAGTGCAAACTAAGGGGAGCAAAAACTGACATTTGCCTCACACAAACACGATAAATGTACAAAATTTGAAGAGGTGCAAATTCTAGTTTTGTGGAAGAAGTTATACTGTATGTGCAGCTTCCAATAATAAATTGAGTGCAAAATGCTCACAATTGGCACAGTCAACTTATACATTCAATTTAGCACCTGGCTTGATAAATGAGGGATTTTGAGTGATGCAGAAAATCAGTAACCTTGCAGGTGCAGTTTTCTTTTTCTGAGTAGACTGTCTTGGAAGAGTTTCAAAAATGGAATCATCACTTCTGGAGAAAAATAGAGCTTTTACTTTTCAATGCAGATGATGTGAAAAACGTAATGTGTATAGAACATAAATTGTATACTGTCTTACTCATCTTTCCTGTGGTTATTGGGTTGAAGTTTCTCAGGGAACTTTTCAGCTGTCTCTAAATCCAGATTTTCTTCTTCACAATCAAAGAGAATTGGTGAAGCAGAGTTTTCTTTTTGCCCTTTCTGCTTATTTTCTTGTTGTATCACATTTCCTTCTATTGGACTAGATGTCTTTACTGGTCCGTGTGCTTTAAATGGAGTCTCAGAACCTGAAAAGAGAAAACAATAATATTATAGTATAATCATCATCACACCACCACAACAATTTCTTCATTATTATGTACTAAATATATTTTATTTACCAATGTCGAGTTCAGGGCTGACTGGATTGTGGTCTCCATCAGGAACCTAAAATTAAAATCAACCAGTAAGGTACCATGTAAACAACAGAGATCTTACCATCAATGAAAAAACCCTACCATTTGACATTTGAGGAGATGTTCAGGAACAAAGTCAGGCGTCACAACTCTTTTCATATGTTTGGGAATGTGAAGTTCAGGAGAGGGAGAGGGGAAGTCCTCTCCTTTGGAATCTAAAATAATAAAAAAAAAATCCTTTTAGCAAATGCCTCAAAACTAGTGCAAAAAGATACAAAGCAACTCACCCAAGTCATCAAACATCTTATCCACATTTTCCAAAGAACTATATCTTGTGCCCATTGGTTAGGAAGACTTAAAAAAACACACACACAATTAAATAAACTCTAAAGAGCATACTTTGCGCTAAGAAATGGTCTGTACTGACAGTAAAATGAAATGCATTTGGGAACATACAGGTTTTTTGATGTCGGGTAGATGAGCTTCTTTTGGGCCTTTTCTGTATCAAAAAATAAAGTTACCGGATATGTTCACAGTGAATGCTACACTAGGTCTACCTGTACCTTTAACCTGTTAAAAATACAAGTAAATTAATCACAAATGTACATGCTGTGACGTACCAGGGTTGGATAATTGTCATCCATTTAGGACTTCTTTCCTGTGAGTGTTTTGGTTTCTTCGGGGTCGAGTCCAGGCTAACTGCTAACGCTAACTTGTAGCTAACTTCTTTTTCGGTTTTTCAGTTACAACGAGCAATAAGCTAACTTAAATTCTCAGTGTACTACATTTGATACGCTTTAGCTTAGCTCAACACAGCACAGCGCAGAAACAGGATATAACGGGCATTTACGTGCAAAACGTTGTTTGGATTAGCGTAGTTTAGCATTTGTGCAACAATGGCGTTGTTGACAAATTACAAATAACCCGCGCACTGGCGGCCGGGAGCTGCAACTTTGCCCTGTGTTTTGTCTGCATGGCTGACTAAACACAACACAAACACTAGACAACACGAATACCCCAAACAAGTTTATTTATACGTTTAACAGATGTAAGTAACTTTACACTTTTTCATCTTTTCTGTGTAGACTAGTTAGTTCTTTGTGTGCCTGGCAGTCAATAACACGAGAGAAATAATGTTTCTTCTTTTTTTGCAGTACGAGTACGATACCTGACCTTTACTCTTTTATCTAATTGGTCATCTTTGTGCACCAAAACTCCCAATCTCCTAGACATGTTAAAGGGATCATATTTTTTTTAAAAGTATAGCTGGGTGAGATAGTTTAGCCAAATAAACCTTTAATCTGAACTTTTATTCACCACGTTACATCTGCGTCTCCTCCACACAATGTAATGATGATTGTAATTTGGCCCAAGAAACAATCATTTCATAGCGTCATGAGAGACATTCGTATTGTTCATATTGACAAACAAACAAGCAAGCACTTATTAAAGCAAGTGCTGCAGCCAAAGTCAGCAAGAATAAAACTTAAATGAGTCCTATCATGTAAAATGTATTATTCAGAGATAGTCTTGGTATAATGACCTCACTTCACCATTAGTTTACTCAAAGTTATATTTGAATTGATTCATGCATGTTTGAGTAATCTTGTATTGTTCTTCATCTGGAGCTCAAGTGTTCAGAAAATTCCTGTTCTCACCTATCACCTATCCCCTCCCACTTGCCTGTATTTACTTGTCATAATTCAAAAGATTAATACTCAAAGTGAAGCATATATTTTTTCCAAACTGTTCCATAGTCCCTTTCCAGCCAAATTAGTTATTTAAACTAGGCCTAAGTTGCTTCTTACAGATACATTTTAAAATGTACAGGCGGGGCTTATCTGTTCTGCAGTTTTACACAGTAAGTTGCTTTTGATAAATCCTGTGTTTTATAATAAACAAAATGTAAATTACTGGTCTGCATATGTTCTAGTGTCTTTCTAAATTGTTGGAAAAATACAGCAATTCAGCTTTTGAGGAGGAATTGTCGAAAACTAACAAATGTCTACCAGATCTATTCAGGTTTTTCTCAGCATATTTAAATACCACAAAAATTAGATGAACTTTGAAATCTGATGTTCTTTCACTTATAGCTAGAGTCAGGCAGTCATCAGAGGCTAAGTTACAATTGTACGTGAATAGAACAAGCTAAATCGCTAAGTATCACAAGATAACACAATTTTATTAATCCAAAGGTTTCACAATAACACTTCGCAATACCTTTTCAATAAGTGCTTTTGACAATAACATCATTTGGTAACATTTCCATTATCAATCAACTTTGTTATAGGACCTCAGTCAAAATAGGCTCAAAGAAGAAGTAATTGTGATTGGGAAAGGGACCTATAAAAGCCTCTCTCTTTGAACATCTGACTATCAGACCCAAAATACAGAAGAATTCACTCAATTACAAATAAAAAACAAAAAAAACAAATAATAATAATAATAACAGTAAACAGTGTATTTTCTGTGAGGAAAAAAAACATATTAAAGTCAATTAATTCACTGAGTCTAAGGTAACTCACTGCTAACATTTCTTCGACTGCTGCTGTACAGAACAACAACAACAAAAAAAACCTCTGTTCTGGTGACATCTGAAAATTCTACAGACCAATTGTATTCAATCAGGTGTGCAGCTACAAAGCATATTGTTTAAATGCATTCACCAGATTTTAAATAGAAATAATTCTTAGATACAGTGTTTTATGGCAAAGTACAATGATATTAGAAGAAACTGCCTTGTCCTTTACGTAGACTGGCTTGTTTTTGAACAAGGTATTTAACGAAACAATTTCTTGTTCTTCTGAGCTATCTCCATTGGTTCCATTTTTTCTAGGTTGACGTCTTTGTAAAGAGGTTGTTTTATGTGCCTCCAAATGACCAAACCAATACGTGTAACAAAGATCACACAGGCCAGGGCCAGCAAGACCACTGTAAAAGAAAAGACAGAGTTCAGTTTATACTCATGCTGCAACATAAAGACTATGAAAAAAGCAACTTACCAATAAAAATCCCATTGCGATTGGGTGACTCTGGATCATAGTTTTTGTCTAGATTTCCACCAAGTGCCCAAATAATTACTGGGTACACGATGAGTACATACCGCACATGTTTGTCAAGCACGAAATTTTCTAGAATAAACCTTTAAAAGAATTACACAATGTTATGTTACATATTGCACGGTAAAGTGTATTAAATATTCAATGTTATAATTATATCTTAGTGACCATTACCATACAAGCAGGACTGCAGAAAGAAGCGAATATGAGATAGTGGCAGCATCTGTTGGATTCATTTTAGCTTCATATACTAGAACAATAGTTAGGTTGATGAGAGTTGCGATAGTTGTCCAGGTTGTGTAAATCATGATACCATTTTGAACCTGCAATAGACTCCCATTATTTTAATTTGTTAGTTAAATAATTGGTGCTTAACTTGTCTTTACTCACTATTATTCTGTAGCACCACAAATCAGCTTTGTGATACTTTTTCAGCCAGGGTCCATAAAGATGAAGGCCGTGGCAGGTAAAAAACATTGTGGTATAGTTTGTGGCTATGACCAGCACAAGGAACACCATAGCGGCAATCATGTTACTGTAAAAGGATCACAAAACATCACTTTCTAATCCTGTGTGGTTTTTGACAATTTGAGAATTGAAGTGTCTTACCCTTGGTCCCAAACTATCAGCCATCCGATGTTAAAACAGAAATTGATGCACCAGCTAACAAAGAAACCAAAAGGCAGGACAGGAGGGCTGCAGTAGACATAGCCATAACCGTTTCTAAAATACAAACAGAAAAATGCAAAAATACACTCTGCATTAGGGGTGGGTAATAAAGAATTTTCGTTAATTTGAAGTGAACATGTCTGTTAATTAGATTTAATATCACTTAAGTATTGTAGTTGAGAAATGCCAAAAATGATCAGGATAATATTTTTTTTTCACTGCCCAGCCCTATTCTGCACTGTATGTGTACATTTGACCCTTTTGTTTCTCACTTTCTGCAGAGTCCAGTGACAATGTAGATAACAAGTGCTGTCAGCCACACATAGATGAGGCTCCATATGTTAAAGGTCCATCCAGAGGGAGTAAGCTGCGTGTCAAATATGGCTGACACATTGGCTGTGGTCGTCGTATAGGGACCTAAACATGCAAGTGAAGAAGAACCAGTAAAATCCAGAGGTAATGCATATATCATAGTAGACATTATCCTACACTAAAACTTACCAACTCCCACCACAGACAGTCCATTGAACACCAAACTGACTAAATATCCAGCAAGAAACACCAATAAAGCAGCAAGACGTCCTCCGTGATGCTTTCCCATTGTGACTGGCTATATCAATAAAACATGTTAACTTTATGGACCGTTGACAAGTTTTTGCTTTCCGCACTAAAGACTTTTAATTCACCCTTCATATGGGTCATTCTACATGACAATAATACAAGCTTAATTTATATTGCTACTGCTAGATTAATTGATAAAAAGCGAATGGAACCTACCGTACTACGCTCCTCCCAGCTCTCGTGTTGGAAGTTCAGGGACCAAGTGTAAAGAAGAGTGGAGTGGACTGTTTTATAGAAAATCCAGTTGTGTAACAGAAAGAGTTTATGGCCCTTGACAGCCTCACGTGCACCTCTTATCTTATATATAATAGTGCAGAGGGCCATAAAATGTGATTGTTTAGATTCTATAAGACATTAGCCTCAAACAGTAATTTTTGACCAAATAGATTTTTTTTGTCTCATTCCAAGCAGCATCTGTTGGCGTCCTTGGTTCTTTTTCTATCAAAACCATTTTTATTTATAAAACTCCAAAATGCCTAAATCAAAAAGAAAAAAAAGGCTTATGTAGCTTGTGTTTTTTTGCTTTCTGTTTCATAGGCAAATAGATCCCGCAAAACTGCTTTTTGTTCTGTCTTAAAAGTGCACTGTGTAACTTTTTCACCAAAATAGACTTGAATAAGAGCATGCTTTTGTCATTTAGATGTCTTGATTGCTCTAAATAAATAATATTAGTCTGTGTCTTTTCTTTGAACAGTGTGACCACAAAATGTTTGTTTGGCTTGGAGGAGGCCCTTGGTTTTCATGGAAAAGCAGTTTTGTTAGCTGTATTTTTTCTACAGTATGTCACCAATTGCACTTTTAACCATTCAGAATTCTCCAAAGTATGCTTTTAAATTTCTGTTTCTACTCAGACTCAGTTGTGTACTTGTCTTTACACCCTTTAGAAAGTTACACGGTCCACTTTTATTTAATCAATTTTATCTATTTAAACCTAATCTACACTCCAAAATGAATAATCATGAGATTTATATAAATCATCATCATCATCATCATCATCATCATCACTTATTTATTCCAGACTCAAGGTCCATAAAAATATATCAAACTAATGTTAAATGTTTGTAGACAAAAGATATTACTGGTAAATCATGGGTGCAATAATGATGACAAAGAAACAAACGCAAAAATTATACACACAGTTTATTGTAATGAAAACAATTAAACTGAAGTTTGATTTGAGAACATAACAAGTTGGTGCTCCTGTTGATTTAATATGGTGGACATTTCCATTAGTAACAACTCTAACGTAATTGTTTATATATTTAGAAAGTTTTTTGACTGTTGTATCATTTGAGCTGTTCTGAATATTGATCTCCAGTGAGAATCAATAGAACTCAGCTTAAACTCTTGTTTTTTTTTTCTTGTTATACAACTGTAATAATTTTTTTTTATGTATTTACCATATTTTGTCATAATTCTAATAAATCTCACTACAACTAGAACCAAAAGAAACAAAGTTCAGCCATTCAATTAGAAGAATGCTTTTTCAGCCATAACTGGCTTACACAAGCTAATTGTTATTCAGACTATTTTTGTTTATAATGGAATGGGAAAAAAAAAGTTTTGACCAAACGTGAAAATGCACTGAAATGATGGGAACATTAAACGTGAATTCTTAAAGATTCAAACATTAAACGACCAAAACTAACGTCACTGAAGCACACTGTTCTCTACTCTGGGTGTTTGTTGTGTATTATTATTAATATTTTACTCTCTGTGACAAAAATAACAAAATACATCACAATATGTTGTTAAGAATTTATTTATAAAATAAGCAAAAACAATAGCTCACAGTTTACATTTTACACATGAAGTCATGTATTATTACATCATAAAAGTAAATCATAAAATAAATACAAATTGTGAACATTTGTAGTAAACTCAACTTGTGGATTGCACCAGGACGGTCATCTGTTAAATCAATACATCAAAATCTGCCTCGCATAAAGACAGAAGACTTACTATTTTAACACCTAAACTCTATTAAAAAGCACTTAAAAAAAAAAAAAAAAATTGCCATTATTTTCACCTAAATATCTTTTTCTGCTTCTTTGCCATATCCATAGGAGACATGTCATCTGGGTCTGCATTTTTGTAAAGAGGATGCTTCAGGTGCCTCCAGGTGACCAGACCTATCCGAATTACAAACAGGCAGCAACCCACTCCAAGAAGAGCAGCTGTGAGGACAAAAACAATCCAATGAAGATCACGTGAGATATACAGCATAACTTCATGTTCTTACCTATAAAGATATTATTCCGAGTTGGGGCTGCTGCATCATAGTTTTTGGTGAAAACCCCAGTCAGTGCCCAGATCACAGCAGGGTAAATGGACAGGATGTAACGGACATGCTTCTCCAACAACCAGTTTTCAAGAACAAACCTGCAACAAACAACATTTTCTGTTTAACAAAATTTCAATGCAACTGTGAACCTACAATCTTTTTTTTTTTGAGCAATTTTGTTCAAACATTTAGACGCACCATGAAGCTATCACAACAACCAGAATAGACAAAGCTGTAGTGGAAGCATCACTTTGAGACATGTTTGCCTCAGTGGTCAGTACAACATTCAAGTTCACATGAGATGCAATAGTCGTCCACGTTGCATATATGGCGATCCCATTCTGAACCTGTAATAAAAACAGTTTTGAGAAAAATTGCTTAACAAAATATAAAAAGTATTTATCCCAAGACTAACCAGCACACGGATCAAATACAGTTCAACTTTGTGGTGTTTGTTTAGCCAGGCTCCAAAAGTGTGCAGACCAATACACGAAAAGGCTATGATTGCGTAATTGGTTAAGGCAATCAGGATAAGAAAGATCAAAGCAGGAATCATAAATCTAAAAAGACAATGTTTTAGACAAAGGAAACAGTAAATGTAAGTCAGTATTTTATGCCATAATGTTACCTCCTGTCCCACAGAAAGAGCCATCCCACATTTAAGCTTAAGTTTAAGCACAACATGACAAAGAATCCGCGTGGTAGAACAGCTGGGCTACAGTACACATAACCATAAGCATTCCTGAAAATCAAGTGAAGTTATGTTAATAGAAGTTTTACTCACACACAACATTTACTTGAGGAAAATTAAAGACAAACTTACTTTCTAAAAAGCGTAGAAAGGACATAGACCAAAACGGCAGCCATAAATGCATATATGATCCCCAGATAGCAAACGTCCAGCCACTAGGTGTGACTTCTGTTGTGTATATGCTTGAAATGTTGCCCGTGGAATACAAAAATGGCTCTAAAGAGAGAACACATTTGTCAGACTTTAACAACATTGAAATAGTTACACAGTGTAAATTATACTCACGTCCACCTAGGGATGCCAGAGCTGTAAAAACCATTGTGATTATATAGAAAATTATTGATAACCAATTGTTATCAGAAGACTAATGTTGTGCTTTGCCATTGTGGAAATTTCAAATCATATATCAAAGCACTCTAGCATACCATAAGTGACAAAGCGGCATCTGATTCTGAGGAGGAGCTTACCATTCATTTAAAGACTCAGTTGTGTAAGGTTTTATGACTCCAGCACGTGTATCTTCTATCATTACAAGACCATACCATGTGACTTTATGTGAGGTTGGATAGAAAACAATGACAATCTATGAATGGGTCAGATCTGATAGACGTTTCATAAAATATTGCAGACTTTAGCCTGGGAGCATGTTTGGTAACATATACTACTGCATTATCAAACAACTGGATAACTTTCAGTTGAACTTGAAAACCTTAAATGACCTCATAGGATATCTCTTGGTAATTCTACTTTCTTCATTTTAGCAAAGACCAATATGATGTACACAATGATGCAAAATGAAAGATTTATTATTATTATTTTAAAATGACAATGGTTTTAGTGTTTACTTAAAAATCATAACCAACAGCTCGGAAAAACAAACAATGCCAGGTCAATACCTAGCCAACATTTACAACATCTTGAGCATGCATAGCACACATTTAACGTTATGAACATAAACAGGGCGCCAGAGACACTCAATAACATCTCTTTTAGTACAGTTCTTGTGTTCCGTACTGTTCAGTGTGGCAGGCCCTTGGTGTCTTGTCGCTGCAGCAGTGGGCAGTACTTGCGTGTGTGCGCCTGGTCTCCGGTGGCTTCACAGATGGGACAGGTGTAGCTCCACAATATGGGACACACCACTCTCCCGTCGCTTGCTTTCAGCTTGTGCGAGCGGTACACTCTGGCAGTCTCCCCGTTTTGTTTGCAGAAGTGACAGTAGTCAGAAGTGCTCCCGTTCTGGCTGTTGTCCGACAGGCTGCTGAGGGAGCTGGTGCTGTCCTCTCGCGCGCGGGGTGTTCCTGGTTGAACCCGTCTCTTTTGGGCCTCCCATTGGCCTTTCTCTGGCAGGTCTTCTGGTTTTAGCAGCAGTTTGCCCAGGTTCATGTAGTCGTGCCACATGTCAAAGTAATCCGGGCCGGAGCGCACTGGTCAGAAAAGACGTGTCTCTGTGTAGCCATTTTTGGATCCCAAATGTTCGTTACGCGTGTCTCGGGTTGGGGATCATTTTTATACCCAGGATTATTGGCTAAAATGTATCAAAGTAGGCAGTTCTTTAGGGTTGCTCAGAGGTCATCCAGGTGCTTTCAGAAAGGCTTTTAATCTCGTTTTCGAACCGGCGCCACTACAGATCACCAAAAACTGTCTGTGCGCTTTACGCATAAATAACATAACATAACATAGGTCTCTCCTAAAGGCCATATAGACTGTGTGTACGCAACCTTTGCTCACAACTTATAATGTGTTTTAATGACCATATTAATACTGTTATGTAGGCCTATTTCTGCGTTGGGTGTTGGCGCCAGGGTGTCAGACAAAATCGGTGACCCTGGTTGATAGGTCCAGGTGGCCAATTTTTACAACAATGCAACAAAGTCACACATTTCTGATGGCACTTTTTTTTTATATATATATATATTCTTATTTATTTTGGTCATCCTTTTGCCAATGATGTGTTCTGACTGACTCAACGAGGTTCAATAAGTAAATTATTATAACAGCAACGAGTTTGTTTTAGCCTACTTGCTGCTGAAGAAAATTCGCGTGCCTTAATCTGCAGGTGCCATGATAAGCGCACAATGCGCACTTTGAGAAGTATGTGCGCCCCTGACTTCAAAGCGCTTCCAAAATGTTGTCAGTAGACACTCTAATGTGTTGCAGTTTGGCATTGCTTGTTTAAAACGATTGAAGTTAGGAAAATACAACACGCGATTACAACCTTGTTAAAGAGGCTATACGTCTCCATAGACATTGGATTTATACTGTAAGTGATGGACAAGCAGCGTGATGTAAAATGCGGGGGTGGTGTGAGCTGCGCACTGGCGTGGAGTGCGCCAGTGGTGCGTAATTGTGTCTACGCATGCGCAGAGCATTACCGGCGACGGCTGTAAACGGTGGCCTAGCACAGAAGGGGATTAAGAAGCCCAATTTGACAGGTTAGATAAGAAATACACGTTTCATCAATAGGGTATCATGAGTTGACCCTTTGAGAATAATTCAAATACATAGAGCTAATACTGATTGGGTCTAAAATTTGTACGTTTTGAGTAGGTGTGTTTGTCTCAAGCTAATCTTTACGCAGCAAATGCAGCTACATTCACTAGCTAGCTACTACGTATTAGCTTTGGCATTAACTGTATGAGGAGCTTGAGCTCAAATGTTGGAACGTGCGTCTTCTATTCATTAAGTTTTATGATTCTATGTCAAATATAGAGAAATCTGCTATACAGCAGATTTGACAGCATCATAAATTTAATCTGTGTCGAGCTCATTTAGCATCTCGGCACCTTATGCAAACAGCAAGCTAAACATATCTGTTCTTATTCCCTTTAGTACTGCTTTTTTTGTCCGAGTAAACAATTAAGTGATGCTGCACGTGGTGGTGTTTTGGTGATGATACAGACTTCCATTCCATCTGAGAGAGTAAAGTCACTTTTAAATTAAATAATTTGTGTATTTTAGATTGACGTTACATCATGAGCCAGGGTAAAGACAATGCACGACTCAAGAGTTACAAGAACAAGTCCCTCAACACAGATGAAATGAGGAGGAGGAGAGAAGAAGAAGGCTTACAGCTGCGTAAGCAGAAAAAGGATGAACAGGTCAGTAAAAGTAGTTCTAAAATGCTAAAAAAAAAAAAAGTAGATGCGCACTGCACTGTTTCTCTTTTATGCTCTCTTATTTATGATGTTTCATTTCAGCTTTTCAAGAGAAGAAATGTCGCCACAGTGGAGGATGATGGCATCTTTGAGGATGATGGAATGGCTGACAGTGGCTACTTGGAGTCCCAGGCCAACAACTTGGACCCACTTTCGGTTAGAACATAAGTATTGAGTGAGGAATATGTTTCTTATTCTCGTCAATCTGATGGTGATTTTATCTGTTTAAACAGGGTGGAGTGATTTCTGAGGATATGATTCAAATGATCTTCTCCACTTCACCTGAGCAGCAGCTCATAGGTACCCAACGATTTCGGAAACTCCTATCTAAAGGTAATATCTTAATGAACTTCATTTGTACTAATATTTTTTGCATAAATTAAATGTCTTTTAAGGTGGTAACTTTTAACCATAACCTTATCAACTACTTGCTTCAGCTTAAACTAACTTTAACCCTAACCATATTTTACCTTAACATCATGTTGTGATCTAATAATGAAGGTTTTACACTATGGGGACTTGCTTTCTGTCCCCATAAAGTGAGTGTGTATATAAATATTGGTCCCTGCATAGAGATTGACGCATACACATCAGAACTTTATGTGCAAACATTGTACAGTAATATGCTTTCTAATCTAGTCTCTTTTATTTGTTTGTTTTGGAACAGAACCAAACCCACCCATTGATGAAGTTATTGCAACTCCAGGTGTGGTAGAGCAATTTGTTGAATTTCTAAAAAGAAAAGAAAACTGTACATTGCAGGTAACAAACCCCTATCTTTAGCCTCTATTTTGATTACAACGTTTTGAGAAATCAATAAGTTATTTAAAATGGGGGTTTATTTTTATTTAGTTTGAAGCAGCATGGGTTTTGACCAACATTGCATCCGGTACATCCCACCAAACACGAGTTGTCATTCAGGCTGGTGCTGTGCCCATTTTTATAGAGATGCTCAGCTCAGACTTTGAAGATGTTCAGGAACAGGTAGGCTATTGTCTTCTACAATTTTTTCAACATTGGAATGTTTTAATATTTACAATTTTGTATTAAATACTTTCCTCAGGCTGTATGGGCATTAGGAAACATTGCAGGTGATAGTACAGAATGCAGAGACTTTGTCATAGACTGCAATATTCTGCCTTCCCTAGGACAGTAAGTACAAGCAAGTTTGTTTTCCACATGTATGATTCGATAAATTTCTTAAATTAGTTATGGTTTTATTTCACAAAATTAAAAAATAATACAATTGTTTAATTTTTTCTCACAACATATAAAAGCATTGACTCCCATGTTATGTCTACTTGTAGCGGTTCAGTATTTTAGGCATAACACAACATATCACATTTTGCAGATTATTGGCCAAACAGAATCGCTTAACAATGATGAGAAACGCTGTATGGGCACTCTCAAATCTCTGTCGAGGGAAGAACCCACCTCCAGATTTTTCTAAGGTATGTGGTCAAAATACACAAACCGTTGAGAGTTGTTCTTGACATGCTGCTTCTCTTTCTTCAGGTGTCTCCTTGCCTCAGTGTACTTTCTTGGTTGCTGTTTGTCAATGACACTGACATCCTGGCTGATGCCTGCTGGGCTCTCTCCTATCTTTCTGATGGTCCTAATGACAAAATTCAAGCAGTTATTGACTCAGGCGTCTGTTGCAGGCTGGTGGAGCTATTAATGTAAGCTTTCTACAACATGAATTTTATGTTATGTTATTTGTATAAAAATCATCATCATAAAACAGTCATCATATTTGTTACATGTATATATGTTCAATTGTAGGCACTCAGACTACAAAGTAGTATCTCCAGCACTGCGGGCAGTTGGAAATATTGTAACTGGAGATGATTTGCAGACACAGGTAATAGCCGGTGTTGTATGTGATGTGAAAGGCTTTGTCTTTTTGCCAGTTTTAAAGTTTTTTTTTTCCCTTTTATTTTTTCTACAGGTTATACTGAATTGTTCAGCACTGAAGGCACTTCTGTATCTTCTGAACAGTCCAAAGGAATCCATCAAAAAAGAGGCTTGCTGGACAATTTCTAATATCACTGCTGGAAATCGAGCTCAAATACAGGTTGGTTCAATATAAGCTGAGATGCATTAGACATTATTATTTTGTGTGTATTTTGTTATTCTACGCTTCTATAATACATACCTTTGTGGTCCAGATGGTTATCGACGCAGGGCTACTATCCCCACTTATTACCATTCTGCAAGTTGCAGAGTTTCGCACTCGAAAGGAGGCTGCCTGGGCCATCACTAATGCCACTTCTGGAGGCTCTGCTGACCAGATAAGGTAACGTTTCACATGCATGTTCTCTTCTTTTCATAATTTAATTTATAATTTGATTGGTGTGCTTTACAGAACATACATTAAGATAAATTAGATGCTGTGTTTACTATTAATGTGGTGACTCCCCCATAGTCTAAAATCCTTTTTCATGATCGAAAAACATAAATTGGTGTAATTAATATTGCTCATTTAAGCATGCCTTTAATGGCACGTGTTTATTTTTGTAGACATCTAGTGGATCTTGGCTGCATTAAACCATTGTGTGACCTGCTCGCTCTAATGGATTCTAAGATTGTGCAAGTAGCTCTTAATGGCTTGGAGAATATTCTACGTCTTGGAGAACTAGAGGCAAAGAGGGGAGGAGGCATCAACCCTTACTGTGAACTTGTTGAGAAGTCTTATGGTACTAAGATTGTATTACTGTATATTTTTGTGTTCAAATATTGTGTTTTATGCTAAATGTTTTCATTGAATGATATTGCATTAAGTAAGTAAATTGTATTCGCATAGGGTAAAGTAAAGCATCACAACATAACACATTTAAAAGCAAAATGTACATTACAAAATTGGAAATTAAATGCCAAATCAAAGTAAAATAATAATTAACTGCTTAAGATATTTTTATTAATCATTATAAAGCTGCAAGAGTTTTTTCCCATTGAAAAAGTAATACATTGCCTTTTCATTTTAGGTTTGGACAAACTGGAGTTTCTTCAGGGCCATGAGAACCAAGAGATATATCAGAAAGCCTTTGACCTGATTGAGCGATATTTCAACACTGATGATGAGGACCCATCACTGGCCCCGGCTGTGGATCTGCAGCAGCAGCAGTTTCTCTTTCAGCAGTGTGAAGCACCCATGGAAGGCTTTCAGCTATAATGCAAAGTCTTCCTATGTGCTCCTCATTCATACTGCTATTTTGTCTCTTAGCCCACTGCCATGTTCCAGGGCACCCAAAATGTAGGTTCAACTTCTTCCTTCTATTGTCAGAGATGCATCACACTCTCCAGATCATGGGAATAATGGAGCATGTGTACCCACATGGGTCGTGTTCTGCAGTCCTGTAACCAGTTTGTGCAGGTTCACTCATTCATGCGTGGAGACGTCCTGTCTGAACTCTGGAAGCATTGTTTAAGTTGTAGAGTCGACCATAGCCTCATAGGAACTGACACCTGGGCCTTTCCCTGACCAGATGTGTGCTTTTTGGATCCTCAGCCTATCTCAAAACAACAGCTTTGGTTCTTAAATCATTTTTTGTTCAACTTTCATTTGATTTGTGAGTCACTTGGACTTAACTGCTGCTGTGAGCATTATCGACTCACAAGACAAACGTGGACTCATTTCGAACACCTTCTGAAGTGTGATTGCACAGTAAATACTGAATTGACAATAAGACTGAAACACAAACAAGTTTGACTGTGGTCATTTCAATTGACTGAAATATTACCAGTCCTAAACCACCTTTTCAACGGACTTCATAAAAGGCACTTAACTGGTCATCAAGAGTGAACTCCAGATCTTCTTCAGCCATGGAACAAATGATTGCTTTTAGACAAATTAAGAATTTGTGCCATTGGGGGCTCTTTGCTGCCTCTCATGGATCCCATATCATGCATTCCTAAAACTTTTCAGCTACTGTGGTCCGTTCAAAGAATTTACTCTTTCCTGCCGCTCAATTGTGGAAGTAAAACCCATAGAATGGGACTTCGAGTCTTCCCTTGCACTGAGACAATTTGGACAGACTTGGACAGAAGAGACTTTGACCCTGACATCTTTCAAGCAGTTGATTTTTTTTTAATCATTGTACCTTTTTTGCACTTTAGTTCAGAGTGTATTTGCTCATTGAGAATTTACCATTGTACTGTTTAATTGGATTATATAGGCTCTCTCTTCTCAGGTTTAGAGAGGTGCATCCTATGTTCTTTGTGCCCTCTAGTATGAAAGGGATTAAGGTATATTTCATAGTTCATCTTTTGTGCGGAGGTGCATCACTTGGTGATAAACTTGGCTCACTACAGTACGTCAATCATTAAATCAAGTTGCCTCTGCAATGCTAGAACTTAGGAAAAAAACTGCTATTTTGGGATATAAAAAAGCAGAACACAAAATAGTGTTCTGGTATTTTTATTTATGCCAAATGAATACAGCCATTTCGAAAGATCTACATATTTTATTAAATTGGATTTGCATCAGCCATGTTGCTGATTGTGCCATATCACAAAGGAAAACTGGTAAACATAAATGTTTGTTTCCAACACCTTCTACGATCACTTTTGTTTTGTCTAAATCTCTCAGAGATTGTCCACCCTTCATGTTCATTACTGGTAATTGTATTATTTTGTGCAACTGTTACATCATTTGCATAAAAGCTGTTCCATCAACAATCTGCTTTATCTGCGTTTTTATGCATTTGAAACAGGTTTAACAGTTAAAAATCACTTAGATCGCTTAGATTTTGGTAAATAGTTGCCACTTTGCCCAATACTGACTTAATATATGAACATGCAGCCGCGTGTTGCCATGAACCTATTTTGTGGCAAAATCTTATTTAGGAGAGCCCAAAGTGAATTCACACTTGACTATATTTACCATATTAAAAGTATATATTTTGAATTCTAGAAACGTCTTAGCAAATCGTACTTAATGCTGGTCTTAATAAATGACAAAAAGCTTTCGGCCAAGAAGCCAAAAACTACTCAGTTACCATTTGCACCACCTCAGTGAAAAAAAAAAAAAACAGCCTGAACAGGTTTTTATTTCATTCTTTGAATGAGTGGATGGAATAAAGTGCACTAATCAGACCATGTTTTTAACATTCAGCAGAAAAAGGAGTACTGTTTGTATTTTGGTTGTTCTACAAAAGCGTTTGAAGATCAGTTTAGCACAACGGCAGATTATACATACTGTTAAAAATGTAACTTCACGCAACTGCATCTGTTTTTTCTGTTCATTTAATGAACAGCTTGAATGGCTAAATAGTTTTTGATAACTATCACTGTGACTAAGACAAAAAATCTTAGTGGTGGTGCAGAAACTAAAACGTTTTGAGTTCATCACTGGGTTTTTTCAACTATTGCTTCCTTTTCTTTTTGCATTTCTTCTCTCCATTTGGCCTTTTTCTCCAAATTCCAGCTTGTCAACGACTCATGTCTTCCAGCAGCCTGTATGCCAAAACAACATTTAGAAGAATGTATTCAAATGCAACAAATCTAAGAATTGTTGCAATTGTGACTCACCTTTTTACCCATCACAACCATCACAACACAAGCTCCTAATGTGAGAACGATCATCACATAGCAGGCCTTGACTCTGAGATTATTTCTTGCTGCATCAAGCATCTCAAAACTGTAACAAATAATCAGAATATTTAACAATCCATAAATAGACAGTGGGGACATAACTCCAGTCGTAAGATGCTGGCAGGAAAAGCAAAGCGTACGTGTAATGCCATAACCAAATGGCTGGCATAGTTGTGCTGAGTATGGCCTGGAATGCTTAAGTTTAAAGCAGGAAACACCTATGGGATCTTCCAGATACAATGGACACAAAAGTAATGGTAGACCAACCACACTATGTAGTGATGGTGGATTAAAAAAAGCACTGGAATTACATGGTAAAAAAAATCACGAAAAAGGAGCATGAGAAACTACTTTTTTTTTTTCTTTTACAGATTGTTATTACTAGAACTTGAGATCTTGTCACTATCTCAATGAACACCTATTGTTTTTGCCCCCCTCACAGCAGAAAAGGGGCTGGGGGACAACTACACATTTGCAAAACAGTAAACACGCCTTAAGATTTTAACACAGTGTTTATAGTATCTTAATTGGCCATGCAATAGGCTAACAAATAAGAAAATTTGATTCATCCTGTAAGAGAGACCTGTAGTTTGTATGCGTGACAACCGAATTCATTATCGTAGCTCCACATCAGAGATCCATATCTTGATGTCAACCAGGCACCACTGTAATCACCTTTAACAACAACATTACCTCCTTTAAACTATAGCCTGTTACCATCTGCAGAGACAGTCTGCACTGCCTGTACCCAGTGAAAATAAAATAACACATGTGAGGTCTGGTGTAAACAGGAAAACTGTACTCACGATATCGTCTCTGGGATTTGATCAGCAGATTTAAACCGTCCAGCCCAGAGCAACATTTTCTTGTCCCACTCAGAAGGTTTGTGACCAGGAACTCTGAAACCACGTGCTGCTAATAGAGTAAATACATCATTATTTATAAGTGAGCAGTAGGCTGTTTGGGTTAATCCAATAAAATAAGATATTTGACCGTCTGCTGCAGGAGGGGCTGGGGCAGGGGCAGGTTCAGCCTTTACCTCTTGAGGTTTGTTGCACATATTTCTGCCCCCTATTTGGCTCAGAACTCTTGATCTTGAACCTGAAAGCACAAGTAAAGTTCAACTAAGCAATTGTTATTATACGTTTTTAAAAAATGTTTGTTAGCAATAAATTGTTTTAATTGTACTTCCACAAAACAAACAAGTACCAAGCTCTTGGAAATGATAAAGATAAGAAAACCATAACCCTTTTTTTTTTAGAGCCAAATCAGCCTGGATGAAGCAGACTGAGGTTGCAGTCTAACTTTTTTTAATTTTGAATTTAGAGAATAATATGAGTTTTATATGTTTTTAGTCTCTTTAACACATTTTTAGTTACCATTTTAATTAAATCACCTACAACTTTCAAAAGGAATTGTCAAAATGCCCAAAGTAGACTACTGTTATTCAGGTTCTAACTGTAAACACCAACTTTGCTGCATTTTTACCAAAGAAATTTAGACTGAAATTATATTCTGTTTTTCTTTTATGCAGCAATTGTTCTCACTTATAATTACAGACAATCAGACATCAAAGGCTAAAAGTTCAAAGCCTCCAAAGGTTCAGAAACAGTTTCAGTTTGATTTTAGACAGTTTTAGACAGGCGTTTTAGGTAAAAATACATACCAGAAGGTTAAGGGGTTTGGTGAAAAGAAATCAAATGATCTGCATATGAGAGGTTAGACGTTATTACCAAAAGTACGTTTAATGTTAAGTCTAGTTTTCACTTGTTTGACCATTTGAGTGTATGTTACTTCCTGGTTGGACGTGGGCAGCAGACGTGAAATGTAACCTAGCAACCACCCTTTACAAAAATCGCTGTTTTGAGTATTTTCACCATTTTGTCATAAATCATAGCCACATAACACCCAGTTTAATAGTTATGTTTTGACAAATACACATAGCGTTACATGACACTGTGTTTATTATGGATTTTTTTAATTAAAATGAAACTGATCTTTGAGCGTTTGGTAACGCTAAAGAACTGTTTCTGCAGTAGCTAGCGTTAATTAACTTGGCAAGTGCGTAAGACATAAAATAAGGGATTAACATAAACCTAACAAGTTTAGAACTTAAAAAAAAAACTCAACTAGTTATCGTTACAATGTTCATCTTTTTCCCCCTTGTTTTTCCATTGCACCTTCACAAATTGCTAAAAACATGCTACAAGCACAATCTCACCATCCAAATAATAATGTGCATGACCCAATTGTCCTTAAATGCCCCTAAATCCAACTTGCAAGAGAACCAACGTCACTGTAGGTAAAAAAGAAATGCTCACGTAGCAAAATGCATAATTGTGCAGAATACTGACCAAGAAAACTTCTTATTCCGAAGGTCGATCTAATGAAACTCATTGTGACTCAGCAATTTCAAGCAAACTATAGTGCCACGCAAGTTGGTTCACGTCTGGCTTTTGCGGGTTGAATGTTGAGTGTCAACAAGATCAAGCTGCTCTTCTTCGCACCACTTACGTAACAGGTTTGCTGGGGTCTCATTTCCATAGAGGTCTGACAACTTGCCTGAATAAAATACAATGAAACCCAGCTTTAATGGAGTTTCTTGTATGAGATGCTTAGTATTATAATATAAATAGCATGCACTCTTGCAGAAGTTCATTTTAATGGTACAATAATTTTGATATTTGCATATTACCAAGATGTTTTAATGTGGCTTTGTTTAAACTTCTCACGCGTTGTTCTTCTGTAGGACCCCAAAGTCCATCATGGCAGCGCCCGATACAGCCTTAAACTGTGAGGACTTTTCAATGTTTCAGGTAAATTGCAACTCATTCAATGCACAGACAACACAGCTTTAATCACTTTTACTCGTGCACTAGGGAGAGCTAGTTGATAAAAAACTTTATTTTTGTTTACTGGCCGTTTCTTCTCCTCACATACTCGGTCATGGCTGGTATGTTCACCCTGTTTGGTCAGACAAGGTTCAACGGGTTAACCACGGCTACGACGACCATGAGAAATACAGCCGTACCATATCTATGCACGACTTATACAAATACCATATCTTTGCACGACTTATATGTGGCCAGGTGTACAATAAATGGACCAGACAACGACCGAACGTTTCCCAAAAAATAATGTGGTTCTTTTATTTCCCGACTGTCCCCAAGTGGAGAACAGCATTAATTTTGGTTTGATTTGGCTTTTTCAAAACAAGTTCAAAGTTCGAAAAATAATCAGTTGTCAGGACTTTCAATATTCAACTTATGTCAGGATTCACAGTTCATAATTCTTTGTTCAGTCTTTGTTACAACCAAAAAATGTCCTTTTCAAAAATAAAACCAAAAGAAGGAAAGAAAAGACAACAGTAGTGGGCTTGTCCTACAATAAAATAGAAATAAACACTACTTAGTTTACCTTTGTACAGTTAAAATAAAATTACATTGCTTAACAGTGAACTTAAACTCACTTCAAGATGGCGGACACACTGCCCTGAACAACCCAGCACAATGGACCCTGGACAGTGCAATCTCCCCTCTGGATTATCACAAAATATACATTTTGGTGAATAAACAAAAATAAAATGTTTGAAGAACCTAACAATTTACATTGATTCATATTTAACACTCATGCCGTCACGTAGCTCAATCAGTCCTCTACGTGAGCCGTTAACGGTTTCTCAACGGACGGATAATCTACATCAATCTTTGCTTCTACAAATAAAATAACAATAATCTTAAGACATGTCGCTTGTTAAGGCATTGTATAAACAGTATCAAAGATTATTTTTGTACATAAACTCATTTAAAACAACATTTTATCACTGATACGCACCGTTTTTCTGTTAGGTCTTTTACCAAGGCGCTCAGCTGTCGCGCTGTGATGACATCACGCGTGCGACACTAGTTACACAGTCTCACTACAGTGACCTCTACTGGCTAAAGGGGGACTTACAACTACTTTTGTTAAAAGTTATATTTTTATACTTGACCTGGCTACATTCTCCCCTGCCAGAGTCAACGTCTCGGTGACTTCCTAACATCCGACATAGCTTTGATGTATAAAGACCATACCCGCTAACACCTGGACAGTATATCTGGTGTGAAAGATACTGCATTATTACAAGCGACTCAAGGTAAGTTAAAGGGGTTTCTATTCTGACCAGCAGTTGACCTAGAACTTCTGCGTGGGGGTGGAGTAGGTGCGGACTATCTTAGATGGTGCCGCCCTCCGCCGGAGCAGGTACTGGGTCTTTCCTCCAGCTCTTCAGACAAACCCGGACTTTCCACAACTGATTCTGAGTGAGGAGGTAAGTCTTCACCGGGCCTGTCACTCACATCAACATCCAATAGGCTGTCACTTTCCGTTTCACTTCTGTCATCCTCCAAGTGACTTTCCAAATCTTCAACCTTGGACCAACGGGTTCATCCACTTGTTTCCACAGTAGGTATTCAGGTTCCGAGTCGGTGGATTCAGTTTCTGAGTCTAAATCAGCTTCAGGCACCTCAACACGAGGAACTGTTTGACACTCCTGTCTTGGTGGTATAGGCCCTACACAAAGACGAAGATTAGACCTATGAACTCTCTTGAGAAGACCTCCATTCACTGGGACTACTGTGTGCGTTGTTCCCTGAACATCAATGACTTTATGCACTTTGGATGACCATGCATCTTGAATCTTATTCCTGCCAATAGGACGATGGCGAAGGTAAACATATTGCCCTATTTCAACAGGTGGACTGTAAACTTTTGCAATCTGGCGGTCCATCCTTTCTGCTGCTTTCCTTTCAGCAATCTCTCTGGCTCTCTCATGTACACTCTGGAGTCGCTCTCTGTGGGCTCTGAGCGAGTCTGTGTTCTCATTTTTTGTTTCCTCCTGCCCAAGCAGAGCATCAACTGGGAGATGAGGGTGTACTCCAAACAACATGTAGTAAGGGGGTAACCAGTCGATGAGTGTGGGGTCACATTGTATGCATACACAAGCTCAGCTAGATGTTCAGCTAGTGTTTTTCTCAGGGGGCAGTGTTTTCAGAAGGTCATGTAAGGTTCTGTTAAACCTCTCACACTGGGGGTTCCCTTGTGGGTGATGAGGTGTAGTGTGAGTCTTTTTCACCCCATACAGACTACACAACTCAGCAATCACAGCACTCTCGAAATTTCTGCCTTGATCTGAGTGCAAGCACTCTGGCACTCCGTATTTCATGAACCACTCTTTTAGTATGACCTTAGCAGTTGTGTCTGCTCTCTGATTTCTTGTGGGGAAGGCTTGGCTGAACTTTGTGAACACATCTGTGAGTATGATAACATTTTCACACCCATCACTGCACGATCAAGTATACGTAGTATAGTCCATAGCAACAACTTCAAGAGGACGAGTAGCTAGAAATGGAGTTTGAGGAGCACGAACATTTGGTTGGGGCAACTTAGTTAACACACATCGCTGACAGTTTTTGATCCATTTTTCAACATCTTCATGCATGCCTCCCCAAAAGCATCTCTGCCTCAAGAGTCCAAGTGTCCTTTCTATCCCTTGGTGTCCCATCTGATTGTGCACACTGGTGAGAACCTTTTCTTTGAGACAGGAAGGTAACAACAACTGGTGACATTTTCCAACATTTACATCCTCAATTTCACAATACAACAGTCCATCTTTTTCTCTGAGACGGGGCCACTGTTTCAGTAGGGAACGTACAGGGACTGGTAAAGTCTGTCTCTCCTGCAAAGTGGGCTTTTGTTTCTTGTCCCAGAGCTCTTTTAAAACTTTGAGTGTTGGATCTGATGCTTGGAATGTCTGGAGCTCAGCTTTAGAGTAACTGGGAAAGGTCGGTGTGTTGCTCTGTGCTAAATCACCATCACCATTGACTGGGTTTAAAACACTTAGCTGTCTCACTCTACAGTGCTCAACCTCTGCAGCTGCTATCTCGGTGCCTAAAGCAGTGCCTATCCGGAGACTGTCACATATAGCTACCCAACCATCAAACTCTGCGTCCTCTGAATCTGGATCTGAATCGGCTAAAGCTGGCTGTCTGGAAAGAGCATCGGCTGCTGAGTTACAACGACCGGGTCAGTACTTAACTTCAAAATCAAACACAGCTAACTGCGCAACCCACCGCTGCTGGATAGCCCTAGCTTAGCTGTGGAAAGGTGACACAGTGGGTTATTGTCTGTTAGGACCGTGAATTTGGACCCAAGAAGGTAGCTGCGAAACTTCTCTGTTACCGCCCATTTTAACTCGAGAAGTTCTAACTTCATGCTGTAGTTTTTGTTGTTTTTCTCAGCTCCTCTAAGTCTGCGGCTTGCACAAGCTATGACCTTCTTCTTCCCACCCTGAATCTGATACAGTATAGCACCTAACCCAAGATTGCTTGCATCTGTCTCTAAAATAAAGGGTAACTGAAAGTCTGCATAGCCTAGCATAGGCGCACCGGTTAACTTTGCTTTAAGTACTTCAAAAGCCTCAGAACAATCTGGAGTCCAGGCTGACTGGAACAACTGCTTTGCCTTAGCTGGACTGCTTTCTCGGATACAGGCATTTACAACATCATGGAGCGGTCCTGCAACTTGTGAAAATCCCTCGATAAACTGCCTGTAATAACTACAGAAACCAAGAAAATATCTGAGCTCTTTTACTGAACTTGGTGTGGGCCAGGTCTTGACTGCACTAATTTTTTCGGGATCTGTGCTGAAACCTGATGACCTGAAAACTTAACTTCAGACTGGAGAAAGCGACATTTTTCGACTTTTACTTTTAGACAGTGCTTAATTTGTAACTCAAACGTTGCCGGAACAAAATGTGGGTTTTGGACCGGGCTCCAGACAAGGTCGAACCTTTACCGGAGCGCACACAATAAGTGAACATAGAGGCTTAGAAATGCTAAAATACAACCCAACTGTCCATCCTACTCGATGTTAAACGATATAAAAGTAATTATGTCTGTGTTACACGTTTTTTTTACACGTCACACAGAGATTTTCATTCATTCTGACAGAAATCAGCACACCTAAATCTGATCCACAGCAACAAGTAGCCCTCCCACACGCTCCTCGTCCTGCAGCTCAGCACTGCCTCCGCCTCATATCTGACTCTCCACAAGTCACAACAACAACGCAGGACAAACAGCCTTTACACAGCAGACACGGGTCTCATACATCAAACGTGACGCTAAAATACACATTAAAGTAACACAGTAAAGTTAGTTGCACTTACGAGAAACTGCAGCCGTTGTATCCGCGCTGGTTCTGACCTCGTTACCGCCTCGTACACTCCAAACACACGTGACACTCCCGCTGCCTTTAATCCATCAAAACGAGTCGCAAATAACAACAAATATTCACAAAATCCACTTAGACGCATATTTCCTGTTTTAGAAGGAGATACAAGAGCGGGGCTCGCCTGGAACCAATGAAAAGTCTTAAACCCGCCTGCGCTGCTTCTGATTGGTCAAATTTCCTGTCAGTTCCGCTTTTAACCAATTACAGTCTGACTCCGTTTCCCCCACAAATAAGCCTGTCCACTGTTCACTGTGAATGAGATGAGAGACGGGAGAGGAGCAGAGCCGCGTCTCGTAGAAGAAAGACAAAAAGAAAGCGTTACCGGAGCAGACAAAACTGATGCCGGAATGCCCCACGAGAGTTCCCGGATCTTATTCCGGCTTGTTCCGGCTCAAATTAAGCCCTGCTTTTAGACCTGTGTTTTTGAGTCTCTGAAGAACAGTCTCAAGTCTCTCAAGGTGCTCTTCGAAAGTCTTTGACAACACAAGCAGGTCGTCCAAGTACACAAGAACAATCTGAAAAACAAGGTCACTCATTGTTGCTTGCATCAAGTGCTGAAAGGTTGCAGGCGCGTTGCATAATCCGAACGGCATTCTGACATATTCAAAGAGACCGAAGGGAGTTGTAAAGGCTGTTTGTGCCTGTCTTTTTCATGGACTGCAACTTGATGGTAACCACTTGCAAGGTCAATGCTTGAGAAGAACTCTGCACCACTTAAAGCGTCCAGACTTTCATCTATGCGTGGCAAAGGGAATGCATCACGTCTGGTCTTTAAGTTCAACTTCCTGTAGTCTACGCATAATCTTAGACTACCATCTGGCTTGCGGACTAAAACTATAGGTGACGCATAAGAACTTGAGCTTTCTCTGAGAACACCTTTTCTCAACAGTTCTGAGATGTGGTCTCTCACCTCTTTATATTGATTTGGTGGAATCCTTCTGTACGGCTGATTTACAGAGGTCTCGTCCACTACAGGATCTCATGTTGGACATGGTCAGTGTATCCCAGGTCTTCGTCCTGAACTGCAAAAACATCAGCATACTTAAGAGGGCCTTTAACTCCGCTTGCTGCTCACTGGTGCCACCTAAGTGTAGCCGATCAAACAGGACCTGCATGTCTTTGTCTATTGAGTGACTGCGTGTAGTTCACGCAGTCACTACTTGTTATTGTGTTTTTATTATTATTGAGTGACTGCGCATGTATGCGCAGTCACTATTTGCTCCAGTAATTCTTTATTATTATTATGTAAGTATCCCTTTTATTCCCGTTTTTTGGCACCTTTCAACTCATTAACCGTTACACTGAGATCACCAGTTTTCACTTCTTCACGTACTCCCTGATAATCTCTTGGGTGCTATTACTTTTCACGTCTTTAACTTTTATAGTTTTTAAACTATTAACAAATTAAACTTAAAATGTCCCCATTAACCTCCATTCAAAATAAATACCTGTCACACTTTTCACATTTACCTGCCACCAGATGGAGCCAAAACTTCCCATTTCACTGGGTTAGCCTTTTCCCTGTTCTCTGTCCCTCTCATTCTCAGAGCTGTAAGTGGTCCAACGGATAAGGCTTTAGCCCTCGAATATCCTGATCCAGGTTCGATCCCCACCCTCACACTAAATGTGAACTTCATTGGGGGATTTCTGTTTTATAATCCAATAGTTTTTACTGATTTAATGGTTGATGTGCTTTCACTGATACTTGTTTTAACTGATTTAACTATAACTAAGTTCTTTGTTGACTGTGTTCTCCCCTTAAATATTTGTTCACTTCATAAGCTTATCACTTTTGATGTTTACCTTATCTGAATCTGCTCACGTGTGCTGTCACCTTTGACACAATTCACACTGCACAGGTCTGCTCACAGGTGTTGTCCGTTATCACCAGATTGGCACCTGGAAGTTTTTTCCCTGTATCTTGGACAAAGAAGTTTCACTGAGCGTGTGGTTGGGTGGATAACTCACTGCACTGAAACCAAAGGTTCCCGGCTCAAGACCCGCCACTGCCAAATGTTAATTATGAAAAAATGTGAAATGAAGAAGTGCCAACATGGTTAAATGTATTTATCACTAAAAAGAGTAAGATTTAACAATTATTACTTTAGTACTTGAGATGACTGTAAATTATAAAATAACTGGTTGCATCAATTGGAGGCAAACAGATATAACTGTTTGACATAATTTACTTTGTACTTGGTCTGTCTCACAGGTGTTGTGCATAATGACTTGATTGACTGCTCAGTTTCTTTTGTCTCTTAGACTGTTTAGTTTCACAGAACATATAGCCAAGTGGTAGGACACTTGTCTCACAAACCAGAGATTGCCGGTTCAAAACCCCGGAGTTGCCATCTTTTAAAAGACAAGAAATGATGAAAACTATTTGTAAGAAAACACAATGCATTACTCGATAAAAAACGCCGAGTTACCCTTTACTCAATTTGAAATGACAGAGATTCATGTCTTGCTATCTGAAGATCTTTAAGATAATATTTCAAGCTTTTACTTTCCACCTCTTGGTTCTCAAGAGGATTATCCAATCAGAAAGCTGAATGATTCTCACATGACTCCCTCATTTGCATTGCCAGTTTGGTTTCTTCTTTGAACTTATGTTGCACCACGATACAGACACAACTGTCCGTGATAGGGTCAGGGACTTGTTTCAACACATGTTGGTAAATTAAAACCCCGAAAAACACTATACTTCTGCTCACATTTTGAAGAAAAATATAGTTCTTTTGAATAAGCAATGGCTAAGAATCATATTTCTCATGAAGTGACTTGCAAGATATAACTCATGATTCATAACTTACATTCTTTCTGATAGATTAGTTTCTTATTATCAACAAAATGTAGGTAAATTAATTTCATTAATTTAATTTCATTAATTTAACCTGTTCACTTTGTAATCTCCTCACATTATATTTCACTTCATAAGTTCAGCATTTACATTATGATATGAATAGGTCTTTATTTTTATCATCAATCTCTGATACTTGTTTTCACAAGTTGCCTTGTGGTCCAGTGGTTAAAACATGTAGACTGGTATTCCACAGGTTGTAGGTTCAAATCTCAGGCATGTCTTTTTCAACTTGCTAACCTTTTCACTGATAACACCAACTTTTCCCTCCTCACATAGTCAAATTTTACTTTAACATGATGTTTTCAAAACTGGAAAACTTATAACCCACAGGGTGTAGTTTATACCCCTCCAATATACAGGGAGAGACTTACAACTAGCCACCAGCTCAACTGTCAACAGCACTACCGTCAGGAAGGCGATAATGTCGCTTTGCCGTTATCGACAAGATAGCTGCTTTAAGCTTGGCCCCTCCCACATTTTCACAGTCGCAGTCACTCCGCAATTGCTTCTGCAATTGCAAATTCTAGTTGAGTGACTGCGTAATTGTATTACGCAGGCACTATTTGCTCTTGTAGTTCTTTATCTTTTATTATTATAGACAAATTTCGGCGATTTTCACAGGTCGCATTTTTGTGTCGATTTTTATCGTTCTAACTTTTTTGTGTTTGGTTTGTAGGTGTGATGATTGCTATTACTTTTGGTATTCGTAACTTTTGTAGTTTTTGTAAAAATTAAAGCTCAATGTGGAATTTTTTCCTATCATTTATAATGGGAATATTTTGGCAGTTGTATTTTTTGTGTCTTTTGTCTTTTTGCAGCCATTTTTTTTGCAGCTTTGTATTTATTGCAGCTCTATCAGTTGTGGCTTTACTTGTAGTACTTGTATCTCTTGTAGTTTTGCAGTATTTGCAGTACTTTGTAGTACTTGTACTTTTTCCATTGACTTTAATAGAAAATGTTTTTGCTTTCACAAGTTCAATTTTTGGGGGGAATTTTCATTTTTCAGCTTTTTTATATTCTGTATGACGGGGCGACTCCTGGCATTACTTTTGGTACTTCTACTTATTGTAGTATTTGCAGTACTTGTACTTTGTAGTACTTTTAGACTTTCCATTAATTTCTAATGAATATTTTAGCAGCTGTATTTTTAGTGTCTTTTGTTCTTTTGCAGCCAATGTTTTGCAGCTTTGTATTTATTGCAGCTGTATGAGTCGTGGCTTTGCTTGCAGTACTTGTGTCTCTTGTACTTTAGCAGTATTTGTAGTACTTTGTAGTACTTGTACTTGTTCCATTGACTTTAATAGAAAATGTTTTTGCTTTCACAAGTTCCATTTTTTTGTGAATTTAAATTTTTCTGCCTTTTTCATGTTCTGTGTGACGGGGCGACTCCTCGCATTACTTTTGGTACTTCTAAACTCTATAGTATTTGCAGTACTTGTACTGTGTAGTACTTTTAGACTTTCCATTCATTTAAATAGAACTTTTTCATAGGCCTAACATTTTGCAGGCTTTTAACTTTCTTTTACATGTTTCAACAATTGTTCAGTTTGTGAAGTTGTGTGAATTATACGGTCACTTGTACTACTTATTAATTTTTGAAGTACTTTGGAATACTGTTCAGTACTTTGTAGTACTTTTCATTTCCTATTCGAATTAATAGGTTGTTCTTTGAGCAGGTTTATGCCTCTTCTGAAGCCTCTGGTTTGTACTTTGTGTGTTTCACAGTCACTCAAGTCAGACTCCAGGACTAATGCAGTAAAACTACTACAGCAGAAATACAGGAAACCGTTTTCCAGATTTTCACAATAAAACCACTGTAAAACAACGTTTTTTGACTTTTCACAATAAAAGCACTGTAAAACAACGTTTTTGGACTTTTCACAATAAAAGCACTGTAAAACAACGTTTTGGGTATTTTCACAATAAAAGCACTGTAAAGCAAAGATTTTGGACTTTTCACAATAAAAGCACTGTAAAACAACGTTTTTGGGATTTTCACAAAAAAGCACTGTAAAATAATGTTTTTGGACTTTTCACAATAAAAGCACTGTAAAACAACGTTTTGGGGTTTTCACAATAAAAACACTGTAAAACAACGATTTTGGACTTTTCACAATAAAAGCACTGTAAAACAACGTTTTTGGACTTTTCACAATAAAAGCACTGTAAAACAACGTTTTGGGGGTTTTCACAATAAAAACACTGTAAAACAACGTTTTTGGACTTTTCACAATAAAAGCACTGTAAAACAACGTTTTTGGACTTTTCACAATAAAAGCACTGTAAACAACATTTTTGGACTTTTCACAATAAAAGCACTGTAAAACAATGTTTTGGGGATTTTCACAATAAAAACACAGTAAAACTACGTTTTTGGACTTTTCACAATAAAAGCAGTGTAAAACAAACACAAAAACCTTATTGCATCTCTAGTTTCAGATTGTGTTTATATATTTGTAACTTTTGTAGTTTTTGTAAAAATTAAAGCTCAATATAGAACTTTTACTATTAATTATAATGGGAATATTCTGGCAGTTGTATTTTTTTTTTCTTTTGTACTTTTGCAGGCAATTTCTTGCAGCTTTGTTTTCATTGCCGCTGTATCAGTTTTGGTTTTGTTTTATTTGCAGTACTTGTATTTCTTGTACTTTTTAGTATTATTTAATTTTTACAGTCAAATATCTGTTATTTCTGAATGATTGTTGCTGATACTTTTTAATGTACTGTTTCGGTTCTTTTTGTTTTGAGTCTTAGGCGATTTTTCACTTTCTGCTTGTTGTAGCAGAGTTTGCATCAAACCCCTTCGCATCAAAAGCAGTCACTCGCAATGGCTTCAGCCATTGCATAAGTATCTAGTTATTATTGAGTGACTGCGTAATTTGTATTACGCAGTCACTATTTGCTCTTGTAGTTCTTTATATTTTATTGAGTGACTGCGTAATTTGTATTACGCAGTCACTATTTGCTCTTGTAGTTCTTTATATTTTATAGGCGCAATTTTTGTCCGTTTTCACAGGTTGCATTTTTTTGTTGATTTTTACCGTTCTAACTTTTTTATGTTTGGTTTGTAGGTGTGAGGGGTGCTATTACTTTTGGCATTCATAACTTTTGTAGTTTTTGTAAAAATTAAAGCTCAATGTGGAATTTTTCCTATCAATTATAATGGGGAAATTTTGGCAGTTGTATTTTTTGTGTCTTTTGTCTTTTTGCAGCCATTTTTTTTGCAGTTTTGTATTTATTGCAGCTCTATCAGTTGTGGCATTACTTGCAGTACTTGTACTTTTGCAGTATTTGCAGTATTTGCAGTACTTTGTAGTACTTGTACTTTTCCATTGACTTTAATAGAAAATAGACAATTTTTGGCGATTTTCACAGGTCGCATTTTTGTGTCGATTTTTACCGTTCTCACTTTTTTGTGTTTGGTTTGTAGGTGTGATGATTGCTATTACTTTTGGTATTCATAACTTTTGTAGTTTTTGTAAAAAATAAAGCTAAATATGGAATTTTTTCCCATAAATTATAATGGAAATATTTAGGCAGTTGTATTTTTTGTGTCTTTTGTCTTTTTGCAGCCATTTTTTTTGCAGCTTTGTATTTATTACAGCTCTATCAGTTGTGGCTTTACTTGCAGTACTTGTATCTCTTGTACTTTTGCAGTATTTGCAGTACTTTGTAGTACTTGTACTTTTTCCATTGACTTTAATAGAAAATGTTTTTGCTTCCACAAGTTCCATTTTTGGGGGGAATTTTCATTTTTCAGCTTTTTTATATTCTGTATGACGGGGTGACTCCTGGCATTACTTTTGGTACTTCTACACATTGTAGTATTTGCAGTACTTGTACTTTGTAGTACTTTTAGACTTTCCATTCATTTCTAATGGGAATATTTTGGCAGTTGTATTTTTTGTCTTTTCTTCTTTTGCAGCCAATTCTTTGCAGCTTTGTATTTATTGCAGCTCTATCAGTTGTGGCTTTACTTGCAGCACTTGTATCTCTTGTACTTTTGCAGTATTTGCAGTACTTTGTTGTACTTGTACTTTTTCCATTGACTTTAATAGAAGAGGTTTTTGCTTTCACAAGTTCCACTTTTTTGCGAATTCTAATTTTTCAGCTTTCTTATATTCTTTATGTTAGGGCGACTCCTCGAATTACTTTTGGTACTTCTACACACTGCGGTATTTGCAGTACTTGTACTTTGTAGTACTTGTAGACTTTCTATTCATTTCTAATGGGAATCTTTTAGCAGTTGTATTTTTTGAGTCTTTTGTTCTTTTGCAGCCAATGTTTTGCAGCTATGTATTTATTGCAGCTGTATGAGTCGTGTTTTTGCTTGCAGTACTTGTATCTCTTGTACTTTTGCAGTATTTGTAGTACTTTGTAGTACTTGTACTTGTTCTGTTGACTTTAATAGAAAATAATTTTGCTTTCACAAGTTTCATTTTTTTGTGAATTTAAATTTTTCTGCCTTTTTCATGTTCTGTATGACGGGGCGACTCCTCACATTACTTTTGGTACTTCTACACACTGTAGTATTTGCAGTACTTGTACTTTGTAGTACTTTTTGACTTTCTATTCATTTCTAATGGAAATTTTTTAGTAGTTGAATTTTTTGTGTCTTTTGTAGCCAATGTTTTGCAGCTTTGTATTTTTTGTAGCTGTATCAGTCGTGGCTTTACTTGCAGTACTTGTATCTCTTGTACTTTTGCAGAGTTTGCAGTACTTTGTAGTACCTGTACTTGTTCTATTTGCACCTCGCATCAAAAGCAGTCACTCGCAATGGCTTCAGCCATTGCATAAGTATCTAGTTATTATTATTCCAACATCCCTTTTTTTCCCGTTTTTCGGTTCGTTTCAACTCTTCGACACTTTCACCGATTTCAACACTTTATACCTCGTTCTGTTCACGCTTTCTAACTTAACGCTGCTATTACTTTTGACATTCATGCCTTTTGTAGTTTTTTCACAATTTCAACCTGAAAATGAAATTTTGATACTTTTTCCAAAAAACACTTAGTCATTTTCAGCAGTTATAAGCAGTTAATACCAGTTCACCCATACACACATTAAACATGTTCCACATTTCAAGCCTCTCCACAATTTTACACATATTTCCATGTCTTCAGTAACTATTTCAACAATTTTCAACCATTTCAATGGGTCTTCAACCATTTCAACGTTCTTCAACCATTTCAACAATCTTCAACCATTTCAACGTTTTTCAACGTTCTTCAACCATTTCAATGTTCTTCAACCATTTCAACGTTCTTCAACCATTTCAACATTCTTCAACCATTTCAGCGTTCTTCAACCATTTCAACGTTCTTCAACGTTCTTCAACCATTTCAACAATCTTCAACCATTTCAGCGTTCTTCAACCATTTCAACGTTTTTCAACGTTCTTCAACCATTTCAATGTTCTTCAACCATTTCAACGTTCTTCAACCATTTCAACGTTCTTCAACCATTTCAGCGTTCTTCAACCATTTCAACGTTCTTCAACGTTCTTCAACCATTTCAACAACCTTCAACCATTTCAACGTTCTTCAACCACTTCAACGTTCTTCAACCATTTCAACAGCCTTCAACCATTTCAACATTCTTCAACATTCTTCAACCATTTCAACAAGCTTCAACCTTCAACCATTTCAACGTTCTTCAACTATTTCAACGTTCTTCAACCATTTCACAACTCTTCAACCATTTCAGTACTCTTCAACAAGTTCAGTGCTTTTCAACAACTTTCACAATCTTTTGCAGTAATTTTTTCACGTTTCGCAGTCACTCGCAATGGCTTCAGCCATTGCACAGTTTCTAGTTTGTTGATGACTTTTTGACTGACAGTGACTTCTTCATGTGTTGCTGATATGCGCTGAAACTTAACTTCATAAGGGTCACTTTCTATGCACTCACAAGGGCTCAAAACACCTAACCTAGCTTTGCCTGGGAGCCACACGTCATCTTGTGAAAAGTTGATTACTTGGACTGGGAAGACTTGACTACTAGCTGAAACAACAGTTGGCACAACAATAACACCACTAGGTAGAGGAGTGTTGCTTGGCTCTAGTAACTGAGTGGAAGGGTCATTAGAGTCTCCCTTAGGGCCTCTTACATAAACTGTGGACACTGAAAGCGCAGGCAGGTGACATTTATTTTCTGTGCTACCCGAGCCATAGCTGTCTTTTCCACAAGTTCTGCCTCCTGTACTCTCTGGAAAGCTTCTCTCCACTCAGAATCCAACTCTCTTCCAAACTCTGTTAGTATCAACTCTTTGCATCTTTTTACAATGTTCATTCCAATTATGCCAGGTGGAGATTGATCAAGCTCACTTTTGTCTGTTTTATTCTCATCTCTTATGATTAAAAATCCACACTCGGGTAGAGTCACTCCCATTACTTGAATGTCAAGCTCAACATAGCCCAGGTACGGTAGTGGTAATCTGTTAGCAGCAGTGATTTTTAACCATTTGGATGTACAGTGCATGTCCTCATCTTCTCCGTGGAGATGGTTTCTGAAAAATGTCTCCGTTAAAGTGCTAACATTACTTCCTGAGTCTATGAGGCATTGCAGGGGGACGCCACCTATCTGAATGTCAACCAGGGGCATTTACCAACTGCATTTCTCAAAAAGCGCTCTTTAGTTAATGTTTGGGGTGAGCCTTCAGACTTGCCTCGCATTGCTTGGCTCATAGCAACCGAGGGATCTTGTTTCCCTGCACAGCAGAGGCAGTTGTGTTTGTGCTTGTCTGAGTTTGGGCTCTACGTGCAGGACACTGTCTAGCCATGTGTCCAACTCCTTCACACCTGAGACAAATGGGCTGTCCATCTTCAGTATATTTGGGAGTTACTTTTGGTCTAGTACTGTTCATGTTTGGGCCTGCTGCACTCGCTTTCTTAGTGTTAAGTTCACGCACAGCGTTTGTTAACTCTCCAATAGCTTTACCTTGCTGAGCTATTATTTTACAACTTCCTGGAGTGTCGAGGCTAAGTCACTTTCTGAATTGCTGTTTGCTGTACTGTTAACAGAATATCCATCAAAACTTTCTCCCACCAGATTTCTGTTCCTTGCCACATTGGAAGTCCTGTTACGGTCCTCCAGACTCCACATGAAGGCCTCTTCACGAACATCAAACAGGCTGGACTGTGGTCTGATGAGCCTCCGGAGCTCGCGGCGGAGGGCAGAGTCGCGCACCCCTTCAATGAACTAGTCTCGTATTGCAATCTGCGGGTCAGTGACAACATTAGAAGAAGCTAAAAGGGCAGAGTTTAACAACTGAGAGAGGGCATGTGAATAATCTCTCAAGTCTTCTCCATCTGACTGTCTGCGTGCGTAAAATGCATGTAACAACTGTGGTGTAGTACGCTTCTCTCTAAATGCCTCACGTAAATATGAAAACAAAACATTGGGTTCAACTGTGCGACCATGTGTACGTAACTTGATTTCATCTGATGCACAACCTTTTAAATGTGACAAAATAAAGTCTACCTGGTCTCTTTCCCTTAGACCCCTTAGACTCATAGCCCGCTCTACCTCTTCAATAAACTCATCTACAGATAGAGCGTCTTTACCTGGGTCACCATTAAAAGGTACAATCTGTTTCTCTCGTGGCACATACACAATGGACCTTGGCTGTACATCACCCAAAGAAGCAATTGACATTACAGCATCATGTTTCTGACTCAGTTCATTTAGCTTGCTTTGTAACTCTAATATTTGGTTACCACTTTCAACCAGAGGCGCCACTCCGTCACCTCCTGCCGGTTCACCTCCTGTATTGCTAGGTCCAGGCATTGACGAGCCTGCTCCGTCCTCCTTCCGACATCTTGCAAAGTCTTGTCTAAAGTCTTAGTTGTACAGTCTCTTGTTGCACTCGAGTCCTCTTGAGACGATGCAGCTGATCTTCTCCCACAGCAGCAGTCTCTTCAGCTGGGCAGGGGCCAGGGCACCTCTTCACCACTACTGTTGTCTTAAAACTTAAAAATGCTTATAAAAACTCAAAACAGCCAAATTTACCAGGAAATCCCACTTCTGACACCAAAAAAAAAGAGGGGCCCCGGTCGCTGTGTGTGGCCAGGTGTACAATAAATAGACCAGACAACGACCGTCTGTTTCCCAAAAATAATGTGGTTCTTTTATTTCTCGACTGTCCCCAGGTGGAGAACAGCATTAATTTTGGTTTGATTTGGCTTTTTCAAAACAAGTTCAAAGTTGAAAAAATTATCAATTGTCAGGACTTTTCATATTCAACTTATTTCAGGATTTACAGTTCACAATTCTTTGTTCAGTCTTTGTTATAACCCAAAAATGTCCTTTTCAAAAATAAACCAAAAGAAGGAAAGAAAAGACAACAGTAGTGGGCTTATCCTACAATAAAATAGAAATAAACACTACCTAGTTTACCTTTGTACAGTTAAAATAAAATTACATTGCTTAACAGTGAACTTAAACTCACTTCAAGATGGCGGACACACTGCCCTGAACAACCCAGCACAATGGACCCTGGACAGTGCAATCTCCCCTCTGGATTATCACAAAATATACATTTTGGTGAATAAACAAAAATAAAATGTTTGAAGAACCTTACAATTTACATTTGATTCATATTTAACACTCATGCCGTCACGGAGCTCAATCAGTCCTCTACGTGAGCCGTTAACGGTTTCTCAACGGACGGATAATCTACATCAATCTTTGCTTCTACAAATAAAATTAACAATAATCTTAAGACATGTCGCTTGTTAAGGCATTGTATAAACAGTATTAAAGATTATTTTTGTACATAAACTCATTTAAAACAACATTTTATCACTGATACGCACCGTTTTTCTGTTAGGTCTTTTACCTCAGCTGTCGCGCTGTGATGACATCACGCGTGCGACACTAGTTACCACAGTCTCACTACAGTGACCTCTACTGGCTAAAGAAGGAATTGAAACTACGTCTTGTTAAAAGTTATGTTTTTATACTAGACCTGGTGTAACCGGTGTAGGCCCACACGAGGGACCAGTATGGAGAAGTGTGTGGTGGTATGGGATAAACTCACTCCCCTCAGGTATAAGAAGCCACAAACAAACTGTGCTAAGGGGAGCGTTCCCTTTAGCTCAATGAGTTTGACGGTTGACTGCCTCGCGGGAGACCCGGGTTCAACTCCCGCTCAGGACACAACACAACGCAGAGTGGCAAAACCCACACCGGTCACACTGGCTACATTTATAAACAATGATTATATCCAACTGCATGCATGTTGAAGTTACTTTTATAATGATCATCATCATCCTCATCATCATCTACCAACCATTCACACACCAGGTCCAGACTACCAGACTAGGCAATGTAGGTGAACACAATGACGAAGTTTCTGCTTTGTCCGCCTCACCTCATGTATTCTGTGGTTCCTCCACCGTTTCCATCCAGGTTCTGTCCAGGACCAATATGCTTAGCTTCTGAGATCTGATAGTATCAGGCTTCAGCAAGCTACACTGTCACTTACCGAAGGGAAGTGTTGGGCGCTGCTTCCTGCCTGGAGCATGTCCAATAAGTTGGAGTAAGTTGAATAATTAAATACACACATTCCAATTTCAGGCGGTTGGTGTCATTATTAGTCTAATTAATTGAGTAGATTTTAATAACAATAAAAATGATCTAAAGTATTGTTATGCTTTCTGTTATAAGGGCCCCAGATAATTTTTTCGTTGAATTTGCCTTGTTCCGTTTGACAGTTTGTCCTTCTTTTGTTGTCCCCAGTAAATTCAGAAATGAAGTTAAAGTTATTAGTATTTTTTAATTTATGAACGGTGAGTTAAATTGTACTTAGAAAAAGTATTGATTATCCCATATTGTTTCTTAATTTGAACAAGATCTAATAGTCCTCTTGATTTTCGAGACTAAATATGTATATATTACTCAGACCTACTCCCGTTTGGTAAGTTCGACCTCTTTATTCTCTATTGAAGCTTCAGAGTTTTATTATACCAATATATATTATGAGAAAAAAATTAACCATTTTAATTCTCTACATTGGTAATGTTCTGTCGTTCAAAATAAACAACGAGATCCCCCAAGCTACCCCAGAATAGCTTTTCTGATGCATGTTTCATTACCTACAATGTATTCTACTATTTCCTTTAATTACAGTGCCTACCCCGTAATTTACTGCTTTTTTGTGAGGAAAAAGTCCAGACTTTTACCAAGTGAACACAAATGAGAAACGTAAAACAGACGATTAGAGGGAAATGTCATATCCTACATCGACACTGAACGTTCATGATCACTTTAGTTGTTGGATTATATTAGACGCCTTGTAGATGGGGTTATTAGATAGACTACATATTTATCTAATTAGGTGAGGCTATGGCGTTTATGGTATTACTAATTTAACTGAATCTTTCGCCTCTTCTCTCTCTCTCCTCACCATCCTTCTACCTTGATGAAAATAGTTGACAATATATTATTAGTTACATGTGATTGCTTTTTGAGAAGGATTACAAGCTTCTCGAGTTACATCGGCGAACCTAATTATCAGTGTGAGACCATGGGAAATTTATTCCCATAAGACTCATTCTCTAGTCTTGAAAAAACCAAACACTGTGAAACTGGAGAAGTGACGAAGTGAAGGTTCTCCTCCATGTTTGCCGAACTGGTCAGGTTTTGTAATGTAATGGTGGAAGTGGCTATTGAAATTTTATTTAGCTATTCTGCCTACAAAACTTCAAATTTGCCTTGCGATTAAAAAGGAACATGATAGACAGCTGATATCAAAGTACGGCATGAATTGCTCAGAGATGAGGGAATTTAAACTCACTCTTTGTTGAATTGTACACCTGAATACATAAGTTTATAAACTCAAACTGTATTTTTCCTTTACACTAATATCTATCCCATAGTTAACATCATAAACTAAATAAATAAATGTACAATGATATAGTAGCGTACCGGGGCTAGAACAACATGTCTGGTAGTCTTCATTGTGTTCCCATCAACAATTCTTCAATAGCCATTAATTACATATCCATATTATAGCTACTTCCGCATATAGATTTAACTTATTCTTGAAGGTGGTCATGAGTAATTGTGTTTTTTTCCTACGTCAAAACCCCTGTCAAATAAAATAATTAACTTTAACTCGTGCTTAAATACGCGTTCTCTTCAGGATGTTACTGCTGTCGATATTTTTACTTGCGAACTCAAAAAACTTAGTTACAGTGCCGTTACAGACTGGATACCTGATATACACTGACCAAGTCCAGATATCCCTACGACTAACTATAATTTTCATGATTCTGAACTCATATAGTGCTCATCCTTAAGTGTTTTTAACAACTCCTAAATTTCTTGTGTCTTAGACTTTTCTCATTATTTGTATAATATTATATAACATGACGTTAACCTTGAAAAACTCTATTTAAATACAGAATAATTGACCACAAACGCTGAAATATAGTATATGATAGATGCTGTTTAAATTTTTATTGCAATTAATAATAAGTGTGAAGGTGTTACTATAAAATTTTTTGGAACCTAAATGTCTGTGCCAATGAGAGGTGTAGCGGAGCTAAATTAACCCAAGCCTGAAGATGTCTTTAATAAATGTTTTTTTTATTATTATATAGGATACAGAAAAAAGTAGATAATTTTAACAGTGTAATACCAATGATTTAATACATCTCAAACATTTAATATCCAAAAAATATCACAAACACCATTGATATAGTTGCTCTCCGTGTGATGAAGGTGTTATGTATTCTGTGTCCAGTTGCTGTATTCAGTTATTCAGAACGTAAGGTGTTAATAATTAGATTCTATGGCAAAGACTTGGATAGGCGAAGGGAGGCTAGTTGCGTGATTGTGTAAGAGATCTTCCCATTAATGTGTCATTATAATCATTGGCACGGTGTTTAGGAATGCCGCCCAAGTCGAGCAAACATATTTGATAGCAGATTTGTGTTTCCAGAGATTGCACCCTATGTAGTTGTGGATATCGATGGTGCGCTGGTGGGGTGTGTAATGTTTGGTAATGAATGCTGAATGATGAAAGCCTTAGTCGGTGATGTGATGTTTATAATATATCAACATTAAAAAATGTTATCGAGCATTTGGCTCATTTTTTAAATCCACAGATCGAGGTGGTATATAAAGTATCTTGTAGAGAGGGGGTGATCGACATCTGGTCTAATCAATGGTGCCATGAGAAGAGTATCCAGGCTGCCAACCGCGAGGACTGTGGATGCACTCTGCTCAATACGCGCTTTAGTTCCTGCCTCCGCCGCGTTCCAGGCAGGCGTAACAGGAGCACATGGCACCTCTAGGCTGCCTCCTCCTCCTCAGGGGCGACTGGTGACGAAGATAATACCAACCCAAGCCCGAGCGTGCGGATTATATTAAAAATGACCTCCCGTGACATTACGCTGCCGGCGAGGTCTTGGCACCTTAATAAAGTCTAGATGCCATTTATTTATTTAATGCATGGAGGAGGGAAATATACAAATGACATGGCGGATTCAGAGCATTGTGTTTATCAAGATGGCTGGGATAGGGGAAATTAATATGCTCAAAGGACATTGACTGGATGTTGTTTATCTGTGTATCAGAAAAGTTGTAAAACAGTTGTTGAGTGGTTTACAAGAAAGACTAGATCAGATTATGGACACAAATTGGAGGGAAAGTGGAAATATGGAAGGATAAGAACAAGGAAGTGAAGGCATCGCAGGCAAAGCAAAGCAGCATGCAATCTCAGAGATGGAAATAGATTACTAACTGGGACCAATGCTATTAGGGACACCTTGCAAAAAAAGAAAAGACGAAATTTACAACAAAGATCATGTAAGAAAAGATTTGCCATTTATAAATGTGGCTGTAGCACAAGTTAGCAAGTTTAGAGAAAGTAGTCAATGCCTGTCACTAGCAGGTGTCAGCGCTGTTTTGAAGTGGTCTACAGAGAGTTTTTGTCATATTTGATGAAGTAGATGTTGAAAATGCAACCAACCATTTAGTAAACAGAAAGCTACTGTAGGAACTCAATGATGTTATAACACTTTAGCAAGAAAGTGGTGAAATTCTGCACCAAGTTCATAGCTCTCTGTCTCCAGACTCTAGGGGCAGTGTTGTTCAACTTTATTT
>CM076416.1:22567067-22670732 GCA_038363315.1 Mugilogobius chulae
GTTGTATAAGTAGCACATTTTGGCACATAGCACACATTGGCACAGTTGTATAAAGTACACACATTGGCACAGTAGTATAAGTAGCACATAGTGGCACATAGCACACATTGGCACAGTAGTATAAAGTAGCACATTTTGGCAGAGTAGTATGAAGTAGCACACATTGGCACAGTAGTATACAGTAGCATATGTTTTACAGTAGTATAAAGTAAAACATATTGGCACACATTGGCACAGTAGGTCTTAGTATCACTTTTTTGCACAGTAGTATAAAGTAGCACACATAAGCACGGTAGGCTTTAGTAGCACACATTGGCACAGTAGTATAAAGTACCACACTTTAGCACAGTAGGATATTGTAGCACATATTGGGGCAGTACTATTAAGTAGCACACATTGTCACAGCAGTATAAAGTAGCACACAATAGCGCAGTACTATTAAGTAGCACACATTGGCACAGTAGTATAAAGTAGCATACTTTGGCACAGTAGTATAAAGTAGCACACATTGGCACAGTAGTATAAAGTAGCACACATTGGCAAAGTAGTATGAAGTAGCACATATTGGCACATAGCACACATTGGCACAGTAGTATAAAGTAGCACACATTGGCACAGTAGTATAAAGTAGCATACTTTGGCACAGTAGTATAAAGTAGCACACATTGGCACAGTAGTATAAAGTAGCACACTTTGGCACAGTAGTATAAAGTAGCACACATTGGCACAGTAGTATAAAGTAGCAACTTGGCACAGTAGTATAAAGTAGCACACTTTGGCACAGTAGTATAAAGTAGCACACATTGGCACAGTAGTATAAAGTAGCACACTTTGGCACAGTAGTATAAAGTAGCACACATTGGCAAGTAGTATGAAGTAGCACATATTGGCACATAGCACACATTGGCACAGTAGTATAAAGTAGCAGACTTTGGCACAGTAGTATAAAGTAGCACATTTTGGCAGAGAAGTATAAAGTAGCACACACTGGCACAGAAATATAAAGTAGCACACATTAGCACAGAAGTATAAAGTAGCACATATTAGCACATAGCACACATTGGCACAGTAGTATAAAGTAGCACACATTAGCACAGAAGTATAAAGTAGCACATATTGGCACATAGCACACATTGGCACAGTAGTATAAAGTAGCACACAATAGCGCAGCACTATTAAGTAGCACACATTGGTACAGTAGTATAAAGTAGCACACATTGGCACAGTAGTATAAAATAGCACATATTGGCACATAGCACACATTGGCACAGTAGTATAAAGTAGCACATATTGGCAGAGTAGTATGAAGTAGCACACATTGGCACAGTAGTAGTACACATTGGCACAGTAGCATAAATTACCACACATTAGCACAGTAGTATATTGTGGCGCACATTAGCATAGTAGTAAAAGTACCACACATTGGCAGAGAAGTATAAAGTAGCACACATTGCCACAGTCGTACATAAAAGCACATATTTGCACAGTAGTATAAAGTACCACCCATTAGCACAGTAGGATATTGTAACACGCATTGGCACAGTAGTTTAAAGTAGAAAACATTTTTTCTATAGTATAAAGTAGCACACATTTTAACAGTGGTAAAAATGGCATATTGGCACACATTGGAACAATAGGATTTACTAGCACTTTTTTGCACAGTTGCATACAGTAGTACACATTGGCACAGTAGTATAAAGTAGCACACATTGGCACAGTAGTATAAAGTAGCACACATTAACACAATAGTATAAAGAAGTACAGATTAGCACAGTGGTTTATAGTAACACATATTGGCAGAGTAGTATAAAGTGGCACACTATAGTTCAGTAGTATTAAGTAGTACACATTGGCACAGTAGTATAAAGTAGCACACATTAACACAATAGTATAAAGAAGTACAGATTAGCACAGTGGTTTATCGTAACACATATTGGCAGAGTAGTATAAAGTGGCACACTATAGTTCAGTAGTATTAAGTAGTACACATTGGCACAGTAGTATAAAGTCCCACACTTTAGCACAGTAGAATATTGTAGCATGCATTGGCACAGTAGGATATTTTTGCACACATTGGCACAGTAGTATACAGTAGCAGACATTGGCACACATTGGCACAGTAGTATAAAGTAGCACACATTTTTACAGTGGTATAGTGTAACAAACATTGGCATATTGGCACACATTGGAACCATAGGATTTACTAGCACTTTTTTTTTTGCACGGTAGTATAAAGTTGTACACATTGGCACAGTAGTATAAAGTAGCACATATTTACACAGTAACACACGGGCACAGTAGCATAAAGTACCACCCTTTAGCACCTTAGGATATTTTAGCAGGCATTGGCACAGTAGGATATTGTAGCACAGATTGGCACAGTAGTTTAAAGTAGCACACATTTTTACAGTGGTAAAAAGTAACAAATATTGGCACACATTGGAACAATAGGATTTACTAGCACTTTTTAGTAGTATAAAGTAGAAAAAAAATTCTGTAGTATAAAGTAGCACACATTGGCACAGTAGTATAAAGAACCACACTTTAGCACAGTAGGATATTGTAGCATGCATTGGCACAGCAGGATATTTTAGCACACATTGGCACAGTAGTATAAAGGAGCACACATTTGCACAGTAGTATTTAGTAGTACACATTAGCACAGTAGTTTCAAGTAGCACACATTGGCACAGTAGTATACAGTAGCAGACATTGGCGCAGTAGTATAAAGTAACAAATTGGCACATAGTATAAAGTAGCACACATTGGCACAGTAGGCATTTGTAGCAAACATTGGCACAGTAGTATAAAGATGTACACATTGGCACTGAAGTATTTAGTAGTGCACATTGGCACAGTAGTATAAAGTAGCACACATTGACACAGTAGCACACATTGGCACAGTAGTATAAAGTAGCACACATTGATACCAGAGGTTACGTTAGCCGGTACCTGCTGGTCTTTGGCCGGTAAAATGTGCCGTTGACCGGAAAAAATAGACGTCCCCGGTCAACTTGACCGGCAGAAATAATAGGCGAAAAAATAAAAAAGTCGAAGAAAAATGAGGATTGATACATGATTTACTGTAGACTAGTTAATGATAACTCCGCATTACTTCGTTGTGCGGCCAGTCCGGGCCCTGGCGCTGCTCGGGTTCAGAAACTATAGTGAAGGCCCGCGCTGATACACGTGATCCTGGCGCTGCTCGCAGATGATTGACAGGTGCTCAGAGAAACAAGCGCGTGGTCGTGCTGCATAGACCATGCTCTCAACTCGAGACAAAATGTTTACTCACATGTAAATACAGCGGCTTAATATGCCAAGTGAAGAGAATTTGTGTGTGCAATGAAAGTGTGTCGCTTATGAGGTGGAGAAAATAAAGAGGCAAACGCGGGAAGGCAAGTCTCTCTTGAAGATTTGCATATCAGCGTCAGCGAAACAGACGAGTTGCTTCTGGAAACAAACAGGTACAACACTTGAAGCCCATTAGAATGTGCCCTTTCCGTCACTAAAACCTCGCGCTGAACTTAGAAATCTCTGGTTTAAAAGTGGGATGCACGGTCCCGATGCGCTCCGGCCTCGTCTCAGAGGTTGACGCTGGCTTGACTTGGCAGTGCGTGCGTTGTCCCGGGCTCCAGTCTCAAACACGCGGGGGCTCACGCGGGCTTGGCTTGGTTTAGTCCGCAGACGGGCGCGAATCAAAGAGCGTCTCGTCATCATGATAAGTAAAAGTTATAGACACTTCATTAACAATCACCAATTTTAGCTTTAAAAATAGAGACAGTGGGGGAGGCGAAAGCACGTAGGCTACTGCCAAAATTCACGTGCAGTTGGTTGCATAAGGCAATAATATGTGACCGGTTGTTTTCCTAATTGACCAGTCTAGCGTAACCTCTGATTGATATAGTAGCACACATTGGCACAGTAGTATATAGTAGCGCCCTTGGCACAGTAATATACTGTATATGTTCACAGTAGTACACAGAGAGGGACAATGACACACTAGTACAGATTGGCACACATTTGCACAGTTGTATAAAATAGCATACATTGGCACAGTGGTATAAAGTGCCACACAATACTGATGTTATTTTGGGTTTATTTAGGTCACATTTAGTGTCACTTTGCCTCTTGAAACTTGTTTGTATCACATTATTTTTGATAGACCTGTTCTATTGAAGTGAATTTAAGAGGCTAAAGGTGCAGTTAGCTTCATTAATCAAATGCACACATGCCGACCATTTACATCTGTTTTCATGACTAATTTACATGTCAATGTGTCTCCAGTAATCATCTACACAGACACAACACTTTACAGTCGCCAGAGAGACGAGCTGAGGCAATGTTTTTGTTGTAGCAACATGAGCTAACCACTAACTACAGTGAGCTACACTGAAAGTTAAAGCGAACACATTTTCAACACTCACCGCCCAGAAAACCTCTTCTCAGATCCCAAGTCTTCACCAAAATATTTTCTTCAATCCAAACTCCAAAACGACCGAGAAAACCAACTTCTTGATGTTGTTGACAGCTGCAGCCTTGTGTCCTTTCAAACAAGGATCGTCCCTCTTCTCCACACGGACACTTTGATCAAATAAGTGTCATTTCCTTTTCTTGAGTTAGTAGCAGAGTTGAGAGCATTTAAATTCAGCGCTGCTTCAGAGCGTCAGCCTGGTGTAGCACACATTGGCACAGTAGTTCACAGAGAGGCACATTGACACACTACTACAGATTGGCACACATAGGCACAGTTTTGCAAAGTGTGATATTTAGCACAGTGGTAAAAAAAAAACCTCCCATTTTCTTACGCGCAGCAGCATGTCATTTACGCTGGAATCACTTGTTTTAGAATCAAGTCTGATTATGTTTGAACTATTACAGCAGCAGTGTGAGACGTACTTGTGACAGATAGAAATACGATATGCTTCCCTTCAAGCTGCTGCTTTGAAAACATTATGCGTCCTCTTGTTTTTTTGTGGTGATTTTAACAACAGGTCTATTGTTTTACAAATGCAATGTATTCCATTCATTTTATAAAAGTAACTGTATTCGAAATACCTGGATTCAAAGCAGTACTGTAATGGAATACAAGTACTCATAAATTGTATTCAGAATACATAACGGCGGTACATGTATTCCATTACTCCCCAACACTGTACAAAGATAACAAGAAAATACAACAATAAAAACAAGCTCGAAAAGATTATGTCAGTCTTTGTGGTAGGCCTGACAAAATAAAAATGTCAGGCCTTTTTTGAATCTGTCCACAGTTTTCTGGGCATGTTGTACCTTCTGGGCTCAAATCTCCCAGAACACAACCATTCTATTCAATCAGCATTCAGTCTAATGTTTAGTGCAGTGATTCTCTGTGGAGAAATAGACAAAACTTTAATGCACAACATATATACAAATGCAGCAGCCGCGACTTGTTGCTCTTTGAAACATTTCTGATTCACTAGTTTATTCTCGTCCTCACCTCACAAAGAATCAATATGTGAGCAGTTTATTAGTTTAGGTTTCGTGGCACCTCCATGACAAAGAAGCAATAACAACAACACAGTCTTTTTACTATTGGAGGAATGTTTAATATTCCAAAAGCAGAAAAGTCCAGTATGAATGCACTTACAGAGAGGGAGGGGCTTCAAGGGGGCGTGGTTACAGAGAGGGAGGGGCTTCAGAGGTTAAAGGTCACGGTGTGTTTACACTTGGCTCCTTCACTTTCCTCACATTTACACAAAACACATAAATAAATCTCTCTGTTTGTATATGTACAGAACAATCTTACATTCTAAACTCGACGTCTGAAGAGTTTGTGGTTAAAATAGTTTAGTTAACATGCAAGTGCACTGTTTGGGTTAGATACAAGAGCAGAAAACAAACGACTCTTTACATCGTTTCAAATGTGAAAGACAAAATAAATTATTCAATCAGATGCACGATAGTCGCCTCTGGACTGGTCCTGCTCTCACAAACACTTTGAAGCACATTGGCTTATGTTTTATTGTTGGTCTGTTATTAGTTTGAGTCAAGAATAGTTTTCTCTAAAGACCTTTGTCATGCAACATTTTCTCTAGTGAGATTTTAGCCATGTTAGCATGTTGCTATCACATCTAAAACATACTCAGATCTGTGAATTGTTTCATTAACAGATAAGGCTGTCTATATTTCCAAAGTTGAAAAAGATCTGATTTACTACCTCCATGAGGTTGGTCCCTCATCAAACGCACATCTTCATAATAACAATGTAAATTGTTTGTTCTTCGTTTGTGCTACTTTAGCTTTTTTATAGGTCACATTAAGGCAATGCAGCCTCTCAGGAAGCTTAAAAAAGCTTGTTAACAACCCAACATGGCGTCAATCATTTGCACTTTGTCTGTGCTGCTTCTGCTGTAAAAACTTGAATTTGTGCTACTTTATTATTTTTTTTTTTAATCAGCAACTTTATTCTGATTTCCTAATGCTGGATGAAAATGACATCATACAATTGTCAATATGCTACTAAAAAATAAAATATGCCCAGCACAAAGCACAATTGATCAATAACGTTTTTAGCTTTAATATGATCTATAAAATAACTGTATAACTAAAGCAGCACAAACAGAACTAAACAATTGACATAGTTTTGTGTAGATGTTAGTTTGTTGGGAGACCAACTTCACAGAGGTTGATTTACTTTGTGATGTCATTAAGTCTCATAGCTTGTTTGCTTCACTTGGTGGAAACTGTCAGACTTGACACCATTGGGGTTTGTTCCTTCTACGGAAGGCCGAGACTTTTTTGCTCTTTTTTTTGTTCGTTTGGGAGTTTTACACATTTTTTTGGTTGTTTTTCATTTTTAAAGTGGCAGTTTTAGAAGTATTTCAATGATGAGTCATGTTTTCAAAAAAGCAACTCGCAATTTTACTAAACCCAAAGTCATGTCAACATTTGAAAAATCCTCATCCTTATTATTTGTACAGACTTACACAAAAGTTGATTCAGAGGAGGTGAAAATGTGACACAAAATGGATAATATTTCCTATAAAATTAAAATCTAAACAGGATTTTATTCCAGTCTTGGACATGTTCAAAATCAGTCCCAACTTTGACTTTGATTTTGTAGTTTTTGTGCAGAAGCAGTTTGTAGTTTTTTCTCTTGTTCTGTTGGAGCCATTTTGTCATCATTGACTTCCATTAAAAACATGTTTTTTTTTTGCTTTGAGAATTCTCTATAAAAGTGTGATTTTCCAAACATTTGTGTTTGTTCCTTTTCAGAAGAGCTGAAACGTGTCATTTTTTTAGACTTGATGATGAATTGTGTGTATTTACATTGAAACAGGCCTGTGAATAGTAAGCCACTTTTTCCTCTGGAGCGACCAGGAGACAGGACATGTTTGGATTTAGAAGGCTCCTGGGGGCGTGGCCTCATCTTTAATTGCTAAATATGAATTCATCCTGAGGTATCATGAAAGAGGCGTCAGAATGCTTTGTTTGAACTGTAGTTTTCAAGTCAGGCATTTTAAAGAATCAAGCTGATTAAATGATTCAAGCAAAGGTGTGTCTTGTGTAAATATACATCAGAGCACTTCCTGTATTACCCCTTAATGACATCACAAGGTAGAACGTATGTATTTCGATTCAAGTACACATTGATCGCACTTTGAATGTAACAGACCAAAATTATATTCCAAACACTTCACTACATTATACAACGTGTCCATAGTTCATCTTCAATCCAAGCCTGCTCCAGTTCTGCCAAGTCTGAACACACCCAGCGTCCAAATATGGAAGTGTGAGCGAAATCTGACTTTGTTTAAGGTGGACGAGGGGAAGAAGGAGTCCGGGTCAAGCTCCAAGCAGCTACATACTGTACAGCAGGGTATCAAAAGTAGTTCACAGTATGTTTGAACACATCCATGCACGTCCACCAGAGGGCTCCGTCCAACCGGCACACAATGGCACTTAGAGAGGAGAGAGAGAGAGAGAGAGAGAGGTGCCAGCGAGCGAAAGTCAGGTACAAAGAGAAGGGAGGATGAGAAAGCACAGAGGACACTTGTTCTGCAGATGTAGGCGTGCTTGAGGATTTGTCAAACCACTTAAATTTAGCCTGTAACACCCATTTACAAAACACATATAGTTTAATTTTAGGTTAGCACTACTATACATCTGGTTTGTGCCTGTTTTAGTTGGCTTAATTCTGCTTTAAACTTGGTTTGGTCATAGTTTAGACCTGGTGTGTTTAGAGAGGCCCTCACCCTACGGTTAAAGACGACCAAAGTCAGCTGATCCAATCACAGCTCAGCAGTGGACTAATCATAACCACTGTTGTTTAGGTGGAAGCCCGCGTTTGACCACAACAAACATGGTGGCGCCGACAGACGTACTTCGCCCTTTTTAAACAGAATTACAATCTATTTTGACTTGCATACACAGATTTGTGCATTTTTGGACATGGAAGTTTTCTCTCAATTGGATTTAACAAAAAACTTGACTTCTCAGCTACCTCCGGGTTCAGACGCTTGTACCAATCAGTTTCAAATATTGCCACAATATTACATCTTTTTCCCAACGACTTTGAGCTGCAGTTTATTGAGATGTGTAGAACTCAATTAAGGGAGATGCACAATTTTCAATCTGGTGTCAGCCGGGTTAGTGAGACAGGGCATTTGGTATTAAAAACAAAAGAAAAATGACTAACTATAAAGCAGAACATGTGTCCTCTGAGCCACAAAGCTACACAGTCTTCTCTGAATCCCTTTTACAAAAAAACACTGCAAAAAACATCCTGGAGCCTCTATTCTTAAGAAGTCAAAATGTCCATCTTGACTTGAGTTTTAACCACATTAGAATTCATTGTACAAGTTTTGATTTCATATTATTTTTTATCATGAGGAAGATAACGCCGGGCTCACACTGCCTCCAAGTCCGGATCCGGATCCGTCTGGGTCCGGTAGCCACTCACACTGCAACCAGCATGCGTATCTGATGCGTATGTACACCCTCCGCTGTTCACATTTCATGTAAACAAAGAACACTTGCGCTGAGTTTTGGGCTCTTTCACGTCATTTTCTGTTGGATTTTTCGCCGCACAATTGGTTAGTACGGGACATTTCTTTACATCCTGTGTGTTCAATAGTCGTGTATATGTCAAGCATTTTGACGTATTTGTTGTAGTAGTAGAAACGTAATGTTTTTACTTTAGAACCACCAGATTTACTTTACCCGCGCTCGCTCGGTTTTCTGTTTGTCTTGTTTTCACAACTTCACCAAAAAGGGCTCCGGCAGACCGGAAAAAGTTACTTGAAAAGGAAACGATCCGGACGACCGGAGCAGAGCCGCACGGCTCGACGGACCGGACGGATCGCGGTGTGAGAGCCTCTCATTACTTTTCAAGAAACAAAAAGCCTCCATACGCCGGACCGGAGTACGAACCGGATCCAGTGTGAGCCCAGCGTAATCCCTACTTCAAGGCAATGAAACATCTTCAAATAAATCTTATGATCTTGGTCCAACAAGTGGTAAAAATGGAAAAAGTAGGTTAAATATAAGTTAATTTTAGCCGCGGCTGGCACACACAGACATTGGCAAAGGATCATGGGTATTGAATGGCAGTCAGCAGTAGTAATAGAAGCAGTAGTAGTAGTAGTAGCAGTAGTAAAGGCATAGGCCCACAGTCTGATTGCTCTCCACCATAAAGTGCTTTCACATAGAGTGTCCATCCGACGCCTGCTCAGTTTCAGAGTCCGCGGCGCGTTTGGGAGATGAAGAAGAATTAGGAGGATGAGCGCTTCATTTCTTGAACGGGGTGAGCCTGCCGATGTTGTGCCAGAAGGTGGAGGCCGACTTGCGTTTGGGTTCGGCCAGCATAAAGACCTGCTGCTGGGGCAGAGCTGTGGGCAGGGACGGGTGCTTCTGACGGACCAGGAAATCGTAGTACGGCCGGGTCACAGCTGGGACAGAGCACAACACAGAGTTAGAGGAAAAACGAAGCTTAAACAAGGTTGACAGACATTACACTGCAAAAAGTTATTGCAGTCTTTGAAGAGGGCACATATACAACAAAATGTCAAAAACTTCGACAATTTCTTTGGGTTTATTGGGTAAATCTTAATCTACCCCAAGCCCAGTCCTAAACGTACCCATTTTAGTAACTTACCCATTCAACCCAAATGAAATGTCACCACATGGCTATATTAGCTTTAATGGTTTTATAATTTATGAATTAACAACACTATTTCTTCAGTCGCTGTGATGGATTATAAGCTGAAGACGGTAAAAGAAGAGTCGCTTACATGTGGAGTTTATTTTTGCAAAAGAGAAACAAGCCAGAGCCTTGTGTCTGCTACATCGAGCGCAAGTGTTTAATTCAGCAGTTCATCCTCTGCTTCTTCAGCTGTGGAAGGGTTTAGATGTCTACAAGCCACATGTTTGTAATGCTCTGATATTAGCGTGTGCTTAGCAAAAAGCTTGTTTTGTCCCTGTTTTCAAACGTGACAGTTTAGCCTGTGTTGTGACTATTGTGATCAAACTTTCTTTGCTTCAGTGGCTTTGAGCTCTGAGAATCGGATGTAGTGGGGATTGTTGGTGTATTTATGGTTAAAGGCCGTCCGTGCAAGGAAACATTTTAATGACTCGAGCAGCCGCTGTATCCTAGTGTGTTGTTTAGTTCTGATACTTGATGAAAGTATCCGCGTACTTCCCCGCGGTCTCAAAAAAACCTTGACTTTACTGTAGTTTTCAGGTTCGATCTCTTTCTACCTCATTCTCTCGTATGTGTGTAATTGAACGTCTGTCACTTCCTGAACTTCGTCTAAAGACTTTCGCGCTCGCACTGGTAGGGAACAGACTACTGTCCAGACCGAGTCCAGCACCTTTTTGCGGACTAAAGGACCAGCTGTTTGATCCGGACCATGGTCCTTGACAGCGTTCACATCTGGACTTTGGACCAAACCTTACTGCAAAGTCCTCGAATCCGGACCAAAGGCTGCTAGTGTGTAAGACCATTTTAATCAGAAACAAAGACTAAAAATTAAAGATTTTAAGTCCATCTTGGACTTACATGTCTTGTTCAATTCAGTATAACTCATATGTGTGACGTTGTACCTTTAGGTTTCCCTGTGGGCTGGCTCTTACAGGCGTTCAACATGGCCTGCTTCTTCTGCACCTCAGTCAGAGAGAAACCTGCACAGATAAACACAAAACCACACCAGTCATCTTCACATGAGTCAGCACAAACCCATTTGTCTGTTGTTCCCCATAGTGCATTAAAACGCCTGTACTTTGAATTTGATTAAAATAATAATAATAATAACTTTTCAGTGTCTGCAGCATTTTATACAAATTTGTGTTCCCATAAGTGAAGACAGCTGAAAGAATACATGTGAGGGATCTGGAGGTCTTCCCCCAGGAAATGTTGGCTAAACTATGTACAGTATATGTTATTTCCTGCAATTTGAGACAAATCCTACTGTCTGGTCTGAAGCCAGACTCTTTTCCACAACCTGTCCGTGAGCTGCAGCATCACACTGGAGTAAAAGACGCCTCAAACAACAATGTGTCTAAAACGTTTGTGTTCTTGGTCGCTAGCCTTGCTTGTGCTTAGGTTTTTGTATGTGTTTGTGTGTGACAGGCAGAGATTACATTTACCCACAATTTTCCATCATTTACGGATTGTATTTTGTTTTGACAGAAAGTTTGCAAGGCCCTTCATCATTGTGACTGATTGAAAATGAAGCTGCACTTTTACATACTGTATAGTCTAATGATCAGGACACAGCGAAGGACAAATGCTGCTTTGAATCTCATTCTCATTCAAATGCGCCAATATGTAGCCTATACAGTAAATCTGTAAACAGAAGACTGCAGCGTATCAGTCTGATTTCAAGAGGATTCGTTCCTTTGACCATGATCGCTTGACAGATAACACTGATGTTTATTCAGATTCATAAAGTTTGCGAATAGTTGCATCAGGTTTGAATTTCCTGCATCAGCTCTCATCAGAAAAACGTTCCCGGAGGAATTAGCTTTTATGCACAAAGAGATGGAAATACCACGAGGAGTTTGGGTCAATACAGTGTGGATTTAACAGAAACTACGAGAAGTGTAGTGCATCAGTCATATTACGATTGTTGAATGTCAAATGGACGATATTTTTTGCAATTGCGTTATTGGTATTTTAAGAAACTTTTTATGCAGGGTTCAGTCATTTTTTGTAATGCATCTTATGTCTCATCTCTGTGGCCCGTGCGTCTTTTTGCAGTCTCCGTGTCAGAAAAAAACAACAAAAACACCAATATTAAACAAAAATTATGAAGGATAAAAATACCTCACGACGGATTCTTTGGAACCTTGTCAATCACGTTGTTTGTGCTCAGGTTTCTGTGTGTGTATGTGTAAAAGGTGGATATTTGTGACAGGTGCAGTGTAGTACCTGTCTCCCTGTCGGCCAGCACCTGTCTCCTCTCGTCGCTGAAGGCCCGGAGCCAGCGTTGTTTGTGCTCAGGTTTCTTGGCACACAGCAGGAGGAGCTGATGTTCTCCGGAGAGAGAGCGGAGCTTCAGAGCGTTCTTCACACTCACGTTAAAGTCCTTTTCTCTTCCGTCCTCCACGTCCACCACCTCCATCTGGTCCATGTCCACACGGCCTTTGTAGTACAGAATGTCCCTGCGCAGAAGGTCCTGGGACACAAGCATAAATAATGAAATGTTGCTTAGCTTTGCAACAATCTGCTTTTTTTGTTCAAACTGGTAACATTACGTTTGTTTAAAACTTTTTCAAAAGTTTTTTTCAAAGTAGCAGTCACTGTCCACCAAAAATATGACCCTCTGGAGAAAAAAAAAAAACTCAATACCCCCAATGTATTGTATTATGAAAAAGTCCAGCTCAACCTAAAGCTTTGTGTGAAGGCCATTAGTCCAGAGTCAGTTCTGGAGTCATAGGAAGAACATCCATCTAGATTTGGGCAACATCACCTTGTTGGCGACATATTGTGATAAACAGATGAAGTCACATTTGGAATATGGCAATATAACTGTCTGTGCACAGTAGCTTATTTTACTCAGTGTGACGGAGGCAAACACAGACTGTTTATAATTACTACGGTCTTTGTTTTGGTCGCTGTACAACTTTAGACAAGAGCGACCTAAACACAGAAGATAGATGGTAGAGGCTCTGTAGAAGCCAAAGATAATGTGGCAGAAATAAAATGTGAAGTGTGGATGCAAAACTTATGGATATAGCCTGAAACAAGTAAATTCAAAGATTTTGAAAGTCACCACCAATAGCCCCTGCAGATTGTTTGAACTCTCCTCCTGATGGAACCTGCCCAGAGCCCCTCCTCAGGGTCTTATCTCTTAACTTTTCATCCTTCAACATATATTGAACATATTCTAACGCTCACCTTCTTACAAAAGACCATCTGGTGGTCGAAGAGGAAGAACATCCTCTGTTGGCCTTTGGTCTGAGGAGGAGACAGTTTGGTGAGCTCTCCAGAGAAGATGAGTTCTGAGCTGCGGCTCAGGATGTCCTCGCCCTGCACATGTACAAACGTGTGTGAGACATGATCTAATGGCATTTATAGCTTTGTCTTGTCGTGTGTGAGATGTTCCTCTGACCTCCCAGTCCTCGATGGAGCTCTGCCATTGGGCGATCTTGTCTATGTTCTCCAGACGTCTCTTTCTCTCATTAATTAGACGAGCCACATTTTTCATGGCGTCCAGCGCAGCTTCTACGTCTTTGTAATCTCTACAACACATTTTACAGTGGTTAATCATCTCCTATGAATCCTATATAAGAAAGTTGTGTCAGAAAGAGCAGAAGTCTTGTCACCTGTGCTGTGGGTTGGTGTACTTGAGGAGCTCGGCCAGCTGTAGAGGATACTTGCAGATCTTCTGAACAGGCGTGAGGAGGAAACCGTCCAGAGAGATGTCGATCATACGCTGCAGAAGACGACACGCCTCGAAGAAGAACACATACTTATTGACCTTCATGAGGCGGGACAGCTGTACACAAGCGTTTGGATGGTTGTTGCAGTATTCTGAGTAGATCTGGAACTCTGTTTGCTGTGGAGGGACAGAAACACATGCACAGTTAGGAAGAGTCAGTAGAAAGTGTCCAGAGGAGGCTCACACTATAGGCAGTATAGGCAAATGCTAAAGGCACAGACTGAGATCATTCACAGGACAGAGCGCAAAATTCAATTCTGTGAGCACAGTTTGGAAAATAAAATCATGTCCACTAATAAGTTGCAAGCCAGTCTTTGTTTTACGTCAATAGGAAGTGTATTCATTGAGTTCTAACCACAAAGAACTAATATGTCTGCAGATTTAATCAGACAAATTACCTGATTAAGGCAATTATTAGGAGAAGTTTAGGGTTTACGTAGTTGAGGAAAACCCCCACAGAATGCCTTATGTTGCCTCCAATGTCAACCTTCAGCGCGCACTCTAAAACTACCATTTATTGACATTGCATGGTCGAATAGAGCATACAGTATTGACCTCTAGAGATGTTGGAAAAAATAAGAATACATTACTTTTTGTCAGCAGCAGACTTACGTGCTGGAGGAAGCAGGCTCCGACCTCGCTGGCGTGGGGCTGCTCCTTGTTGAATCGTTTCTCCAGAGCTTTGAGGAATCGTCTCTGGAAGCGGTAGATATCCTCGATGTTCCCAAAGATGGTCTTCAACTGCTCCTCCGAAAACATGTCTGTGCGCTTACGACACTGCTTTATGTAGCCCTGAGGAGAACACATGCAGTATGTGAAGGGCTGTTCTGTGGAAATACATGCTTCTAAATCTATATTCGTGAAAACGGAAAGCCCATCACAAGTGACTGATTGTCAGATTAGTACAAAGCCCAATTAACTCAGACCAGGTGTTAATTTAAATGCTAATCAAGTGCCCGGCAGAGCGGCACTTTCATGTAAGAAAAGAGGTGATTTTTGGCCTTTGCACATGGGGGAAACCTACACAGACATGGAGAGAACATACAAACTCCACATAGTCCCAGGACTTTATAACTGTCATGTCATGTTTGTTTTGGGAAATAAAACTTTTGCAGGGAAGTTGAAACACCTTGGTCTTCTAAAATGTTGTTCACATGCAACTCAGTCTCCGAAGAAAACGTAGTTATACAACGAAATATCAAAAACGTATGTTAAGCACATGTTTTCGCGAAACGCCAAAATGTAAAATTACCATGGAATTTAGTTGACGCCAATGTTGTCACGTGGCTTCAACCATAATTCGTGGTTATTTTACGTTTTGGTTTTCCATAGCATGTAGCCGTAGAAAAAGGCGTGAAAACTTGCTTATTGTCCGTTTTTGACATGTTGCTGTTTATCTATTGTTTCTTCGGAGACTGGGCTGTTACACGACAACCTTTGAAACCTTTAACTTGCTCTTGTGTCTTTACCTCGCAGATGTCCTTCAGGTGCTTGATGTAGTCCCTCTCCGTGCTCATGATCTCGTTGATGACGTTGGATCTCATCTGTTCTTTGCAGGGCAGACTGGGCCCCAGATGTAGGCCCAGCAGCGAGGCGTGGTCCTGCCCCATCTCGCCCTGCTCCAGGTGGGACAAGTACTCTTCCATTGGCTCGTCCTGGTTTACGCGCAACTAACACAAGAGTCACAGATGCTCATGAATTCATTCTTTGTTTATTTTTTTTATTCATTCACTATCCTATGTTGAATATAATGTTGGGTTTCAATACATCAAAACTTCTCAAAATGCAAATTTTTGTTCTAAATGAAGAGTCTGTAACCTCCTTTCATTCCTCACCCGCACAAAGCTGGCGGGGAACCAGCCCTCACTGTCCTGGATACGGCCCCACCACCACTCTTTGTTTGTGGCGTCTACGACTTCGATGACGTCGCCCGCCTTGAAGCCCAGCTCCTGGTCGTCCATGGTCACATGGTCCCACAGGGCCTCGGCGTACACCACACTGCCATCGCTGATCAACTGCAAGAGACGAGAGAGTAACATGACTGATCAGCTGCAGGCGGAGAAGTCAACACATAATGGGGAGCTCTGCTGGACGGCAAGTTGGGAGTTGTTGGGGCTTGAAAATGCATCAACAAGTGTAGTTTCTTTTTCCATACTTTAAAGAACTGAGTTTACCGGTTTGCATAAAATATACATATTTGTTGGTGCTCATGTGAAACTTATTCAGTGCCAGCATTATTCTGGCTTTGACTCTCCTTTCCTGTCCGGCTTTTTTGCTCATTTCAAACAATATTCACAGCTCCACAAAAAACATTGTGCCTCAAGAATCTTGACATGTTGAGACCCACATTCATTAAAAAAAAAAAAAAAATCAATTCAATTCAATCAATTCACTTTATATAGCCATTTGAAATTATGTGCTTTCATTAGATTTCAGTTTCTAATGCAAATTTCATGTCAGTGTGGTTTTTGCTGAAAGAATGAAATAATGTCTTTAGAATAAAAATACAAGGCTTATGTTAATCATGTAAACCTCATATTTTATTGATAAGTATCATAATGATTGTCATATCAAAGACCACCTCTGCGTCCTAGTGCTCACTCAATTCCACCATCTACTGGTGAAACTGTGAAACTGCATGTATTTAATTGTAGAGAGTCAGCATGCGCATCAGAGAGAATTTGACACAAATAGAGGATTTTTTGTCATTGGCAAGGAAAGAGTTAATAAAAACTTGTATCAGGTCTTGTGAAAATAACATGGATAGGCTTATATTTACTGTGTTCTCTGGAAAAGCTTGTCACGTCAAGCGCAAGATTTTCAAGAGTAAATTTGAAACCTCAGATTGACAGTTTTTCTTAAGCTGGGCTACTTTAGACCAATGGTCCCCTTAAAGTAGGGGTCATGACCCCTCAGAGATGCAATTTTACATTTGTGACTTGGTTTTACGGAAATTATTTTGGTTGCATGAAATTATATAAACAATAAACTACTAAATTAAAATCATTTCAGCCCAATTTTAAAAGTTTTCCTGCTTGAAATTATAACAGACATTTATTTTCTTTTGCTTTGGGCGTCATGAGCCGGTTTTTGAAACTATTGCATATACTGTCTGGAAAGCGTGCCTACGCTCGTGTACGGCTAAAAAAAAATTGGTGGAATTCTATTTTCTGCGTTTACCCACATTGTCTGTGTCTGCGTAACGGGGTGAGTGGATCACCGATTGTTAAGTGCTCTGAGTGCCTTGTAAGGTGGAAAAGCACTACATAAATAAAGACCATTAACCATACTGCCTAATAAAGGCGAGCAAAAGAGTGTGATTTATGCATGTGTTGCATGTTTACCACTTCCATTGAGTCCTGCGCCTTAGGGCTGCTTTTTGGCAAAGCTAGTCCATGGAAACATGGAAGGCAAACGGATAAAGCAAATAATGCACTAATACTATCTTAAGGTTTATGAACAGATTCATTATGATGCTCCCTCTTGTGGCCAGCCAACACTGCTGCTAAACCTAAAAAAATAGCAATCACAGACATTTTCAATGAATACATGTGCACATATAAAAAAATATTTATATTGCTTTAAATCTGAGGAACATTTCAGATTCTGTGTTTTCCCCACATAAGCATCACTTTCAGGTCAGCAGTGCTCAGCTGGTATGAAATGTGTGTGCGGTTCAGTGAACGCACCATGAGCGTGTGTGTACCTGTGTCTTTAAACACAACGTGAGCTCACTGATCCAAGATGGCTGCCAGAAACAGTCCTTGTGTTGTAACCAGGCAACGCTTCCTCCGGCTGTCTGCCTTCAGCGTGTACATCACAGGCACTGGAGTTATTTTTACTGGGTTTGTGGAGGTCCATGAAGGTGGCACGGTGCGTTTAGAGGAGAGGATCATCACTTATACATCATACAAGAGAACCTTTTAATGCAGTGTATCTCAAACATTTTACCTAAAACCCTGCTTGAACTGGAAGAATTCAAACTTATAGTTCAGAATTAAACAGCTAATTCTTTGCTTGAATTAATATTTTCAATTATATATTTCAGCTTTCTACTAGAACTATAGTCTCTTTTGCATGTTTTACATCGGTCAAAATCCACATTAATGACACAGACATTACAATTTGACAAAGGATATTTTGCAAAATCTGGTTAGGATACTGCTCGGCTAAACCTGGAACACACTCATTTGGTACTCCAGCGAAAAATACTTGGCAGTCCAAAAAAGCATTGTTCTCACATAGACCTTAAAAATAATAATAATAAAAAAACTGTCCAAAAAGAAAAAGAAAAAAGTTAAAGACATGAGTCAGGATTATTTAATCATCCAATCAGCTGTCACCAGTGCTTAGCTCCGCCTACATTTAACTGAACCTCACTTCAACTTAAAAACAAACTTAGAGCCTTTAAGAACTTTCAGTATTGAAGCTTTATTCATATGAAATATTGTTTATACAGGATTATGCACAAACATCATGAAAATAAGCATTCAAATGAAGCTGACGTGAACTAGCTCGTTTTGGACGTGAAAACGACAAAACCAAGTGTGAGAGAGAAAATAACATCTTAGGTTCTAACGTGCAAGTCTGAGTGAAATATGATTAAGTATAAGTGTGTTCACAGAACTGCAAAGTAATCTCAAAAAGACACGGTTATTATAACTGTTGACTTGAGCAGTTTGGACGCGGTTGAATTGGCTCGCTAATAGGTTGCGTTCACATTTTGATTTTGGATGTCAGGAAATCACAAACTTGTTTTAGTTTAATATCTTGAAGTACTTGCATTAATTACGTCTTTAAAACCGAAGGACCTTTTTTATGTGAAAAGTAGGAAAAGCAGCGTTAAATGTGTACTGTGTAACTTTTTTGGCCATAAATAGACTTGAATAAAGCATGTTTTTGTTATTTAGATTTCTTTGTTGTACTAAATGAATAATACACATCTGCTTCTTTACTTTGGACAGACTTGCAAGGCCACTAACTGGACTGTTATTTAGCCTGGAGGAGGCTAGTATAGCTGTATCTTTTCTCATTATGGCATCAAATGTATTTAGATCCATTCAGAATGGCTTATAATATAGTTTTACCTAATGATGCACCGTTCCAACTGGGATCAGATATCGATGTTGATCCAGGGAATTTTGCTGGATCAGGTATCGACTTCATGACATCAGTTCAGCCAATTTCATTGTTTAACTATTATGAGACTAATTTACAGGCTGGTGTTGATCTAGAACCTCACAAAATGTTTGACACTTTATTCAGATGGAGTTGTCCAAGTGTGACTTGCATGATAAATAGACTTTACAGAACACTAAAAAGCCAAAATTCTTATGTTTTACTAAGAAAAAATAGGCACATGAATTCACTACTCTAGTGTCAGTTGATATCAGGAAGCAACAGATAGTTGTATCAGGTATCAACAGATACTTAAAGCAAAGTATCGGAATCGGAACTGAAAAAGCTGGAATGATGCATCCCTAGTTTTAACTTTATAGTTCTAGCGAATCTTGACTAGTCCATCTGTGATTAAGGACTGATAACAGTGAATGACACATGGATTTACTCCAAGCTTGTGCCTGAAAGGTAAGCATCAAGGTGTCAAGTAAAAACAAAAAAAAAGTTTGCCATCAGATTTTGGATATAGAGGCGATATCTGATACATAAACACTGTCCGGTTTGAACACGGCCTAAAAGACGATTTAGAAAACTTTCTGCAAACTCTCCTAACTTCTGTGATAAGCTTTTTTTTTCTTAGTTTGATTGTGGCATTCTGTGGAACTCTCTGATTGATTTAAGTCGAACCACAAGTTGTTTAAAAGTTCGAACCAATCGAGCAAAGAAGCTATGAGGTAAAAAAAAATTAAGCATAGTGATAAAACTTAGTACATTTGAATGTCTGGTACAGCACATGTACAGAAGTTTGTGGAGGTTGAAAAGTATGTGAGGAGAAAGAGACATTTACTGAAATAGATAAGAAGGCATATTTGTTATTGCCTAAATCTTAAATTGTCTTTTAGCAAAATAATCTAAAAACCTTTTTAAACTTAACATATTTTAAAGAGCACATCACTCATGGTTTTTTTGTTGATTTTGTAATGTTATGATTTCACGTGAACGCAACTTATTTGTGAACTGAGAATCAAAACATTTCAGTGATTTAACAGCAGAAGCAAAAGAAGGTTCACATTTTGAGTTGAATAATCATTTACAGACAAAAAGACTTTAAGGAGCCTGTATTATGCAAATTTGTATGTGTAAATTATTGTTTCTCCATCAGAGAAACAAGTTGTATGGTAATTTGAATTTTTGCATAATACAAGACCTTTAAAACCGACCAACAGTTTTTAGATTCTTAACCTACGGAAGCCAATTCAAAGCGTCCCATCGGAGCAAACATGCACACTCCCTCTGTACCTGTCTGCTCTTCTTTCTGCTGCTGCTGGTGCCATGCTGGACCCCCCCTTGCACCCTTCTGCCCTCCGTCCCGAGCAGGCCCTGGGCAGAGTGGTTAGCTCTGTTACCTCACGACGACATGTCCCTGTCTTTGTTTTCTACGCATTTTCCCAGCAGCAGATTCGTCGAAAAGACCCACCAATAAATTATCGAGCTAACATTGGAACGCAAAGTCTCTGTTACCGCTGTTACAGTTCTTAAGCACTTGCCCGGTCACCAGAAGATTCATGATTCAGTCCTTGCAAAAACAATACAAACAGTTCAAGACCCTTCACCTGCATTGTCTCTATTGTTAACCTATTCAAAAGATCGTCACAAGTTCGTCATAGGTTCGTCGAAAGTTCGTCGAAGGTTCGAGAATCCTTTAGAGGTAGCTTAACCTCAAAAAGTTGGCGGTTCAAAGACTTCTACTTGCGATTAATACTGCTGTGTTGTCCATGAGCAAATCTCTTCTTCAGTCTGTATTTTGTTGGCATTCGTCATTATAAAGTGCTTAGAGAGTCCTTGGTGAAAAGCGATGCAAAAGTCAGAAAAAGCAAATTGTCGGTTCAATCAATAGCAATGTACTGCCGTTTCTGGTTGGTTTACGGTTTCATTCTGTACAGTCCGCTAAAAATGGTTGTTAAACTCTGTATACTGCTGCTGTGGAGTCCTTGGGCAAGCCACATCGCTAACATTTACATAAATTGTTGGTTTTTGCTGCAACGTGTTAGATCTGACCTTCGAGTGTCCAAGTAGAGGTAGATTAACCACTGAAGACTTGGGTTGTATCTTGATTTTATCTTTTATGTCAAACAAAATGAACTTAACACCCCGAAAAGTTGACGGTTCAATCATTTTTAGAAGTAATGCGTGCAGCTTTTGAGTCCATATAAGCAAGGCACTTCGTAAGCCTTGCCAAAAGTGGTTCAAAAAGAGTATAAATAGTTTATTTTTTGATTCATGCTGGGTTCAAAAAAGGAAATAAGACTTAAACAAAGAAAGCAGGTCACCACATGTTACATTTTGGGTTAAATTTCTTCTTCAGACACTGAGTTTCTAATGTAAAACCATTAAAGTCTTTAGTCCTATTCGCACGGTCTTATATTTACCTAGGGACGTCTGTAAACTTTAAATTACCCCACGACCTCTGAGTTTTTTACAGGCATTCGCACGGACATATACGATGTCTGTAATGTTCTTGTTTTTACAGACTTTCCGGAAACGGCGACAGATGATTTATGGCAACAACTATTTACTTAATTCATGAAATGAGCGTTTCTTGTGTTTTTGGTTTGTTTTAACGTGAATCGGCGAACGTTAAACTTACCTGAGCTGCGGCAGCAAATGTATGTCCTCGTCACGTTGAGGAGTTTCAAAAATCACATCCACAACATCAGATTTCATACGAAAAACAACCGAAGACTCTCTCTTTTAATCCATTTACGGTGATAAAATCCAAACATCCAAACTTTGCAGCGTTCTGTTCACTGTTCTGTCTAAACTTTTCCCCAAACATCCATTTTCTCGACCTTTCGTTGCTACGACAACGAGGTTGTTGTACTTCCGGTTCACGGACTTTTAATCGTAGTTTGATTAATCTTTAGCTATTTAAACGTAGAAAAAAAGACAATGTCATTTGAAAATAATCCGTAAAGAATAGTAATAATAATTTTGTTCAAATTTGAAGGTAAAATAAGCCGCAGAGTCATTAATAATTTATTTATAAACCGTGGTTTATGGTTGTTATGGCAAAACGAGCGGTGTCATAACACCGCTGATCCTGCAGATGGCGCTACGTGCACAGTCTGTTTGGTTTCACTTTTTCTCACAGCCGCAGATTCTTTAATATTAAGTTGTTAGCGGCAGACTGCTCCGTCTTCTGCAAACTTTATCACTTTGTTAATGCGATAGATCTGCTTAGAGCCAAAATAAAAGGCTGCTGTCTTTGTTTTTCACACAAATCCTCCGCCGTGGAAAGAACAAGCTCTGAATCACCGCAGTGTTGGACGACCATAAACTTTCACGGAGTTTTTTGATCAGACAGCGCTGTTTCTTCGGGTTAGTTTTGATCGGCGGACTTCAGCAAACGTTTTTCTGGTGTAACGGTGCAGTTTGCGTGTCTGCAGCATTTTGGACAAAACAACTCAGTCTGTAAGGATTATTTTGCCTTTGTTTATCCCCCAAGTCCCTCCTCCAGAGCTGCTGCAGCAGGTATGTAACCCGAGGGTCCCGTGAGTTTTAATTCGCTTCATGAGTTAATGCAAAAACCTGCGAATAATTAGCTTCAGCCGTTATGCGCATAAACAAACTCCACATCTAGAGAGCGTATAAACTTTTATGCACATTAGAGATTCTAAATGCGATATTTGCCGTTTCCACCTCCCTGGACTTACTCGATACGTCTTAATGCACATTAAAAACAAGAGGGTGGAAACGCAATTACAGACATACGCATTCGCACGGCATTGGAATTACATGAGGACGTCTGAGTTTGGCGAATTACAGGAGGTAAAATTCGGGGGAAACTTTACAGACATTTTTACAGACATGGACGATTCGCACGGGAGTAGAAACTCAGACGACGTCCGGAATTATTACATTTTACATGAGGTCCCTAGGTAAATAAAAGGCCGTGCGAATAGGACTTTTGAGTATAAAACATTGTATTCTTCATACACTGCAAAAATGATGTCTAAGCTTGTTTTAAATGATTTTGACTAAAACTTTCATTCTAGATTAGAGTCTAATGTAGAGTATTTTATTGTCCTAATCCAGTTGCAAAAATAAATACTGTCTCGAATTCAGATTGAAACAGTTGGAAAAAAGAAAAAATAAACTCTACAATACACAGAACTTAAATGTTTACATCCAAGAATCAAGCAATTTTATCTTGTCTTGAAATCCATTTTTGCAGCGTATAAAGCACCAAAAAGGTAGCACAAACTTGGCCTACGGAAATTGGCCGGCATATAGATGCTTAGGTGTTTTGTTGTAAAGACTCTCCAAGGACACCAAATCAAGTGCAATCTCCTAAAAGACAATTGAATCATAATCTTATCTCAAATAAACATTTCAAATGCAAAACAAATTTAAGTTCGGCACTCTGCACGCTTCAACGTAATACAATTTGGGTCAAAATACCTGCAAATTCTGGCATACCACGACTACTCTAAAGGGTCGGTGGTTCAATCCCTTGGCATACCGCATCATAAACCTATACAAACATTGTATTTCTATTTATGAAGTGATGTGAAACTTCTGCAAGTAATGTGTACTGTTGTTATGTCTACAGGCAAAACACTCCAAAAGCCTTGCCACTTCGAGTATCTCTCATAAAACTGCCAAAACTGAATAAATTTTTGATGTCCTCATTATTTACTTTTCACTCGTGGCCAATAGCAAAAGGTACTGCTGTGGTGAGCAGGGCCCTTGAAGTATCTAACCTAAAATTGCCAAAATCCATAATGTGACAGTATAAATAATCTTTTTTGATGTCTTCACAGTCGATGGTTCATTCACATTTAATAACAAAGCTATACTGCTGTAGTGTCCATGAGCAAGGCCTTTCATAAACCTTGCCGGTAATGATTACTCATTGTATAAAATACTGTGTTTCTGTTTTCTTGCAAAGCACATTGAATGACTAACAAAAGATATGTGACGTGTCTTGATGTCATAGTTAGTTATACACTCGTAATACCAGTCAGTACTACTGGAGTGTCCATGAGCAAGACTCTTTGTAAGACTTGCTTGCTTCATCAGAGTATAAAATACAGGATTTCTTTTCTTTTTGCAATGCGCATTGAGTGCCTAACAAAAAGAAAGTCTGTGACATATTTAGCTGTCCTCATAGTTGATGTTTCATTTATAATACTGACTGTTACCGCTGTAGTGTCCATGAGCAAGACACTTCATAAGCCAATGAGAGTATAAACAATTTCTTTCGCATTGAGAATTTAACATTAAAACACAAAAGTCTATAACATGCGAGTATAAATCATTTCTTTCTTGAGGGTTGATGGTTCACTCACATCTACAAAGTGTACCGCTGTAGTCTCCATGAGCAAGACACTTCATAAGCTTTGCCACCAATGATTCATGAGAGTATAAATTATTCCTTACGTCTCGTAAAGCATTTCGAGCGTCCAACCAACAAACGCAGAAGTAATCGATGCGAGAGTATAAATAATTGATTTCTTGACATCCTCTCAGTTGATGGTTCACTCGTAGCTAATAGCAATGCTGACGTTTCCATGAGCAAGACACTTCGTAAACCTCACCGACAATAGTTTACGAGCTTGTAAATTATTTCTTTCTTGCTGTAAAGTGCACCCTCTGAAGTCTATGACATGTGACCTCATGGCTGATGGTTCACTCGTATCTAACAGCAATGTGTACTGTTGAAGTTTCCATGAGCAAGACTCTTCATAAACCTTGCCAACATTAGTTTACAAATACAAGTATTTCTTTTTTGTTGTAAAGCGCAGTGAGTGTCTGAGCGTAAAACGACCGAAGCTCTTGACATGTGTCCTCATGGTTGATGGTTTCCAACAGCAATGTGTACTACTGAAGTTTTCATGAGCAAGATACTTTGTAAACCTTGCCAACAATAGTTCATGAGCTTATAAATCATTTCTTTCTTGTTGCAATCAGTGTCTAACGTAAAACCGTAGAAGTCCATGACATGTGTCCTCATGGTTGATGGTTCAATAGCAAAGTGTACTGCTGTAGTGTCCATATGCAAGTCTTGCCTACAATCATTCAATTATTCCTTTCTTGTAAGTGTAAAACTGATTAAATAGTCCAGAGTTTACTTTGTACATCTCTACTGAAAAGCCAGCAGAAACATCAAAACCACGTTGATGATTATGAGAAGCATCATGATCACAAAAACCACCACTTTCTGCGTGTCGGGGGGCAAGTTACACCTCAGCAGCGTGTTAAAAAGCCCCATCCTGTGCCTGTTCCAGCGTCCCGAGCCCGACCCGCGCGCCATCAGCAGGCCGTCGTGTTCGCTGGGTCCCTCCTCCTGCTGTTCCTGCTGTTGCTGGTTCTGCTGCTGGCTCCCGTTTCGGGCCCGGTCCCTCCTGTCCCGCAGACCGCCGCACCAGACTGCCGCGCTCTCCTCCACTGTCGCGCTCCTCCCTCGCTCCTCCGCCTCTCCTGCCACCTTGGCCTGCCCCGGTGGGAGAAGCTAAAGGCCGGTTCGCATCAGAAGGTGGCTTGGAAAATGTTCTGGGATTGTGTTTATGAGCTTAGCATAGTCCCTCCGACACTGTTGCTCGTTCTTTTGCACCTCCTGGTTTCAAATGATTTGGGTAATAGGAGCACAGGCTAAAATTGTGCTAATTAGCTTAACTAGAACTTGCAAAAAGCTTCTAATTATCACTATAAAAACCTGCGTAGTCAATTGTTTATCTATATTTCTACTCCTGTCAAAAAAAAAAAAAAAAAGTAAACAAAATTCTTTGTAGCTTCAAAAAGATCAAAGATGGGCTGGGCTAGTTAGCACTATTTGAAGCCTATAGTTTGATAATCTTAGTAATGGCAGGTGTTTTTTGAAAAAAAAGAGCCGATATGGGTTAGACTAATTAGCTCAAAGTTAGGACTATGTGAAGCTTATACTAACATATTTCCTAGTACATTTGCTGCTTTTTGAAAAAAGAACAGATTTGGGCTAGGCTAGTTAGCTTCAAATTAGCTCTAGTTGAATGCTTTCCTGATTCTGCTCCTTGAAAGTTTCCCCTTGACAAAATATTTACCGTTTACGAAAATGTATGTTATTGGCTAAGCTAGTTAGCTTCAAATTAGCTTGATCCTAAATGAAATTTTTTTTCTAATTCGAAAATCCAAGCAAATGTAGCTTTGCCCACTAGTTTAACATTTGTTTTGGCTAAGCTATTTAGTTTCAAATAGAACTTTTTGAGGCCTACCTTAAAGTAATCCCTTTTGTATTCCCGTTTGTTCTAGTGCTGCTTCTTCTTTTGAAAAGACAAGCTCTTGTTCTTTGAAGCTTCGCTGACCAAAATAATATCAGATGATTTATTTAATAGGCTATCAATTATTGATTAAACTGGTTAGCTCTGAGCTAGCACAATTTAAAGCTATTCTAATGTTTAGGCTCTTTAAAAAATCCAAACACCTCACTTTGAACCTTGGCTAACCGCAAAATCAGCTGCTTTTCGAAAATACAACAGATTTGGACTGGGCTAGTTAGCTCCAAATTCGCTTTATTTGGCAACTAAAACTAATACAGTCAGTGTTTGTTCTGGCTCTACTCGTTTCAGAAGGTCTAGCACTTTCCTTTAGCTTTGCCCACTACAAAATAAGATCAGGTTTGGCTAGGCTAGTTAGCTCCAAATTAGCACTATTTGAAGCTAACCTAATGTTTTGGCTGCTTAAAAAACCCAAACACCTTCCCTTTCAGCTTTACCCTCTGCTACATTAGCTGTAGTTTGAAAAATAATTCATTAGCTAGGCTAGTTAGCTCAAAATTAGCACAATTTGATGCCTAATCCTGGTTTCTGCTTGCTCTGCTCCTTATTTTTTGAAAACCCAAACACCTCCCTTCGAAGGTTGGCTGACTGTTTTTAGAAAGATCCAATATCGGCTAGGGCTAGTTAGCTTCAAATGTCTTCAGATGCCAAAAAATGAGGCCAGACACTGTCAATCCCGGTGCAGTTTTGTGATCCTCCGAGTTGCTAAGCGCCCAAAAAAAAGAATCCTTTAAAATCCAAATGTGGTGTCTAGTCCTTTTTGAATCCCGGACACCTCCCTTCTCCTCTTTCTCCTCTTCTTTCTCGCACCAACGCAGCTGATGCAGACGAAAACGCAGGCCCGGGTAAATACCACAAGACGGCTAGGCTAATTAGCTCGACTAGCCTGCTTCCTTTGGGGCAATCCGGTTCCACGACGCACAATTTGCAGCCTAATGTGATCGGCGTACTGCGGACAGTCCATGAAGCATAATTAATCAGCCACAATGACAATCCTGCTCGTGGAGAAAGAAAATGTAGGATTTACTTGGAGTTTCTGAGCGTCGGGTCGAAGAAATTCACCGGATCAGTCTTGCAGCTTCTCGTAAATCTGATTTCGTGTTGATTTCCGAGCGTTTATTTTTTTTCTTTTTTTGCGTTGTAAGTGGTCCGGAGCATCCTTTTCCTCCGCTCCTGTGATGCTTCTCCTCTTCTCTCTCTCTTTCCTCTCTCTCCACACACACACACACACGAGCCCCGCCCCCTCCAGAGCTCCTCGGCCAATGGGGAGGCGGTGTGTGGTGTCTCCTGGATACCGCAGTTGTGTGGCGAGGAGGGGGGAGGAGCGCAGAAGGGGCCACGCAGGTCCCAGAGGAGACGAGAGGGAGCGAGCGTAGAGGCTAACGGGACGGATGGGGTGTGAATGGGAGCGAGCGCGAGGGGAACCATGGCAACGGCAAATGCATTTTCAAATGACAGTTTTATATTCAAGTGCTTATGATTTTCTGGTCAGTACTCAAAATATAATAGTTCTTGCTTTGATGCATTGTCATAAAGCCAGATTTTTTTGAATGTTTTTCACACATCTTAAAACTGTTGGGTCCATAGGGTCAGGCTACCATAGACACATGTCCTAATTAAAGTTCACAACACAACGGTATTTTTACGACAATAAATCCTCAAACTTTTAATGTGTGGGCTATAAGTTTTTGTTTGTTTGTTTTGTTTTTTTGCTGCCTGGCGAAAGCTATGACGTTACCGTGACGTATGCAGAAAAGGGTCTTTTTTTTTGTAGACAGAAATCTCTGTAATGTGACATAAATGGGATCTATTGTTTACTGTCACTAATGTCCAATTGCCCCGACATAATATTTACCTCTGGAACTCATGTCAAATGTAATAATTATGAATACCATCTGAGTTTGTAGTCCTGTCAATGTCTGTAAGTTCCTCCTGTAATTCTCCAAACTCAAATGTTGAATGAGGCAATGAATGAGGCAAATGGTTGTCATAAATCAAGATGTATCTGTTACTCTTTCTGGATAAAAGTTGGGAAAAACAAGCAAATAACAAGCCTCAAATATCCATGAGTAAAAAAAAAAAAAAAACTCATTTAAAGTCATTTAAAGTTTCCAGACATCCTGAGGCGTACAAGCTTGTGTCTTCAATATGTTTGATTTAAGAAAAAAAAAAAAAGTGAAAAGTTAGATAGAGACAGAATATTATTATTTTTAACCTCATCAAATTGGACTTTTTTATCAAATGGTTTGTCACAATGATAAAACTCAACAAGATATAGTCACACACACAAAAAAAAAAATACAATGAAACAAAAGAACTGGTGGGGAAAAGTGCACAAATGTACAGTTTGACCCCAGGCTCAGACGGCACTCAGCCCAGCTCCTGTGTGGCTTTGGAAGTGTCTGCAATGGGACTGTCCGCTGAGTTCAGTACTGTCCTGTGAATACCGAAGCTGCTTGGAAAACCCTGCTGCTGGACAAAACATACATTTCTTGTTTTTTGTCACATTTATGCAAAAGGTGCATAATGAGTGATATTGAGTTTTTATTTGTTTAATTCACTGTTTCCTTTGGTAATTTTCTCCTTTAGATAAGGCGGACAAAAGAAAGACACATACGAAGCATTCACACCATCCCCGCGATCAAAAATAGAATTTGCAGCATTATGTTTCTTCAGCAGGGACAGGGAATATGGTCAGAGTTGATGGAAAGATGGATGGAGCCAAACACTCTTTCAACAGGACAACAACCCCAAACATAAAGCCAAGGCTACATTGGAATGGTTTAACCAGACAAAACCCAGACCTAAATCCAATCGAGAATCTGTGGCAAGATCTGAAAACTGCTATTCACAAACACACTCCATCTAATCTGACTGAGCTGGAGCTATTTTGCAAAGAAGAAAAATTCAATCTCAAGATGTGGAAAGCTGGTAGAAACATACCCAATGACTGTCCTTCTATTTCACCATTGTGTGCAACTTAGTGTTGGTCTTTCACACAAAGTTTCAGTGAAATATGTTTGAGTTTTGTGGTTATAATAAGAGAAAATGTAGAAAAGTTCAAGGGGTGTGAATACTTTTGCAAGGCACTGTATATCTTCGCGCACACACACACAGGCATACTGACCTCGTTGATGGCCAGCTGCTCTCCTCCGCCCCCTCCTGGCACTCCGAAGCGGTGCGACGAGCTGCGGTAGTCCTCGTACATCAGCTCCTCCTCACTGCCCCCCTCTTCTCCCAGAATGCACTTGTCCGGACCATCAGGGACCACCACGGCTAGAGGAGACAAACAGACATCCGTTAGTCCCATAAGTTCGATGTTTGCTAAAGACTCAGAGCAGTCCTGGTCTTGGCCCTTGTGGCGTCCCAGGCAAGATTTTCCAAAGTTGTTGTGGGCTAGACTTTGTGACCAGAAATACTGAGGTCTGAAACTTTTGTCTGTCATATTATATCTTATTGAGACGACAGAGATCTAAATTGTCTGTCAGTGTCTGTTCACACAAGCTCAACACTTGATAATAGTTCCTTGAATTACTTTGTGTACAAATTGTGTTATACAAATAAACCTGCGTACCCTTCTCTTGCATGTCTTCTTTATTTCTCTTAATTCCCTGTGAAGAACATTTCATCACTAAGTTCATCCATAATCTGTTCTTTGTTATTCACATATTGTCCCTTTGGGGAGTGTATCTGGACCTTTGATGCCGAATAATATTGAGGACCCTGTCTCCTCCCACTTGGATTCCTCCTCACCTCTCCACTGGAATGACCGTATTCGTCCTGTTAGATGAATTGTTCCCCTTTGCCACTGGACTCATGGCTCCACTGACTTAATGTTCTAAATGCACTGGATGCACATCAGTCCCGGTCACACTTTCTACAGATTAATGTAAGCAAAACACAAAAAACTAATTATTGATTTCAAGGCCTTCCATGGGTCTGTACCTGAGTTTTAATATGATGTGTACTGTCTTTGTGTTCATGAATGTTGTGTGTATTGTTTCTATGTCCCATGACATTGTAATTTCCCTCTGGGGAATAATAAAGCAACCATCCATCAATACTGTATTTACATCAACAGTTTGTCTGTTTATGGAAGTGGATCTCTCTTTCACAGTGCTTTTGCTCCAGGTTTTTCTTTTGATCCTGGGTTTTTTGAGTTTTTCCTTGCCGAGAGGGAGGGTCTAAGGACAGGTCTGGGGCAATTATCCATTTACCTGATTGTTATCAGACAATCTTCTTCTGTATGTCCGAATAATAATGACTGCTTCGGATTTTCTGGGACAACATGTTGGAGGTCCTGAGTTCAACTCTCAGGCGGCCCAGGGCATTTCTATGTGGAGTTTGCATTTTCTCCTTATGTCTGCATAGTTTATTTTATTTGTTTATTTATTTTTTATTATATGGCACAGACAGATGTCTTCCAAATTTCCAGTCTTCACTCGGTGATATCAAGCAACCCTTTGACGCCTCAACCTCCGACCACCACCAAGTATTCCCTACCCTGCACATTTTTGGTTGGGAAACTGGAGTGCCCGGAAGAAACCACACAGGCACGTGGAGCAACATGCAAACCCCACACAGTCTGGTTTCCTCTACCACTAAAAACATGTCCAGTTGTGCCTCCCCCAGAACTACAGTTAAAAAAAAACAACAACATAACCTTTATACCTTTAACACTTCTTGGAATTGATCAATGCCTGTTTTTCTGACTCCTTTGAGATGCTGCTGTGATTTTGGGCTCTACAAAAATGAATTTAATTGAACAAACACTCTGTTATTGTTTATCCGGCCTAAATGTGCAGCAGACATCTGACCCAGCACGTCTTCAGACCTGCAGAACATCACAATCATCTGCTGAAACACGAACACACTGGTTCACAAATCTCACAACCATCGCCTCATTGTCACGTCTTCGCAAACGCCTCTGTGTCTGCTTTGAACGCTCTCATACCTGGCGCTGATCTAAAAATACAGCTCCGCGGCCGTCTGTGGCACCTCGTCAGACACACAACAGATGCTCCGTGCGTCACCGTGGCAACAGAGGCAGCCGACGGGCCAATGGCAGCGCTCGGGAACAGGACGGAGACAGTGCCACGTTACAGGAGATGGATGGAAGAAGCTACTGGAAATGATAATTAAAGGTTGTAGGAGGTTGTTAAAAAAAATTTTCCTTTTCAAATTTAGTCGTAAAGATTTGTAACAGGCTTGTACTTATGGTAAACAAAAAAAGAAGCATAAAAATCTACAAACTGCAGACATGGTGAGGGCAGTAGAACGTTGGCCAATAGAAAACGAGGTATCTTGTTATCTATTGGCTTGTTAGCCTGCCAATCAAACCCACTATTTTTCGAAGTAACTCATTCATAGATACAGTCAGCATCAGAGGCCACGCCCACTAGCGGACCTCCGTGGGGGAAAGTTAACATTGAGAGTGAATCAGAACAACAGTTTTGTCACTCGCTGCTCAACAACTACAACTGCAAATGTGGATTTAAGGAGATATATTGTGTCGAATATAGATACGAAGACACGGAGATGAATAAAGGGATCCAACCGAGGGCGTAACTTTGGTTTGAAGTTTGGGGGGTCGAGATTCTATCATCGGGCAAATGTCTAAACGTTCATTTAGCCAGACTAAATGTGTTCTAACAGCAGCCTAATACCTGCCGTTCGTCCTGCAGTCGCGCACATCGACGTCGTGTTCTCTGTCCGTAAAGAAAAGTAAAGTGTTACATTTAGTCCAAAGCGTGCAGACTCACGATGACAAAGTCACATTTAGTTCGATCAGCCTGTTCTCATGGATAAACGTGTCAATACCAGGCTATTGTAAACAGCGTGTCATATGAACGCTACTTCTATTTAGTGCGTGTGTATTTGACGCGTTTCTGTCCCAGTTCATTTCAATGGTGAATGTTAAGAGGTGTTATTATTCATGAAGACTAACACAATCCTAATCCTAACCTTAACCAACTCCAAGCCTAAGATCTAAACTTATCCATTTGTGTAACTTCAGACTTAAATTTAGCCGTTAATCCCTTGAAAAACCTCGTGTTTGTCGTCAACCACTAGGCGTGTCCAGACCACGCCAGAAAAAACAAGTGTGTAATTGCACGCCAAAACAGGCAGAGGGCGTCGTCGTGACACGCAATTTGTCATGGCGTGCTATTTTACGCAATCCATGAGAACACGTTGGTTCGATTTCTTCTGAAAAGTAAACTCCACTGGGACACTTGACCTGATGCTTTAGCTCCACACGAACTGATGTAAAATCCAGTAGACGTTTCCAGAAAAGTCCAATGCATTACCGCTCAAGCATATTTTCCTTCGTTAAATGTAAAACAACGGTCTCCTAAACTCCAGAAGTTAACCTATTATCAGCAATATCAGAAGAGTTGTTTACAGCAGTTCTCCCGCCGCTTTCCCATGGGAAAAAATAACAAAATAATAATAATAAAATATACATAGGCTGTTAAAAATAGTCAAATTAAATAATAACAAATATAAGAAAGTTAATAATAGATATAAGCTAATAAAATTAAACAGAAATAAATTAAAAGACGGCACGGTGGCAGAGCGGATAGCGTTCTGGCCTCACAGCAGAAGGTCACGAGTTCGACTCCGGCATGGCCCAGGCCTTTCTGTGTGGAGTTTGCAGGTTCCTCCCCGTATGTGGGTGGTTTCCTCCGGGCACTCCGGTTTCCCCACCAACCAATAACATGCAGGTTAGGGACACTTGGTGGTGGTCGGAGGTTGAGGCGCCAGGTGTTTAGGTGAATCTCCTCTGCTGAGCTGGACCAGGGCTGCTGCTGTCGCTGAGAGGGGATGGGAGGGGTTCATCTCACTGTGAAGCACTTTGTGACTCTGTGTCTGTGAAAAGCGCTTTACAAATAAAGCTTGCTTACTTACATACTAACTTACTTATTGTAATTTTTTTAAAAAGCTAGTCATTCTTTCCATATATATTGGCGATAATAGATTATTTTGGTTGTAAGCACAATGACAGAGATGCTTGGACCAGATTCTAGCCTTACAGCTCATTTCCATCTGTAGTTCTGGAGAGGAGAGAAGAGAGGCTCAACTGGACATGTTTTTAGTGACAGGGGAAACCGGAGCACCCGAATGAAACCTGTGCAGACGTAGTGAAAACATGCAAACCACTGCGTCATTTCAACTGAACTAAAGGAAAAACTGACTATTCAAAACAAGAAAGACAACAACACAAAACATTAAAACTTCTATTACAATGTGGAATGAAACTATTTGAGTTTTGCAGATGGAGACAACGGAATAACTTGAATTTTTGTGAATGAAGAAAAACAAAACTTTTGGGTACGTTTCTGATTAGGGAACAGCATTCAAACAAAACTCAAAAGCTCACAAGAGTTAGTTATGTGTATTGTTGAACCTTTAAACATAAAATGAAAATCAGTTCACAATCACAATACTTGTCTAGAACCTTTTCTTAAGAGCATTTGAAGGAGAGTGTGGACATGAGGACAGGCTGCAGTGCAGGACAGGCCCACACAGGGGCAGTGTGTCATGTGACGCTGCAGAGCTGTTCACTACACTCACTGTCCGGGCTCTGAGGGAAGGACTAAGGCAGCACACACTGTAGAATGTAACATAGTATCTATACTGGTAGAATCTACTTGATCTGTTTCAGTGATGTTACTACATACTGCTAGAGCTTCTGTTAGACGAGCTAGAGCAGTACTACTAGTCTGAACCAGTAACCAAGATTAGACCAAAACCAGCTCAGGTCTAAAGCAGAAAATTAAAAAAAAAAAAAAAAGTCCAAATCAGGTCTAAGCTACACCCAGAATTAAAAATGTGCAATATTTGGGAAATATGTTGAAGGCCGGATCAGATCTTTGGAGGAACAATTTAGGCCATACCAGCTTGTCAAAGCCTGATCTCGTCAGATCTCAGAAGCTAAGCAGCTTGGGCCTGGTCAGTACTTGTATGGGAGACCACTGGAGTGTCACAGTGGGACGACTAAACTAGAAATTGCTGTTGAGTTGTCATTTTGCAAAATGACAATTCATGCTACATGTGAGTTGAAAAATACCTGTTGACATCAGCAACTACTTTTTCCTCTATCACATCATGTTAGTGAAATAAAACACAACTCTAGGTGTATGTTGGTTATGTAACTACTTCCTAGCTAAAATATAACATGAGAAAATAACTTACTTATCTGTTGATCCATGTGTTTTGTTGCATCATCTGCAATAGTTTTGGAATGTATCACATCAAATTTAACACACCGAAGCCCAAAATGTTTTTTTTTTTCTTTTCATAAAATCTTTATACATAAGATGATATTTGCACTAAAGCCAGCTGTTGATCCTTTTATGTCAACGAAAGTCCTTCAATATCTAAGTGCTTCTGAGATTGGCCTGAAGAGAAAAAGAAAGACTGCAGAGGAAATGAGAGGATTAGACTGAGTTTAGAGGAATCCGAAGTGCAGAACTGTCTCCGCTGTCAGAAGTCAATCACACAGGTCCTTCTATGGAAGTATTTATAAGGGTGAGCGTAATGACAAAACAAGCACATCACAATTTAAATTTTTTCACCATTCAAGAACCAAGTCTGTTTTGGGCTAACTAAAATCATCTCAAACTGGTCAGTGTGTTGACATTGTCATAGCATCATTGTGTTCCATCCTGTACAGGGTTGGATGCCACAATTCACCATTGTCTGATGTTCTCTGTCCACATTAACCGTTGTCTTCCTCTTTGCTCCTTCTAAAAACTCTTTGCAAAGCCGTTGTATCCTAAGCATCTTCCAAAAGCTCCACTTCTCAAACGGTCCATCAGTTTAGTCCATCTTTTCTGATCCACACCATACAAACAAGTGTAGCATTCTTATCCCGGTCTTTAACAAAAGTAGTTTAGCAATTTCTTCATCACGTTTGCCCTCTACAGTGAGTTTATGGCTGAGATAGATAAATCTTGAAACTTCTTCTGTTTCTGCTCCATCAGTCTTCATGGTTCGTCATGCTTTCTGATAGTCTGTGTTTTCTTTGCATTCATGATCATGTTATACTCCTTTCCTTCAGAGCCGGATCTAACCTTTTGGGGTCCCTAAGCAAAAATAAGCTTCGGGGGCCCTTCAGTCTTTTCTACGAACCTTAATCAGTCAAGCCAAAGCAGCGTGTTTAAATTGACTTTCTTCATTATTAATTTATAACTACACACAAAGCGACAGAATAAGAAAGAGATAATTCAAGATCCTGCCCCAGAAACAAAAACAAAAAACAAAACAACAAAACAGTAGCATTTTCTCTAAATTTGGAGTGAGCTATTTTAGACCAAGTAATCCTTAATTTATGCAAAATTTTATCATTAATATCATTGCACCTCTCCTCAAGTTTCACTTGGTGTCCAAGTTGGGCCCCAGCCCTGTCCCTCTCCCTGTGAGCTCCGCCTCTGTTCCCTTTTCACGCAGACGCTGGAACAGCTGATAATCTGCATCATCGCGCTGGACTTTTTAGACAGAAATACTAAAATCTGAAACTTTTTTGGGACAAACAGCCTCATGTTTTATGTGGCTCTTGAAATAATTCAACATAAATGTGCAGAAATCTGCCGTATTTCGCCGCGGTCATTTTTGTCGCGGTCATTCTCGCGATCTGCAGACGTTTAAGTTCAACAGCTATTTGTGTTCGTAGTTCAGCCAATACTCGTCCTATTGACGCAAAATAAAGACTGACTGAGAGGTTATGAGACAGAGAACATGTATTTGTTGTCATTCGCTCTATTATAGCTTGGAGGTCTTTCTCATTGTATGCCGTCATTCCCAGATCCCAGATGCTAGCAAAAGTTTAGATCTTTTAATATTTACTTCAGAAATGCTGCTTAAATCAAGATTAGGATTAGGGTTAGGTCTAGGGTAAAGTAGTTTGGTTAAGATTAGAAATTTGGGAAAGCTATGCTAACAGGCAAACTGAGAACAGATGAACCACGATGTGCAAGATGGTCATACGTATGAGCTCAATATTTGTTTTTGTTTTTGTTTCACCATTATGCCCAGCTCTGTGTATTTCTGAATATATTAATACAGTGTAAGAACCTGTCACAGCATCTGAACTCCAGAGAGAATGTTTTCCAAAGCCAGAGCCGGCGTCACGTGTAGAACAAAGAGAACGTTTCCACTTGACTGAGCTTGACTCACAGGCTAACGGGCTAGCGGGCTAACGGGCTAACCCACATTCTTTGTCACTCGCTCAGTTCTCACGTGCACCACAGAGACAACTTTTACACTTGACCGAGCACTGACGCTAGCTCACTACGGCTAACAGGCTAATGTGCTAACAGGCTGTTGGGCTAACAGGCTAGCGCTGAAGAGAGAGGAAGTAATCTCAGCTGACATCGGAACAGTAGAGAGTTTTTGTGGGTTTGGAGTGAGACAGAAAAGAACTTAAGAAACCTAGATTTAGAGATGGGACAAAAGTCATTGTCTTAAGTGAGTGTTTGGTTTTAAGTCAGAGTCAAGTCAAAAGTCAAAGAAACAAGTCCAAGTCAAGTCCCAAAACAGAGAGGTAGGTCAAGTCCCGAATCAAAGAGAAACAAGTCAGAGTTAAGTCCCAAGTCAAAAAGAGTCCCCAGTTAAAGGTGCACTGCGCAAATGTCAAAGTTTAAAAGGAACCCCGAATATTTACATAAATAGATCGAAAATACTTCGCGTAGGTATACTTACTAAAAAGTAGAACTTAAAGTAAACAAATATTCGCCGTTTGACGTAAAATTGTTATGTTTACAACAACTTCCTGATATTACGGGCGCCGCCATCTTGAGGTGATGACGCAGAATCGTGTGGCGCACTGGCGCAGTGAGCGTCAGTCGTGAGACGCTGCAACAGCTGCAACAGTTGCCGTTGATCTGGTTAACAGGAGCGTCAGTAGTTTTTCGTCGACAACACATTGTAAAATGGTACATTGAGTGGCTTTTGGTTGTGATTTCGTCTCGGGAGGAAACAAGGAGAATGCGGTAAGCTTTCATAACTTTCCTCGTAGTTACACGATTCGACGTCATACTACCCATAATGCACTGCGTTGTAAACAATGATGGCGTCTTCCGTGAAAATATATTTCGTAAAAGTTTAATAAAACGGTAGATTTTTCAGATTATTTTTGTGTGTATTTATATCTTTGATGATATAAGGAAAACTCGAAAACAAACATTAAAAATTCTCGGGGTTCCTTTTAAGAACAAGGGCGCCATCTTTGGTGTTTAGTGGCACTGCACTATTTCTTACTACTCAACTGAAGATGAAATACGACTTAAAAGTCTCTTGTTGAGACGTTTGTATCTGCTTAATGTTTTCTCAGGTAGGAAAACAAAGTTATTATTTCGAAAATGTAGGCTGACTCATTTATTTGTTATTTTTGACTGGTTGAAGAGTTAGACATGGAAAGTTAGATTAGAGACTTTAGTGTTTAATTGCGTGTCTGTCTTACCTAATAATCTATATAATCAGCAAATGAGTGTCCCACTGACTCCAGCACAGTTCAGAGATTCTGACATTTCTCAAAAGCATGTCCGAGTTTCTTACACTTTGCTGTTTTAGACTGTCTGTTATGAGTCGTCTTCTAAGTGTTGCGCCACTAGATGGAGGTGTTGCAACAGTACATAGCATTTTTTACTCGGTATTGACAGAACTTTTTTAAAATTGTATTTTATTTAAACTCAGCGTACAATATTCGTCTGATGTAAATCAGCAAAACAAAGAGTTTATGCGAAATAAATACAAATAATTAAATCAATACTGTCACTTTTGACCAACCAGAAGTTGCATCTTTAAAGAAAGACAAGTCCAAGTATAGTCTCAACTCGAAGAGAAACAAGTCCAGGTCCTCTGATGTTAGTTTCAAGTCTGTTAGTCACATTACCAAATACAGATTGTATTTTGTAGGAAAGGAGATAAAGAAAGAGTGAGGAAGAGAAATGAGTGACAGAATGAGGAAGAGGAGAGAAGGAGAAGAGGAAGAGAGGGTGATTAAGAGGGGATGAGGGGAGAAAGAGGAGCAGTGGGTGAGGAGGAGGAGTGTCTGAGGGGCGGCAGCCTGGTGTACAGTGTAGTACCAGGCTCACACAAACACAAAGCTCCATTCTCTCTCTCTACAGTCACTGCAACAAACAAACAAACAACTGCCAATCTTGTTTATGATTAATAGGTTGAGTTCACTTCCTAGAATCTGATGATGTCATAATCTCAGAAAGTGGGCGGGACCTATGTATTCCAGATTAGATGTAGTTTTGTGTGTGGGAGTAGTGCTTTCTTTGCTGACTATAACAAACATATGCAAACAACAGAAGCAAACATATCTCAATTTAGAAGTTTCTTTTCTTTCTTTCTTTCTTTCTTTCTTTCTCTCTCTCTCTCTCTTTCTCTCTCTCTCTCTCTCTCTCTCTCTCTCTCTCTCGAGAAATCCTTAATATAACCCTAATAAATACTTATTTAATCATGAACTAATGGTTATTTAATAGATAAAAAGCTATAAGACTTAGTAACTTATTTACTCCACACCCTATCCCCCAACCCTAAATTCTAAATTTAGACTCCTTAATTAGATAGTTACTAAGTCCATTAATTCACTATTTGTTCATGAATAATGCATGCTTTACTGAGGCGAATTAAGGGGTATTACAAACTGCTACTGAAAAGTGTAACATACTTGTACTTAACTGCCAGTTAACTAACAATGATAACAGATCACATTATGAAGTTTAATGTACCATTATTTAACTGGTAGTTACTGTAGTTGTAAACAGTTAACTAACACCGATAGAAGAGTATATTATAAAATGTAACATATTGGTAATTAACTGGTAGTAACTTAAGTAATTAACAGTTAACTAACACTGACATTGGGTCATATTATAAGGTGTAACATTCTAGTACTTCACTGGTCATTACTGTAGTCATTAACAGTTAACTAACACTTTTAAATATGTTCAGTTTGATAATGACTTTTCTGACTAAACCAACAAAGAAAAAAAATAGATTTACTTCTTTTCTTGCAATTGAGTTATTATTATTTATTTTTATGTTATTTTTCAACACAATGGGTATTTGTACTTTTTGTGTCACCATGGAGTCTGGTGCTCTCAAGATCATTCAAAAACAATTAAGAAAAATTCACATTTTCTTCTGTTTGTGAAGTACAGTATAAAGGCTTGCTCAAATGAGTATCTAGATTTTCAGTCTTTATAGTCTGCACAGGATCAGGTCAGGAGGTTAGTTTCTCCTCGTTGGCTTTGAAGCTTTTCAAAATCTGACACAAAGAGGGCAGACACAGACAGAAGGACATTTTATAACGATTATTATGTGCGCGGAATCAATATTCAGTATAAGATGTGCTATCTTAATAATAATAATGATGAAAATGGACAGAATTCAAATACATATCCTGATTTTTAAAAAATTGCTTGCTTCAGTGTTTAAGAGGAGTGAGTAAGACTGAGTGCAGATGTTCAGAAGTGTTTCCTGTAAGTGCTGAGGAGCAGAGGAGGAATGTCGGGTGAGATAAGAGCAGATCTGGAGACTGTCAGACCAGACTATGTAACACCAGACTGGGATTAGCCTCAATTTATATGGTGCTCTAAGAGAGGTCAGGGTGGGAGTCCCAAAATGACGGGAATTCAACATTGATATCTTAAACGAGCTTTGACACCTTTCAAATTATGCAGATTCCTATTTCTGTGCAGCCCATGTTGTGTGTTTTCAGGTTGTGAATGTGGTTTGGTCTTTATTTCTAGATGCCATTGCTATGCCAGGAATGCATTTGGCTTTACCATATACAGCAGCGGTAACTAATAAAACTTCTTCCAGGTCCAATTAAGGAAAACTTTTCCAAGCCAAGGTCCAGAACTTCACGGCAGGAATTCTATTAAGACATTTTTTTTTTTTTTTTTTTCAATTTTATTTTAAAATTAAAATCTTTGTATTTAAATTAATTATTTGACTGCCATTTGAAAAGTGTATTTTAAATTTGCTCTGTGATCAGAACTCACTCACTCTGTGATGGAATCAGAAGTCTGTTCTGTCATAAGTCTAAGTCATGTTCTGTATCACTTCTGTCTCTCTGTGTCCCACTTGCCAAAACGGTCACTGATTGAAGCCATGTGATTGGCTGATTGGCGATAGAACACTAGGGCACTACAAGACTGAGGCTTTGGAGAGCTGTCAGTCACTTAAATGACACATATTATGCTAAATCAACTTTTTTGAGTAATTAATCCTATCCTAAAATTGCTCCCTACTAAAAAACACCGCTGAAGATTTGTCTGTGAGCTATCTTTTGCTCCCCTAAAAACGCCATTCTGAATGTCCCTGATCTGTGATGTCATACATAGATCTCTAAGACATTTTGCACAGTTTTTAAGTCCATAGATCATGCAGTCACATTCAAAGCATTTCTGCAGCTGCAGCATACCAAATCAGAATTGATGGTTTAGCCCGCGAAATGTTCTTTCTAGTCAGTAAATGGAGCTCTAACTTGATTTCTGATGTGGGAAACACATGTCTGTCCGTTGTGCTTTTCTACACTCTCTTTTATTGGTTTTATAGTGCCTGGGATTCCAATGTAGATGTTCCTGCATGTTTAAAGCACAATATTTGTCCTTTAAATGAGACATACATCTAACTAAAATTGTCTAAAAATTAAAAAAAATAAATATGTTTCTGATCTTTGTGAAGCTGAAACCCTGTAGTTTTAGCTTCTGAGACTCGGAGACTAATCAGGAGTGAGAATTTTCTGCAGACAAAATTAAAACAGTATCTATTTTCCTCCATTTATTTGTTTATTTGGTAAACATTGGTAACAGGATTGGTAAATCTGTTAAGTACTTTTTGCATTTTTTTAGCATTGTAACAGCACTGACTAAAACACAACACAAGTGTGCACTGTTTGTAGAGTGGATATAATAATAACCTAGTAGTGTGCTAGCTCAGGTTACCGTGGCGACTGCACAGCATGATTGACAGAGCGATTGTACTTCCTGCTGTAACCAGCTAATCAATCTTTGTGTCTGGGCAGTCCTGTCACTGTGTCAAACCAATATCAGTTCAGAACGTCAATAATGTGAACGGTGAAGCGGGCGGGTTATTATCGTTTTTCAATCATCAGACCTCCACAACAGAATCAGTGCTCCAGTCTCCATCAGACCTCCACAACAGCATCAGTGCTCCAGTCTCCATCAGACCTCAACAACAGCATCAGTGCTCCAGTCTTCATCAGACCTCCACAACAGAATCAGTTCTCCAGTCTTTATCAGACCTCCACAACAGAATCAGTTCTCCAGTCTTTATCAGACCTCCACAACAGAATCAGTTCTCCAGTCTCCATCAGACCTTCACAACAGTATAAGTGCTCCAGTCCAGTCTCCATCAGACATCCACAACAGAATCAGTTCTCCAGTCTCCATCAGACCTCCACAATAGAATAAGTGCTCCAGTCTCCATCAGACCTTCACAACAGTATAAGTGCTCCAGTCTTTATCAGACCTCCACAACAGAATCAGTGCTCCAGTCTCCATCAGACCTCCACAACAGAATCAGTGCTCCAGTCTTCATCCGACCTTAACAACAGCATCAGTGCTCCAGTCTCCATCAGACCTCAACAACAGAATCAGTGCTCCAGTCTTTATCAGACCTCCACAACAGAATCAGTGCTCCAGTCTCCATCAGACCTTCACAACAGTATAAGTGCTCCAGTCTCCATCAGACCTTCACAACAGTATAAGTGCTCCAGTCTTTATCAGACCTCCACAACAGAATCAGTGCTCCAGTCTCCATCAGACCTCCACAACAGTATAAGTGCTCCAGTCTTTATCAGACCTCCACAACAGAATCAGTGCTCCAGTCTCCATCAGACCTCCACAACAGTATAAGTGCTCCAGTCTTCATCAGACCTTAACAACAGCATCAGTGCTCCAGTCTCCTTCAGACCTCAACAACAGTGTAAGTGCTCCAGTCTTTATCAGACCTCAACAACAGTGTAAGTGCTCCAGTCTTTATCAGACCTCAACAACAGAATCAGTACTCCAGTCTCCATCAGACCTCCACAACAGTATAAGTGCTCCAGTCTCCATTAGACCTCAACAACAGAATCAGTGCTCCCGTCTCCATCAGACCTCCACAACAGAATCAGTTTCACTAAAGAATGTAGATTTTTAACCAGTATGCTGGGAATATGCCTGGAGCAATATTGTGTTCATGCATAGACATTAAATTAGTGGACATGCAATCAGTGGTTCTGTTTAAGATGATACAGCATAGTCAGCTCTCCGTCATGTTCTTGTGGTTAAGTGGTAATGCAAATCAACTAAACACAATGGCTTGGGAAAAATGCACTAAAACAGGCATTTATTACAAAACCATGAACACGACTGGTCAGTTTTTCAATCTTTCTAAAATAATGTTGGCTAATTTATATTATTTTTCCCTAGAACTATCCTTCACAGATTAGTGATGCGGATATGTACAACTTTTATTTGAAGATACCATATTTCAGTCATTTGTCTGCTGTTGTCACTAGCAACATATGAAAGAGGATGCTTTGTTGTAAAAAAGAGTCTTAAAAGATGCACAAGACCAGAAATCACAACTTAAAGTTCGCTAGCCATCAGCTAAAGGGCAGTTTCGCATGCTAATTTTATCTAGAACAGTTAGTGTCCAAAGTGGAACCAAGGGGCAAAAGTTTGTAAAACTGAAAAGTTTGTAAAACTCAACAGTGACATGTGGTCAACAGGGTTGAACAAGCTAAACCTCAGCTAACTTGAAGAAGAAGAAGAAGAAGAAGAAGAAGAAGAAGAAGAAGAAGAAGAAGAAGAAGAAGAAGAAGAAGAAGAAGAAGAAGAAGAAGAAGAAGAAGAAGAAGAAGAAGAAGAAGAAGAAGAAGAAGAAGAAGAAGAAGAAGAAGAAGAAGAAGAAGAAGAAGAAGAAGAAGAAGAAGAAGAAGAAGAAGAATGAATTTTTGCAAATTGTTGAATTTAAAAATATTATTCTAGACAAAAAGAGTGATAAAGGACTTTAGTTTTTGCTATGAAATATCTAAAAAAGTCAGCCATATTCATTCTTGTGATGTCTAGACCCACTCACCTTTTGCATTACAACAAACAACTGACTTAAAACAATATTATTTTTACATAAAGCTCAAATGTGAAGTCACGTCAACACAACCCATAACACAAGGTGGACATTTCCCTTTGGCTCCAGTCCCTGTCCTCTTTTCAAAACTGAACTTTTAAAGCAAAGTACTGGGATGGCTGTGGGGCCTCTTTGTTTGTACGACTCTCACACACACACACACACACACACACACACACTACTCTTCGCTCTGCTCCGGGCTGGCTCTGGACGTCCCACCGCGACCTACTTCCCGCTCGGGCCCGGGACTCCTCCTCTGTGTGATGGATGCCTTCAGACACACACGAGACAGGCCTGGCTCGACGGCGGCACGTGAGCGCTCGGAACCGTGACGGGACAAGAATACTGCACTGATTTAGACGGATAAAGGAGAAAAACAATACTAATAATGTAGTATTTATCCGAGGATTTCAGATTTAATTTTCAGCGGATTCCAGGAATGCGTCACTAAACACATTATTTAACATACAAACTAGACAAACCTCAACCACTTCTACACACTCTAGGCATGTCACTGTTGTCTGTGTTATTTATGTGGATTTTGGCCCATTAGTACGATATGGTTGCTAAGTAACAGTTGTGAAATTACCTTTACATACAGTATGTCATATTTACTGGACAAAAGACAATCATAAACCTCAACAAAATAGACAACCTGGATGAAAAACAAACATTAAATGTAATCATGCTCACTTCGCTGACCTACAAACAAAAAATGCAAAAACTGCGTTGTCAGTTTAAACTGAGAAAAATGACTTTGAAGTTTAGACTCGTTCCTTTCTGTGTTTGTCAAAGATACACTAATGTGTGCCAGTTTGTCTGTATGAAACTTAGTACTTCACTGTCCATATCACACCAGCGTGAGTACAATGCACACACAACTAAACTGGCTGAATGTGAAAGACAGAATAAGAGCAGCTCTTCTTACCACAACATGGAAAATATTACACCAAGGGTATACCCTAAATTCTTGTACGACCATCTAAATGGGTATGCAACTAGACAAGTAACAGTGGGACGGTTCCTCATCCTGAGAGCCAAAACAAATTCTCTCCAACATACAACTGTGTACAGAGCCATGAAAACCTGTAACAATCTCCCAGATTCTATAGCTGTGATCAAGCAAGGGTCAGTTTTTAAAAAACAAATTAAAACACTGCTGGGTCGATCATACTTGGTAATCACAGCTAAAAGATGTGCTTGATAAAACTGTTGTCCATTCTTTATCATTACGGTGAGGTGTATCACTGATCTATTTCATGTGACGTTTAAAGGAAATTTTGCTAACTTTTATTTATTTATTTTTTTTTTTACATTTTCTACAGCAAAATGAATTGTATTGTAATATATTACAATATTATATAATTATGTTTTTGAAGGACCCCAGGAAGATTAGTTGACACTTGGTACAGCTAATGAGGTTCCAAAAAAAAAAATTTATAATAAATAAATAAATGTAAAGCAGCCACTTCTTCATCTAGATCAAATAACAAGCCTGCTCAAAGTAAAGACACTGGTTTTATTATTTCTTTAGTGCAACAGAGAAATCTAAATGACAAAACAGGATTTTGGTCCAGTTTGTTTGTGGTAAAAAGTTACACAGTGAACCTTTAAAATTGCAGAGCGGAGCCATAAAACATACAACCCCATTGTCGCGGCAATGGAAGGTCAAGTTGACGGATGTTTGGGAAAAGTTTAAACAGAAAGCAGCAAAGTTTCGACGAAAGGACTTTATCATTGTAAGTGGATTAAAACAGAGAGACTACGACTGTTTCATGAGGAATCTGATGCTGTGAATGTGATTCTGACTCACACAACATAACGATGAGCCAAATTTACACTGCCGCAGCTCAGGTCATTCATGATAAAACAAACCAAAAACACAAGAAACCCTCAAGTCATGAATGAAGCAAAAGGTTGTCGTAATAAATCAAGGCGTATCTGGGATCATTTAAAGTTTACAGACGTCCTGAGGCAAATATTATGTCGTGCAAATAGGACATACATCGTTGCAGCCCTAGTTCATACAAAACATCTCCGTATTCTGCCTAAATAGATAAGCTTTAGATACATTTGTAGGTTGTGTTCCCTTCAAGCCAAACAAATCCGAATTCAATAATTTTCAAAACAAAATATTTGTGTTTTTATGCTCATTACTGTTATTTTGCTGTTTCTAATGTATTTTGTGACCTCTGACCTTCGCAGCAGAGTCCAAACTGAGCGCGTGCGGTAAACAGATGTGCTGCTGTCGCCATGCCAACCGACAGCCTCCTCACACAACAACCGCTCATTAATCTGAGACGTCTTATTTAGGACAGGAGCGGCTTTATAGGAGGCAAACACAACATTAGTACTACTGCTGTTTCAATAGGTAATGCACCTTTAAAACAAGATGAATACTGTTTTTCACCCTTGAATTAAAATATGTCGGTTGTTTTTAAGAAATCTGCACCACCAGCTGTACGCAAAGCCCACATCTTCTTTCCTTTTCCTTCACCCGTCTGTCTCGTATTGTCCCGTACCAGCCGGTGTCTGCCTCCGCCGGACCGAGCCCCGGAGCCTCACACTGATCCTGCCTGTCTGCCCGGCCCTCTGACGGAATGTGCTCCTCCACCCAGCTCCACAAAAACCTCCTGCCGGGAGTCCTGACCGCTGGCTGCTGGACCTCCCTGAATAAACGCACCATTTATTAAGCATTTGCTCAGGTGCAAAGTGGGTTTGGGGGAGCAAACTCTTATAAATGCAGAGTCAAATCCAGTTTGCATCTGCAATTTATATAACAACAACCTTGGACTGAATGAAACAGTGTATGTTCAGAGTCTGATGCTGAACTTTCAGTCAATCATACACAGTGCTCAAGTTACAAATGCAGAAGTACCACAGTAATAACGGAGAAAAAAAAAAGAAGTTTGTGCTGGAGATCAGTGAGGAGCCTGGACTGTTTGGAAAGACTCTGTGAGTCCATCGTTTGCTGGTGGGCTTTCCTTTACTTTGGAACATGGTCTATTTATATAGCACTTTTCTACCTTCAAGGCATTCAAAGTGTTTTACAATCAAGGATCCACTCACCCAGTGTAACAGACACTGAGGCAATGTAAGTCAAGTGTCTTGCCCAAGGACACAACAACAGTCCATTCTTGTTGTCCCAGTGTGGCACCTGGTGTTCCAGCGGTCTCCCATCCAAGTACTAACCAGGCCCTAACTTACTTAGTGTTTAATATTGGAGGCACATAAAAAGCACTTTCTGAACCCGAGTTGTCATGCACTACCATAAAAGGGTGACCAGAACGTACAATTCGGTACGACTCGAAATTCAACCAAGCACATGTCCTGAATCGTGAATCTTGTTCCAAATGTCAGACTTAGTAGTTTAGCCAATAACGCATTGAATTTATACAGCGCTTTTCAGACACCCAAAGAAACTTCACATTCTGCATTATTCATTTACTCCACACTTGGTAGTGGTAAACTGCTATTGTGGCCACAGCTGCCCTGGGGCAGACTGACTGAAGTGAGACTGCCTTTTTGCACCAATGGTCCCTCCAACCATTTACACACACACCAGATACAGACAAGTGTCTTACCTAAAGACACAACAACAAGTTTCTTCTACTTTGTTCTCCCCACCGTGGCACCCAAGGTTCCTCCAGTACTCTCCCATCCAAATACTGCCCAGGCCCTATATGCTTAGCTTGAGATCTGACGGGTTCAGGCTTTGGCGAGCTGGTATGGCCACAATAAAAGACTTATTGACATAACAAAGACTGGCTTAAGCTTGTGAGGTGTAGAACATTTTGTGCTGTGAATGATCAGGCGCAGTCACACAGCTCTCACACTTCTTACACCTGAGTCTGGAGCCCCTCCCGTCACTGTGCGAGTTTTGACAATCCTCAGAAATGCTCTGACTTTTTTCTGTCTTTTGTAAATCCCAGTGCTTAAAAACAATCCACATTCTCTAAAACGTTGATAAAGTTTGCTTGACCTTAACCGCTGCAGCTCTACAGACTTTGCCTTTCCTAATGGCAGTTATGATGTTTGTACTCTTGAAAAGTACTGTGTGTAAATCCAAGAAATGTTGAATAAGAAATGAGTCGTCATCTTTATTTAAACCCTGTGTAAGGCTAGTGCTGGGAAACCCCTCTGACGACATTCTCTGTGCATTATTTACCACTGTGAGAGTGTTTCCCAGCCGAGGAGCAGTGCAGCTAGCTAGCATGCTTCTACAGCTAACATGCTAATCCGAGTACAACAGCGCTGTACAGCACATGTTTGCTAAGAAATCCAGCAGCGTACTCATCGTGGCTGTGACCAGAAAAAAATATTACTACACTGCAGACAAACCTACTTCCACAAACAACTCAAAATTATTAAACGTTTACACAAAAGTTGAAAAATTTTTTTTTTTAAATGGTTGAGTTAAACAGGTTTATAAAACGACTTAGGACCCACTATTGTTCAGGTTCGGACATGAAAAAAACAATATTGTGGCCTCGCCCTCAACATTACAGGAAGTCAGCCATCTTGTCTCCAACCCATCACTCGCCAAAGCAAACTCTCTCATATTTTTGACAGCTATGTCCACATTTTTTGTCAAAAACACTTCAAACTTGACCAAATCACATGTCACAAAATGTGTGGCAAACCCACTATTAAAATCATCTATTTTACAATGTGTTCAAAGTTGCGTATCTCTAATATCAGAATATACGTTCTGCTGAAAACGACAAGCCAACTGCAGTGATGTATAAAATATGCTTAATTCAGAATCCTCACAATGTAAGCAGGGCTATTCAATTATATTTCCATGGATTTTTCTGAAAGCATCATTATGAAACTGCACCAAAAACCAACATTCTCAAACAACTCAAAATGATACAACTTTTTCACAGACATTGATAAAACTACATAAAACACATTATTTCATCCATTCCATTGTTATCACTCATCACTGATTACAAAGACAAAGTGTAGCCGTTCGGCACAGACACAGTCCAGAAATATAAACTAAAAAGCTTAATATTTAAACTTGTGATGACACACACAGGAAATAGTCGAGTCAGAACAAATGACTCATGTGGTTTAGGTTTTGGTCCAGAAACATTTGTCATTGTTACGCTGCTTTTACAGTGAATGTGGAGAATATGTTACAGAGCAATTAGAACACAGACCTTTAGACCTGAATCGCACTAGTTTGGGCAGATTTTGAGTTTTGACAACTTCTCGGCAAAAGACAAAGCTATTTTCAAAAGCAATACACAAACATTGGAGAGACACCTGCCTGGTAAATGGCTACACTACAATGAAAAGTAACAATATTGTGTACGTAATTTTGACTTTGGATCTTTGGTGGGTTGATAACTTTTCAATATGTATGTGCAAAGGTCAGTCCAGACAATTGTATGCACTCAAAAGGCAGATTGAATTTTAAACAATTGTCTTTGAGAAAATAAGTTGGAAAACAAAGGAATATTGCATTTCGTAATCTAAGTATACAGAACATACCAATTCCTCGTAAAACTGAAAGAGTGTGACTACTCTAAGAAAACTACTGTATATGTACTGTATTTTCCTGAGCACAGCAGTGTAGTGAAGCTGCTGCAATCCCACACAAACAACTGTCTCCTCCTCGTACCTGTGGTGGAGTGCAGGCTCTCCAGGCTCCAGTAGCGGGACAGGACGCCTCTCAGAGTTCCTCCCAGACTCCCTCCTCCTCCTCCACCTCCACCGCCCGAGCCGACCCCCTGCACCGTGCCTCCATCCGCCACGGGACTGCCGGCATCCGAGTCCGATCCAGAGCCGGGGACAGGCCCGAGGAGCTGCTCCCCACGCTGCCATAGCTGCTCCCAGGCAGTGGCACGCCCCCCTGACACGAGCCCTGCTGCTGGGTCCGCATCGGGGCAAGGACCGGGCGCCACGGAACTCCACGGACAGCAACGGGAACGACCCAGAAACACTCTCCGGGCAAGACAACCCAATGTCCAATGGACTCCAGGTTAAGTTTGATGTTTGGCTTATCTATCCTGCTGGCTTTAGCGCGTGTTGTATTCAGAACGGCACTGTAGTGGAGCGATCCAGGCAGGAACAGCACAGAACGGACACTCCCCAGTATAAGAACACAATCAACAGGCTGGAAAGTAGGTGGAATGCCAAAGACCTTCAGGCTAAGTTTGATGTTTTCTTCTGCGTAGTGCTGGCTACGTGTTACTTTCAATGCCACTCCATCAATACAGGAACAGCTCAGGAATGACCCGGGGATGGAACAGAAACTCCCCAGTGAAAGAACGCAATTGTCAGGCTAGAATTGCTCAAAGACTGGGTGGAATACCAAAGACGTCCAGGCTAAGTTTGATGTTTTGTGTAAAGGTCCTGTTGGCTCTGGTGCGCGTTACCTTCAGCAAAGCTCCACCAGTAAATGAGCAATCAGTCCAGGAATGGCCAAGGAACAGTCCAGGAATGGCCCAGGAACGGCACGGACACTTTCCAGAAAAATAACCCAATTGTCAGGCTAGATATATTCAAAAACTGGATGGAACACCAAAAGCTTCTAAGCTAAGTTTGACGTTGCATTTATAGGTCCTGTTGGCTCTGGTGCGTGTTACCTTTATCACAGTATCACCAGTAAAGGAGCAATCCGTCCAGGAATGGCCCGGAAACAGCACAGACACTTCCCAGTAAAGGAGCCCAATTGTCAGGCTAGAAATGTTCACACAAACCAGGTAGAATTCCGAAGACGTCCAAGCCAAGTTTGATTTGGGGTTTATAGCTCCAGTTGGTGTGTGTTACCTTAGCACACTACCACCAGTAAAAGAAGCAATCCGTCCAGGAATGGCCCAGGAACGGCACGGACACTTCCCAGTAAAAGAACCCAACGATCAGGCTGTAATTGATCACGAAACCAGGTGGAATTCCGAAGACGTCCGGGCTAAGTTTGACGTTTTCTGGTGCGTGTTACCTTCAGCGCAGCACCACCAACACCAGTAGAGCAGCGAAACCGGGAGCTATCCAGGAACGGCCCGGGGACAGCGCGGACACTCCCCGGTGAAAAGAGCACAGTCTCCGGGCAGGAAATGTTTGAACGGGCAGGTGGAAGGCTGAATTCCTCCGGGCTCCAAAGAGATGTCTGGTTCTGCGTCCGTGTTACCTTTAGCACATGCAGCACTGGTGGCTCAGACCGCTCCCCTCCCTCTCTCGCTCTCTCGCTCGCTCGCCCGCTCTAGGCTGACATCAGTGGGGGTCCGTGAGGGGGGACTGCGCTGCTCGTTTTGCCGGTAGCAGCGACTGTGCGGTGGTGATGACAGTGATGTATCCAGGCTGTGTGAGGGAGGAGAGTGAGACAGCCCCTCCTCCTCTCTCTCTCCCTCTCTTTTACTCGCTCACTCACTTTTCCCTTCGATCGCTCTCTCTCTCTCCCTCTCTCTTGTACACACTACACTGAGCACTGCAAATAATGAAACTATACAGTATAGCCTTCATTTGATGCACAAGAAGAATCAAAACTTAGCATTTTTTTACTTCTGGCTGTCAGGATTTATTTTGGTCTTTGCTTATAATTTTTGCTTTATCATTATAAGAATTTTATTTATTATTATTTATTTTTAATAGGTGGGTGTATTTCGTAGATGAAACCTGAAAAACGAACAAAAATCACATCGTTTCTGATGTCAAAGTAACGCTCATAAGCACAGCTGTCAAAATTCACAAGAAACTTTTCATAAAAAAGAAGCTCAAAGATGCTGCTATAAAGAAGCAGACTTGGCAACTCTGTATTTTAAAGAAATGGTCAGCTCATGTCAATGCTGTGTGCTCTCAGTGGTGCTGATAAAGAAGAGCCACAGACTGTGAAATGATGGGCCAAAGTGGGAACAACAAGACTGATTGCATGAAATCTTAGGTTTTTAATATTGAGAAGTGTTAGGAGCAACAACAGGATTGGAGCTATTGATCTAGTGCAGTGGTTCCCAACCTGGGGACGCCCCCCTGAGATTCCAGGGGGTCCCCAGAGCTTTGTCTGGTCAGAGAGTCAAGTTCTAAAAGTAGTTATAAGTGAAACTTAGTTTGTATAAAACACAAATCTAAGCACCAAAACACCACAAAAGTTGTTTATTTGGCTGAAATCCATGTTTTAAATTCTAGTTTTCATCATACAGTAACAATTTAGAGGCCACCGGTTTAAACAGGGGGGGCTCGACAAGTCTCTCGTTCCGTCGGGGGGGCTTCGAGGAAAAAAGGTTGGGAACCACTGATCTAGTGGACTGTCAGCGCCAGCACTAGTCTTGAAATTTTTTTGCCATTGTCCCACAATAAAGTTTTTTCTAGCTGCATTTTAAATTGTGATATTATGGTGTGTTATATTCAGATCCTGTAGCCTACGCTCATCAACTTGTGTATGAAGTATCTGTCTCAGAGATTAAGACTTTGTTAAACATGGGGACTTGATTATTATGTCTCCTTACCCTGCAGGCCTACAGCAGCTGCTCTTGAGAATTTGTTCGATCTACGGCAGAGAGCAATATCACATCAGTTTTAATACTACTCTAATCAAATCAAATCAAATTTTGATTTAATCCAAAGACTGTATTATAAAATGTATGCACAAGCGAATAGGCCCTTCACGGAAATTTCACAAGAGCACAAAAATGTCCAAACCAGTTTGCATATAATAATGCAGTTTTATTGAAAGTCAGGATGAGTGCCACTTTGTTCTTTGTTCAAAATAATATCCCCACGTTGGATGCAGTGATTCTGAACTTTGTGTATATGTTTGTGAAGCACGTTGAGGTCTCACATAATGACTTTATAAATATTGTAACAAACACATTTAACTCTGAGCTCTGGAGGCACTGCAGAGACTGCTTATATGGACTCTAATTTATTCTTCTGCTTTTGGCTTGTCTATTTTTTAACTGTTTATGGACCTAGAGTCTGAAATTAAGTTTGATTGATTGGTACAGCAGTACTCACTTTAACACTTGTTCACAGAAGCCTGTAGAGTTCTGAATCAGCGCACACATGGATAAAACAAACTGCTGGAACATGACCACTGACGCCAAGCACAACCAGTATTTAGAACTTTGGATGGTCCCTTCCATCTTGGGACACTCCTCGAGAACACATGTTTTGGTTGGTAGAAAAAAAACAACACCCAGACAGAACTAGAACTCCACACAGAAAGCCAGTGCAGTTTGAGAGTCAAGCCAATACTTTCTTGTTGTGGGGTAAAAGTGATAACCACTCTGCCACAGTTCCAAGCAAACCATACAACTCAACTGGAACTAAACAAAACAATGCTTTCACCTCCAAGATCTAAAAGTTTTCCCAAAATAATGAAACTCTTACAGTTAAGTAACTAGCTTGGTTATGATGTCTTTTTGAACTGTATTCTTCATATGTTTTCCTTGCCTATCTTATAGTTGCTGTCATGTACAATAAATATCTTCATTAACTAATATTGTGGTAAAAGGAGGTAAACTGGTCCTGTACAAGGTCTATTTACTGCATATAGCAAGACACACAAAACACTTCACATTAAGGATCCACTCACCCACTGCACAGCCACTGAAAGAAGATGAATTAAGTGTGTCCCGACCGCTATCTGCACACACGGTTTGTGCCAATGCGTAAGAGGTTTCTTCATACACGTATTAAAAGATGGTCACGTATCATATAGAGTATTCATTCACACATTCTAATACAAGTTTTCTTACATTCATGTGAGGAAAGAGAAGAAGCTTCAGGTTGACATGTCTAAACTGATCCTGATTTCTTGCAGTGTCTCATCTCAAAAAGTTCAGCTCATGTATTTTCGTTGGTTATGTAACTAAAGAAAATTAGTTTAAAAAAAAAAAAACATTCTGGAAAAATCTGCCATGTTTTGCCCCACACACGTCTGTTGCTATAGCTACAGAAGTACGCCGACATCACCCTCTGCTGGATAGAATACGAGATGCAAGTATCGACATAAACACACTCACAAATGAAACATGAAATGAAACAAGCACAAAATATGTATGTACACTTTTGACTTTGAAAAAAAAAAAAAAAAAAAAAAACAATAAGGAAAAAAAGTGTGTTTTTTGTATACTAAAAAAAACCTTATGTAACCTTTGTGTTTCAGTCAGTTATGGACAAAAGACTATTACAAACCCCATCGAACAGACAAATTGAGTGAAAACAAGTGAAATGTTTAGTGAAATTTTAAATTCTACACATGCTCACTGTTTTACAAAAAAAAAAACTGTTACTTTAAAGAGAAACTAACCACAGATTCAATTTTTTTCACTATCAAACTGTGTGTTTGGGGTTAAAATTGAATGATCTACCGTTTTCAGGCCTTTTTAGACTTTTTTTTTTTTTTTTGCAAACTTGCTCATTTTGCTGTTATGTGTGCAAAAACCACAATGGTCAGTGCATTTTCAGTTCACGCCGACGTCACATCAAGTTGACGCCAAAGCCAAATCGCGGCTTGGTAAGCAGGTGGGGCGAGCTTCAAACGTGCGCAGGTTCGAAACTTGTCTTGGTGTTTCTTTTTTCTCACTTTCAGTTTTAGAAAACACTAACAGCATAAGCTCATGTGCTTCTGCAGGCTAAGTTAGGAAAAAAGGGTTAGGTCTTGATGTCCAAATGAGCAACTAGACCTAGTGCTGCACAGGATCAGGATCGCCCCGACACAAGATTGCTGTCTATATTTGATGGTGTCAATCGTCGTCTGTTCACCCCCACTGGGCATCTCTTAAAAGGCCTCCGAGTGTCTGAGGTGCAGTTGTGGTCAGAGTAAGTCTCTGACCACGTGTTTAGCCTCACTTCAAACAGTACTGCTCGTATACAACACGAAAATACATTTGTCAAACGTAGCTTATTATGACAACTTAAAATGACTGACCTGAGCAGGACAGCTGCCTTCTCCAGCCCAGACAGTCCAGACCTGTGGGCGTGCTCTGAGACCAGCAGTGTGCCCTGAGCGGAGTCTCTCTGAAGGGGTCCATGTGGTCCTGGGCCGGTCCGGAAGGCGCCTGGGGGAGGAACGAGGGACAGAGATTAGAATTTGGATCACACACCTCGTCATGGATGTGTCCCCATCAGGATAAAGATGACAGAAAAACAATGGAAAGTGTCAAGGAAGTGAAAAGACCAAAGAAGTTCTAAGGAGAGAATCAGCAACCTTGTGGAACACCTGCTTGGGTTTGTAATAGTTTAGTTATCTTTATCCAAACAGCTCATTGAAAACTGACTGTGAACATTTGCAAAGCTCAGAATGTTCCTCTCCACCTTGTGATGTCATTACGTGATAGTTTTAAAGTTTAAGATAGATGTGTGAATCCAGTTTTGTTAAAAGATTAGGAAAATGAGCGAGTAAAGAAAACTACACAAAAGCAGATTTGAGCAGAAGCAGCGTGGACAGGAGAAGTCGGAGTGAGCAGACGATGAGGCGGAGGTCAAAGGTCACATCCTTACTTTGTCCAAACCCTGAGCCAGCCTAGAACTGAAGTGGCCCAGGCCTGCTTTAGACACTTTGTTCTTGGATCTCCTCAGCTCTTCGATCCAGAGGTCGTCCACGCTCCTCCTCCTCTGGGTCTGGCGGGGCGGGTTTGGGGTGCTCTGCGGGGTGCTCTGAGGGGTACTCCGCAGGGTACTGTGTGAGCTCTCAGTCCGGTTCTGAACGCACCACACAGGGTTAGCAGTTAGCCACAGTTAGCCACACTTTAGTCACAAGCAGGACGTTGTGGTAGGCCGCACAAAGCCATTCACTCAAGTTAGTTCTTCTGAATATTTAATAGTTTTAGACTGATCTAGTGAAAACTCCATAGAAATGAACTGAACACCGTAAGTACAGAAGATAGCTATTTTGAATACAAACAAGTCGACTGACATTCTGTGGCAATTGTAATCTGATATTCAGACATGGGGCTCATTTGCAAAAGATTTCTTAGACAATGTCCACTTTAAGAAAACAACACATTGCCTGACACACAGTGTGTTTTTATGCAATCATATTCCTTTTAACGCCAATATTTACATGTTTATTTATATCAAAATGCATGTACGTATATCTGCCAACACCCACTACACGTCCACAGGCTTTATGAAGAGCAGGTAACACTACAGTAGAGCACAGGGCAGAGAAAGAACCAAGAACACTATGATCATATTACTGCTGCTGTAATCAGGACTGTACATAGAAATGTGAAAACAGCAAGGTCCAAATTTAAATGTAATTGGCCAATTTTAAAATAGTAAGTTATCATTTCACCAGCTCTGATATTGGGACCGTTGTAAATAACAGCTACACTTGCAACATATCAAATACAACTACATTACAATGGGTTATCATTATAGAACCAACGCATACTCTTGTATCATAGTATCATGTTTTTGTAAACTGAGTCTAATCAAATCTAGTCCGATTATTTTCAAATGAATATTACTATTTTTACAGCTTAATTGATTTATGCTTTACATTGCTTTTTATAGAAACACCCCATCCACACACTCCCCTAAAAAAAAACAAAAAAAAAAAAAAACATATTAAATTGATGCAGCAAAGGTTGGTCTAGGAAATTACAAAGTGCATTTTTAGCACTTCGGAAAGTAACCGAATAAACGTGCTGTAGCTGCAAATGGCCAATAGAGGGAGCCACCCCCTAACTTCAGATTTAGAGAAGCACTGAGGGATTGAGCGAAAACAAGTGTTGACAAACATTGGACTTGGAATTACTCAACCACATGCCACAGCAAGAACAACTTTTCACTTTTACTCACTTCATATAAGTTCAGTAAACATAAATACTCTTGTAAAAATGTATCAGCCACCTTCATTCTTTCTTTCTCTCTCTTTCTCTCTATTTCCATGACCAGAATATTAGCAATATCATCAGTCTAAAGCTGATTTAAGAAGTCATCGTAAAGATAGTTTTTTTTTTTCTTTTCTAAAATATTTTTTGAACCGTATAAGTCACTAATGTTAAATTTTACACTTTTGTATTGATGGTGTTGGCTGCTACCTTGGCCAGGTCTCTTTTGCAAAAGACGTTTTGAATCTCAATGGGACTTCCTGGTTAAATAAAGAGAAATAAAAAACAATGAAATTAAAATACAAAAAAAAACTATTAGACTTTTTGGAATTATAGTATCGCTGCTTCACCTTCCGGTTAATTTGCAAAACATGTTCTAAATCTATGCTAGTGAACCAAAAAACCCCTGAATGGGAAATTAATGGAAACATTTAAATACACAATTCTCTTTTGTTTTGTTTTTTAATATTAGGTACCTCTGCTTTGCTTCTAAATGTAACAAACTTTTTGTCACTTTAGCAAGACTGAGTTCATAAAGCTGGTCACTTACACATTTGATTGTAATGTAATGTGAAAAAAAAGTAGGTAATTGTGAATAATTTGCTTTGGTGACTGCAAGCAAATGTTTAGGTTTTACATTTATTTACAAAATCTGGACAAGATTAGATTTAAAAATAGGTAAGTTGTTAAAATTTAAAGCTCTGGGAATGCAAGGCTAACAACTGTGTATTTTAGAAAGAAAACAACTCCTCCCACAGCCCATTCTTACCTCCAACTGTCCGGTGGATCCCAGGGCGTACAGGCTGATGTGCGACTGGCTGTCCGCCTCCTGCGCTCCGAGGTGACTTCCCACGGGGCTGCTGGACGGCTTCACGCTCTTGGGCCTCTCCGGAGCATCCAGCAGTCCCTCCACACTGACCGCCTGCCCCAGCCCGCCGCAGAACAAAGCTCTGGGGAACAGGGAGGGTACCGGAAGGCTCTGCGCTGGGCTGCGGGCCTGGGGCTGTTTGGTTTAGGACTCATGGGCCGCACGGGGATCTCTGTGGGGGCCTCCGCTGAATGCGCTCTGCCCACAATGGCAAATGCTGATAGGTAGGAATTGAGTGCGAGGCAGGGCTGGTGGGCGTAGACTGGGGCCTCACTGACATGCTTGTACCGGTCTGCGCGCACCTCCGTCTCTGCCCCTCAGAGAGACAACCCTGAGGGACCTCCACGGCAGACGGAACCCCGCGTTTAGAGATAGGATCTGTGTGGCAGATTCGCTCATTCACTGCACTAGTGTCCGTTGCGGTACCGTTTGGCACAGAAAGAGTCCGTTTGAGACCTTCCGGCTTCTTCAACCTTCTCCAGGGCTGCTTCAACTCAGCTCCATCGACTTCCGAATCACAGCCCTGCTCCAAGTTTTCCCGTTCTACGTTCCGAGCTTCGAACAAACTCGAGAGAGAGCGGTGGGCTTGGGCAAAACGCATACGCAAGTTCAGGCTTTCGTTGATTTTGGATCTTTTCTCGGAGTGTCCGTTTGGCCCATGCAGGCGTTTGAGAAGAGGAGAACCATGGCTGATGTCTGCAGGTCGCTGAATAGATGTTTCCAAACATCCAGAGTTATCTTTGACATTTTCCTTATCGTTATTGTTTCCAGGTGTAAAAACGTCTTCACTTGAATGATCAGAAAGTTGGGCGTCATCAGAAGACTCCTCGCTGATGCTGCTTTTTGAGTTCTTGCCTCTCTTAAACGACGGGATCTTGGAGAAAACTGAGAACCTAGAATGGATTTTGCTTTTTTTGTGAGCTTTGTCGAGTCGAACGTCCAAATCGTCGGTACTGGCAGAAAACATCTCACAGACGGTTACGGGACGGCAGTGCTTTTGAGAATACGTTCGTAGAAGAGGCTGCGGTCCTTCCTCGGAAAAGCTTGGACAAATTTCTCGTGCGCGATCTTGGATTTCTCCCGGATGCATTTCTAAATCTTTCATGTGGTTTTCGGTCAGTTGTTCCGTTTCCAAAATGGGTTCCAGGCTTGTGACGGCGAGTAGACTCCCTTCAGGATGAGAGAAGCGCAGAACTCTTAACTCTGGCTGGTCAGCCGCCAACTTCAAACAATGACCATTTTGACAGTCGGTTTTCGAAGTGATTTCTGCGTTGTGACGCATCAAACTGCATCCTATTGATACATCACTGCTGGATTCAAGTTTCAAAGCATCTTTGTTGTTGTTTGTGTCCGAGATAGAAGTGGTTGATGCTAGCTTAGCATTGCTACAGTTAGAGTTATGTTCAATGGACTCTTTGCATTGTGGCACGCAAGATTGTTTGTTGTTCGAAATGACATTTGTGTTTATTTTAGGGCTAGAAATCCTCTTTTGTGTATTGTTGCATATATGAGCAGGTTTTATCAATTCAGGTAATAAGCTGCCATGTTCACCGCTAGTTTGATCGACTGCATTTTGATTTAAACTAGAAACGTCCAACTTTTCTTTCAAGTTTGTGAGTTCTATCAATTTATCCGTGCCTTTTATAGAATTGAAAAAGTTGCCATTTGTAGAAATATCTGAAAACAGGCTGCATTTGCAAGATCTGATGTCTAACTGTTCCTGTGCATGTTGGCATTTTTGCAAATTCTCGCCACAATTTTCTGCAAAATCACGTGTAGGGATTCTAGTGAAAGCATTTTGCAATTCTTGTTTGTGATTCGTTAAAGAAGTGTCACAAAACAAATTCTCTGTACCATTTTTGCTCTGACTGTGTGCCTCTTCCAACTCATTGTCCGTAAAGTAACGATGAGAAAGACTGTCAACATTATTCTCTGGTAATTTCTCACCACACTCTGCCTGATCTGCATCGCCACTAGCTAGTCTCCCTTCCTTTCCTTTGCTGAATGAAATGCCCTGCGCAAACGTAATCGAAGAGGCGATCTCATTGACAGTCCCCGGTCGCTTGCTCTTCTCCGTTACACCCTCGCCATTCGACACCCTTGCCTGGTCCCGCGCTGGCTTTGTTCCACGTGGACAGACCTGCGAGGGGTTCTCTGACACCAGTCCGCCGGGGTTTCCCTCCCTCTGAACTCGGTTAGCATCCACCGAACTCAGCTTTGCGCCAATCCCGAGGTCGAGTTTCTCGGTTGTGTCATCTACCTTCGAGACAGCAAAGTTGTTAGCGTTTTTGCATTCTAACTTAGCGTCTTTTATGTGAGTTGTATAGATGGGATTTGAAAGAGCTAAGCGTGCTAAGCCATCTTCGTGCGATGGATAATTTGTTTGACCGGATCGTGTGTCGTCTTGGAAGAACTCAACGTCTATCGAGAACGAATCGGGAGATTGGATAAACGTAGAAGAGTTCGTTTTAGGTTCAGAAATGCTGGATAATTCAAAAGTCGGGGGTTGTAAACTGTTTCTGTTCTCATGTAGACGACTTGTACATGATTCTATCTCCACAGAACACAACTCGGCAGCCCGAGCAGATAATTCCGGGTCTACGTCGGGAGTTCGTCTTCTCTTGCAGCCGCTGTGCTCCGTCTCACTGGTGTCTCGATGCTGGAGGTAGTCTTTGGCCGTGACGGACTCCCTCTTGCGGGGTTTGCTAGGACAGGGGTTATAGCTCAGGTAAGATCGATCCCCAGTAACGTAAGGGTTTTGAGTCCCTTCGTCAGAGCCCCTCCTGCGGTCCCGCTCCACACAGTCCGACCCCAGGACCCCAGCCTCCAGGGACAGGCTGGAACACAGGTGGACCGACCCCTCCAATGACTGTCGAGCCTGGGGAGACAGATAAGAGAGGAGAGGGTTAGTTTCAAGTCTTGGATGTGTAACGATTGAGTGAACTTCCATTCTTTCCTTTGCTATTGCTAATCATTTTAAGCAAATAGGGCGAGGGTTCCCACAGTTTTCAGTCTAGAAACACCTAAACAGCGATGCAACCAAACAGCGATGCAACCACGTTGTGATCCTTAAAGCTAAATTCAATAGACGTTAGAAGTTAGAAAACCAATAAAAATTTACTCTAAAAATTTACCAATAACATGCATTAGGGTAATATCCTCCAGCTACGGTAGTCCTGACCAAGCCTAGCAATAACATCTGGAGATGGGTCCCCGAGCGCTGCACTGTGGCGATCACTGCTCCTGAGGAGATGCTCCAGAGGCATTGAAGGATGGGTCAAATGCAGAGAACAAATTTCCCTACGGGGACAATAAAGTGTACCTTAACCTTAACCTTAACCTTAACCTTACTCAAAATGCATTTATTTTAGAAGTTATCTGCTTCCTATGACCAAAATTCACCCAAACATGCTGCATTCAGTTAAAAAAGTAAATGCGAAGTCATATTGTAAAATTACATCTTGAAATCAACCATTAGAATTGGCAAATTATCATGAGACCCTCAGATATAGCCCCCAAGTTCAGAACCACTGCTCAAGGGTTCCCAAACTTTCCAGACTGGGACCCCCAAAAGAGCCATTCAAACTGGAAAAGCATTAAGACTGGGTTAAAATGTATATACTTTAGTTTTATATGGCTCTATTTGACTAAAATTCACCCAAACATTGCTGTTTTCAGGTAAAAAACAGACAAAATACCAAGTCATAATTGGATAAATACATTTTGAAAACTTCTCGCGACCCCCGGGGTGTCCCAACCCCACTTTGGGAACTACACAGTTAAGATCATCACATTTAAGATTTGGCTAAATATTCTAAACATTTGATCCCAGACTATCCATTTTTCTTTAAAAATGAGAATGTACTTAATGTTTGTAAATGATGGAAGTTGCCTAACAACCATGCAACAAATGAGACCAAAGCACCTTTAATGTGACAATAAATGTGTGTCTTGTGAAAAAAAAAAAGTTAAATATTCTTATCTTCCTATGTCACCGGTTTGGAACTCTGCTTTTCTTACTGTTATTTTCAACTTTTTCTTTCCAAACTTGTTCTTGACTTACGTAAAGCATTTTTTTTTTAATTATTATTATTATTGTAAACTCTTAAAAACTTGTCATAAGAGCTGTTTCTCTTCACCTGCAGCGTTTGGTCTTACTGAGTTAACCCAACAGAGAGAGTTTCTATTACATAACATGTTTACACCTCCTCTGGACAGCCGACTGTCACTTCAATAACCCTGGCTATAACTCACATTGTCGTTTTCATCCAACACACAGAAAGTTCTTGTGAAGTGATAATCTAACCTTTGCAGAGCTGTACAAATCAAATCTCTCTTGCTAAAAAAAAAAGTCTGGACATGAACTTCACTTTCACATCAAATCAATCTTTCGCTGACATGCCCACAGTCCTCCACAGCCCTGACATTACTCACTCGGAGCTGCGTCCACGTGTGCAGCAGCAGAGTGTAGATCTGAGCGGACAACCAGCTCAGCGCGGCCCCCATGTTTCCCCAGGGACCCCGGCTCACAGACATGCCCCGGGACGCTGCTCCATCCCCGGGCTACACTCCTCCAGATTCCTCTTTCCTCCGGTCCATGCTCTCTTCACACAAATGTACACAAACTCTGCCACCGAGCGAGAGAGAGAGCGCCGCGTGTCAGCGTCTGAGCGCGCCGCCGCTAATCCGGTTTTAAAACAGCATGGACGCAGTGATCTCCGCGCCACAGCCAGGAGCGGGACTAAAGAAGGAGGCTATAAATAACTGCAGGAGTTCAGCGGAGACAAGCAGATCTTTACCTGGAGAGTTATGGACAGCCTGGCTCTGTTATTGGTCATATTGATTTACTGTTATTAAGACAAGAAAAACGACACTTACATCTAAATTTTGGCTAAGCATGCTGGCTTGTTTTCACCCAGCTTGGCGATTTAGATGACATTTCATAGTTTTTTGATCAGTAATAAGTAAGTACAGTGTAAAGATATATATATATATATATATATATACATATATATATATACGGCCAATAAGTTAAATTAACTTTTGTGTTGATGTAACTTGACAATGTGAGTCAGAGTTTGTTTAAAACTTTTAAGTTTCTCAAAGAGAGAGAGAGAGAAAGAGAAAGAGAGAGACAAGAGAAAGGGGAGAGAGAGACAGAGAGATAGATGGGAGAGGAGAGAGGTAGGCGGGGAGAGAGAGAGAAAGAGATAAAGAGTGAGAAAGGGGAGGGGAGAGAAAGAGGCGTGGAGGGAGGGAAAGAGAGAGAGAAAGTGAGAGAGGAAAAAGAGAAGGGAGGGAGAGAGACAGAAGGGAGAGGAGAGAGATGGGAGAGGAAAGAGAGACACAAACATAGAGAGACAGAGAGAGAAAGGCATAGAGGGAGGGAGAGAAAGAGAGTGGTAGAGAAGAGAGAGAAACGAGAGAAAGTGACAGAGAGAGAAGGGAGAGGAGAAAGAGAGAGAGGTAGAGGACAGAGAGAAAGACAGAGAAAGAAGGAGAAGGAGAGAGATAAAGAGTGAGAAAGGAGAGACGGGAGAGAGAGAAAGACAGAGAGAAAGAGGCAGGGGGGAGAGAGAGAGAGTGGTAGAGGAGAGAGACAGATAAAAAGTGAGAGAGAGAGAGAGAGAGAGAGAGAGACAGAAAGAGAGAATTAGAGAGGAGGAGAGAAAGAGACAAGGATGAAGGGAGAGAAAAGAAAGAGAGAGATAAAGAGTGAGAGAGAGAGAGAGAGAGAGGAGAGAGAGAGAGAGAGAGAGGACCCCTTTCATTCTCTGCACTGGTGTTATAATACAATTGCGTTATTAAACCTAAAGCTAGGACTGGGCGATATATCGATATTTACAATATATCGATATAATTTTAAACACTAAATGAATTTTGACATATCGTATATATCGATAATGCTGCGTATTTAATTTGGCATTCACCAGTTTGCGTCTCTGTCTCTCGAAGGCGGCACCGAGGGGGGCTTTGTAAGCAAAAAACGGACTGGTTCAGTTATCTGGAGGTACTTTGGATTAAAACCATCTGATGCACAACAAAATACTGTTTTCTGCCGTGAATGTCATAAAGAAATACCGGCTAAAGGTTCGAGCTAACTGTTTATGACGTGTAACGTAGCTCGCGCTTTTATGCTTGTGCACGCATTACGACTTTTTGCAATTGAGAATCAAATCTAACGACTGAATAGAGCAGAATGTAAGCTTTCAAAAGAGGTATAGCATGTCCATATTGTCCAACGCGTGGCCGTGGTGACAGAAGGAAAACTCGATGTTTATGATATGTAGCGGCTAAAGTAGCTCAGTGTAGCTGGCGCTTCTATGTTTGTGCTCGCATTGGGACTTATTGCAATTGATAAACAAATGTAGCGAGTGAACAGTGCAGAATGTAAGCTTTTAAAAGAGGTATAGCATGTCCATATTGGCTAAAGTGTGGCCGTGGTGACAGAAGGAAAACTCACTGTTGTGCTAAAGGGGCTAATGCTAATGCTAAAGGGGCTAATGCTAAGGGCCGCGGAGGAGCGCAGATGAGAAAGGAGACGCAGCAAAAGTCACACTGCGCTTCTAAATAAATAAGGAATATTTTATTCTAATGCATTTTGGAGAGATTTACAACTGTCTAACAAATAATAATGTTAGTGTGTAACTAGTGGCTACAAGGCATGCTTTTATAAAAGAGAAGTCAGCATGTTTACTTATGGCTGAAGGTGTTTAATGTATGTTCCACATTGAGCTACAACTGTCAGTTTGCACAGATCTTAAAATGGCAAGGCAAGGCACTTTTAAATGAATGAAAATCTACCTGGTTGAACGAGCAAGATTTTTGCAGCCCTACCTATAGCCAATCGTGGATGAAAAAGTAATTATAGTTGACTTTATTACATTTGTGTGGTTATATCCATCAAACACACTGTGTCTTCAAGATAGTATAATAGACACTGTAATAATTAAATAATGATCAATGTTATCTAGTATTTAAGAACCACTGGACTAAAACATTCCCAGTACAGCTGCGTGCTCAACTGGGAGTTTTCTCTTCAATAAAGAATCAACTCTTTGCACAACATTTGGTCAAAGGACAGTTCAAAGTGTCTAAACTCTTTTAAACATTCATGTGGAGTACGACTCTGGGTTTGGCTCAAGAGCACTCGTGTGTGAGAGTAAACAGGAGGAACTGTGGGCCTGAGTCCAAGAGCCTCTGCTGCGCTGTGATTGGACAAAACAAGCCCCGTTCTCCAGCTCGAGTGGACTCCATTCACTCCGTCTGAAGGATCTGGAGTCAGGCTTTGTGACGGCTGCACTGCAAACATGTTAGAAGTCCGGCAAAGACAAAACGACTTCAAGCACAGGAAGAGAACCAAGTCAAGTCATATACTGTAGGACGTGTGACAAATCTTAACCAAGCTCCAGACCTAAACTTATCCATTTTAGTAACTTACCCGTTACATTCAAAGAAAATGTCGCCACTTGGCATCAACCAAAATGTATGGTTATTTTATATTTTGGCTTTTCGCAACATATTAACATATTAAAAAATATATTTATATATAAAACAATATTTAAGTTACAAACAGGACAAGACAAGACACACTAGCTCTCTCATACACCTCTCCACACTCCTGCCAATGTACAGAAAACACACATTATATTCATATTAACCATGCTACTATTATTGCAATGGTACAAAAGAAACCTCAAAGAGTGAATGTGTGATCAATTCGCACTCAAAAATAATATAATAGAACTAGAAACACTGACAAGGAGTTTTAAGATAAATAGATAAAGACGACTTAAATAAAACAAAAGATGTAAAGGATCTTGAGTATGTGGGGAACTTGTTCCAGTCTGAAGGAGCTTTGAACTGAAAGGCCCTGCGTCCGAACTCTTTGTAGATTCGTGGCACAGTCAGAGTAAGACAATAGGTGCTTCTCAGTGAATAAGAAGATGTTACTGGATTTAAATATTTTATTTTATTTTATTTTTTTCATTTTCTACCGCTGGTCACCCTGACAGTGGCCAACATGCCGCAGGGTTAGACAGACAACCATTCACTCTCTCATTCACTCACTAAGGGAAATTTACAGTGATGCTCACTTAACCTAAACATACATGTTGAGGTGGGAGGAAACCGGAGAAAACCCACGATGACACGGGAGAACATGCAAACTCCACCCAGAGAGATCATGAGATGTTGATATGGTCCTTGTTGGGAAGCCAGAGCTCTAACCACTCTGCTACCGTGCACCTCAGGATTTAAATATTGTTTGAGGTAATATGGACAGTAAAAGTAAATGCATTTGAAGATGAACAGAGTCCAGTGAAATTCACATCTTTTAGATGGATCAACTTGTTCTCATGGATTGCGTAAAAAACCACACCATGACAAATTGCGTGTCATGACGACGCCCTCTGCCTGTTTTGGCGTGCAATTACACGCTCGTTTTTTCTGGCGTGGTCTGGACACGCCTAGTGGTTGACTTTGACAAACACGAGGTTTTTCAAGGGATTAACGGCTAAATTTAGGTCTGAAGTTACAAAAATGGATAAGTTTAGATCTTAGGCTTGGAGTTGGTTAAGGTTAGTAGAATTGTGTTAGTTTTCATGAATAACAACACGTCATAACATTCACCATTGAAATGAACTGGGATAGAAACGCGTCAAATACACACGCACAAAATAGAAGTTGTGTTCATATGACACACTGTTTATAATAGCGTGGTATTGACATGTTTATCCATGAGAACAGGCTGGATGGATATAGTCAGTTGAATTTTTCAAACAAAACACAATGTTTGATATGGACATTTAAGAATAAATCTACAAAGACAATTAAAAAGAACATTCAGTGGTTTCAGATCTGATGCATAGGTGTTGTGATAAATTGTGTATATCTCTGTTTTCTTTGAAGAATGTTGAATTACACCAGGAGTGTCCAAACTTGTTTTCACATTTTGAAGCTTAGATAGAGCGAATGGTCATTTGACCTCATTTTGATAAACCACCAAGGTGCCCTGTGTAACTTTTTGACCAAAAATAGACTTGAACAAATGCACGTTTATGTCATTTCTCTGTCTTTGTTGAGTTAAATAAATTTAAAAAAAAAACAGTGTTTTCACTTTGCACTGTCAAAATGGACTGTTGTTTGATCTAGGAGGACCTCTTGTATTTTCATGGACAAGCTGTTCCTTTAGCTGTTATTTAAAACATATCCCCATTCAAAATGTACCAAAGTATAGAAAGGTAAAGTTTTCTTTGTGGAGTTGACTTTTCACCTCCAGACACAGTTACACAGTGCAGCTTGAACAAGGCACTAAACATTCATTTAAGGTTTCAAAAGCATCAAAATGTTTGTTATTTCCACTATAACAGACAAATTGCTCAAATTTGATGGTACAATCCAGACTTTTTGTAATGTGGGTCAAACTAGTAAGAAGTCTGAGGGCCACAAAAAATGGTCCAAGGGCCGAATTTAGCCCCTGGTCTGCAGTTTGGACATGCCTGAATTACACAGATCAGTTCCAGTTTCAGTAAAGTTTATACAAAAAAAAAGGCAGATGTTATGTGCACCAAATAAACATTGTTGTAGATTTAAAATGACAAATATTGGTGCAGCAAATGTCGGTTTGTCACAGCAAGAAGTGACCAACTATGTGCATTGTTTAAAAAAAAAAATGAAATGCAAGAATATCTATCATCTTCACTGTTTCTCTCTGTCCTCTTCAGCCAATCAGAGAGCAGCTCGCTTCTAATCTCCGGCTCCATTCACAGTTTTTTTCTTTGGCTAATTACTGCTGCGTTAAAGCGGCTTAAGAGATCAGACCTCGGACACATCACAACAAGGAAGTGCTGGAGCTCTCTCAGCCAATCACAGACAAGCTTCAATGAGTGCGGCTTTCAGGCAAACGGTTCCTTCCTGTCTTCTGTTATTGGAATCAAGGCATTTTCAGGTTTCGTAAAAGTCACGTTTCACTAAACACTAAAACAAATGTGTAGTTTGTACTTTGTATGGACAGAGATTAAAAAGAAAAAAGGTTTTAAGTTAATAATGACAGACAGCAAGTGCCCTCAAGTGGTGGCTAACGTGTATTACATAGACACGGCAAGGAGAGAGGAGACAAGGAGAGAGGAGACAAGGAAGGAGAGAGGAGACACAGCAAGGAGAGAGGAGACGAGGAGAGAGGAGACACAGTGAGGAGAGAGGAGACAAGGAGAGAGGAGACAAGGAGAGAGGAGACATAGTGAGGAGAGAGGAGACAAGGAGAGAGGAGACAAGGAGAGACGAGACATAGTGAGGAGAGAGGAGACACAGCAAGGAGAGAGGAGACAAGGAGAGAGGAGACACAGCAAGGAGAGAGGAGACAAGGAGAGAGGAGACACAGTGAGGAGAGAGGAGACACAGCAAGGAGAGAGGAGACAAGGAGAGAGGAGACACAGTGAGGAGAGAGGAGACAAGGAGAGAGGAGACAAGGAGAAAGGAGACATAGTGAGGAGAGAGGAGACAAGTAGAGAGGAGACAAGGAGAGAGGAGACATAGTGAGGAGAGAGGAGACACAGCAAGGAGAGGAGACAGGAAGGAGGAGCACGCAGGAGGAGGAGACACAGGGAGAGAGGAGACAAGGAGAAGGAGAGAGGAGACACAGTGAGGAGAGAGGAGACAAGGAAAGAGGAGAAAAAAAAAAAAAAAAAAGACACAGCAAGGAGAGACGAGACGAGGAAGGAGAGAGGAGACACAGTGAGGAGAGAGGGACAAGGAGAGAGGAGACACAGCGAGGAGAGGAGAAAAGGAGAGAGGAGACAAGGAGAGAGGAGACGAGGAGAGAGGAGACACGGCAAGGAGAGAGGAGACAAGGAGAGAGGAGACATAGTGAGGAGAGAGGAGACACAGGGAGGAGAGAGGAGACATAGTGAGGAGAGAGGAGACACAGTGAGGAGAGAGGAGACATAGTGAGGAGAGAGGAGACACAGCAAGGAGAGAGGAGACACAGTGAGGAGAGAGGAGACACAGCAAGAAGACAGAGGGAGGAGAGAGGAGACACAGTGAGGAGAGAGGAGACACAGCGAGGAGAGAGGAGACACAGCGAGGAGAGAGGAGACATAGTGAGGAGAGAGGAGACACAGTAAGGAGAGAGGAGACACAGTGAGGAGAGAGGAGACACAGTGAGGAAAGAGGAGACGAGGAGAGAGGAGACACAGGGAGGAGAAAAGAGCTGAAGAAGGGAAACGAGGAAAGGAAACACAAACAACGGTGTGTCTGTGATCTCGAGAAGACAACCAAACGCCCAGAATGTGTCAGTCAGATCGAGATCAAACACGTTCTTATTGATTCATGATTTATTATTGTACATGTGAAGGCAGATGACAGGCCACCGCTTAAAATATGTTCTACAGTCAAGTTATATCAACACAAAGATTGAAATTAAATTAACTAATTATTGCAAGCACATTTCTGTAAAATATTGGCAATTTCATCTATTATTAGGCTTATATAAATAGGCTTATATTGTTGCCCAGGGGTGTCGAACTGGGGGGGTAAATGGAGCTAGTTTCCCTGGGGCCCGGAGCAGGAAAAGGCCCCAAAAGCAGGTCATTTTAACTTGGACTTTTTAAATGGACTTTGACCAAAGAAAATCAAATACAGACGAATATTTTTTGGCCAAATTACTCACAAATATAACAGCTAGAGATTATAATATTATAAGCAAGAGTTTGCAGATCTCACTGAACAAACAGCCAGGGTTTGAGGCAAAGGGATTCGTTTAAAAAATATGCAAATTCACAAGCTTTTATGTTCAATATATCACAACTTCTCAATCCAGCAACACTATAAACTGTCAAAATATCCGAAGGTTGTTTTAAGTACCGTAATTTCTGGATTATAAGCCGCTACTTTTTTCACGAGCTTTGAACTATGCGGCTTATAAGGCAATGCAGCAAAATTATAGATTCTCATAGACTTACTACTGACCTACCTACAGTATATGTACTTTATGATTTTTCTTACTTAAATCTAGTGTGTGCGGCTTATATTCAGGTGCGCTCAATAGGGCAGAAATTACAGTATATATATTGAGTGGGGTCCCGCTGCAGACTGCAAGATGGAGGCGTGTCGTTAGATGGACGTGTCGTGAGCACTAGTGTCATGAACAGTCTTTGCACTAGGTGGCGATATTCACTTCAACCCTGTACGATAAAGACGCCAGAGACGATGTCAAATTTGAAACCTCGGTGAATATACTAAAGTTGAATAATTTAATTATTATTTGTACTTTGGGGGCATTTTCACCCAAATTACGTTTAGTATTATTTAATAATATTGCCGGAATTATTAAAAATTGACCTGGAGAATAATGTCTTTATTTTTAATTGCTTTATTTATTACATACTTTTTATTTTGTCTGATTTTACGTGTTTTCCAGTGGTTAGTGTTGATAGTCAGGTCCAGAGGGACAGAGGCAAGGTGGTTGCCATGGTAATAAGTTTATAACTGTTGCTAAACTGGGCCTAAACTGTTATATTTTTTATCTTAACCTTTACCCAAACCTTTTTCCTAACCTTAGCTATCACCCTAACCCTTCTCCTAAACTTACCCGTTAACCTAAACTTAATCATCGTCCCTCTGGTCCCAGATATAACATTTTTCTTGCACCGGAAATGGAGCAGCTTCACTGCCGGTGGAGCTCCACTCCGCGTCGGCTTTTAAAATAGATTTTTTTAAGATGCTTATTTTAAATTACACCTCTGGCTTATATGTCTTTTACCATAGGTTTGGACTTTTTTTGTATGAATACGGTTTGTATATTCGCCAAAATAACGTCATTTCTGTCATAAGGGGGCGTGTCGTGAGGAGGCGTGTCGTTAGACATACTTGTGTATATGTTTAAAACACATTCCATTTTATTCCCATCTTTATACAAGTGAATGCAATGGTTCCAACCAAAAAGTTTTGACACAAATGTCTTATTTTGTAGTTGGTTAAGGCAGCGGTCCCCAACCTTTTTTCTTTTAAGGACCAGTAAAGTCACAAATTTTTTTTCCAGGGACTGGTCGAGCATGGGTAGCGCCGAGAAGAACAATTTAAAATGCAAAAAGAGCTAATATTGTGTACTTTTAGGTCTCTTATTTGCTTGAATTAGCCGTTTATTCGATTAAGTGACACTTTTTTGTCATAATAAAGCACAAAGAAGTAGTGATAGACTATAAAATAAAGATGAAATAAATATTGAAGAATCCTCTGGGGCCGGTAGCCAATGGCTCGCGGACCGGTTTTGGGCCCCGGACCGGTGGTTGGGGACCCCCGGGTTAAGGCACTAGAAAATCTTGATAATAAGCACTATAAAGCATTCAATTTGATCTGCTTACACAGGCATAATCGTAACACATAACATATTTGCGGTTTGCACAGGGACATTCAACTCCAATAGCGACAGCGGATTAAAAATGAAAACACAAGCGTATGGGCCCATCAACAAAGTTTGTACCTGGGGCCCCGAATTTAGTGCTACGCCCCTGTTGTTGCCAACCGGCCTTAAACATGCATGTTTTAAGACGTGAGAGGAGGTCAGAGATACTAACTACAGTAAAAGCAGGATTATTCAAGCATTTGTGAATGGTGGAGCAAACCAACGTAAAACACGACTTTAAATGAATAAATAAATGTAATATGTCAAACGGATAATACAAAAATCATTGCAGTTTCAGTGGAGAACAGCCAGTGTAGTGGAGCTGCTGCCGTTGCTCAGACACAGACCCGGCCCACGCTCAGCTCGGTCAGAATGCACTGGTGGGCGCTGAGCAGAGCCACTCTCGCAGGTCAAAGCTCCGGAGACAGGGGCCTATTGTTGTTCCTCTAGAAATGTAAACCACAGCACGCCCTCGGATCTGGCCCAAAACTAGACCGCTTCAAGACCGGCAGTACTGCTTCAATCTGTCCAGCCAAATGGATTCTCTCGCGACATCTGGGAAGAAATCCATCTGGCCCTATGCACTCGCCTGATTGGTTTGGAGTCTGAACGAGTGGTTTATCGGACCAATCACATTGCAGCAGAGGGGTGAGAGGGTGGGTTTTGTAGGCAAGGATAGGGTGACCAGATTTTCAGAATTAAAAACTTGGATACACTCAATTTTTGTGAACATAGCGAGTAAATAGGAACATTCTTATGAGTTTAGTTAAGTTTTCGCATTCATGTATATTGCATAAAACATCTGTCAGGGCAAATTGATTCATTTTTGTTGTTGTGTTTTAGTTATTTTCAAGCGCAATTTTGTCTAGTTTGAATAAAGAAATAGCAATATATTCCACCCTTCACTGTTGGGAAGTGTCAAAGTGTCAAAAACTGGGACATGTCTTGTGTAAAATTAGGACAAAGCAATGGTTTTGGATGCATTTGCTGGGACATATGACACAGGGATCAAAGTAGGGACTGTCCCAGGTAAAGAGGGACATCTGGTCAGCCTAAGCAAAGACCGCTGCAAGTAGCGCCGGAGTAGAAACATAGATGGCAGCTCCTATGTACATTTTTCTGCATTTACTGATTCTGTTTTAGCAGAATTATTTCCTTTTTGAAAGAAGAGCAGGGGTGTATCCCATGCGCACATTGGAGATGCCATTACAATTCGTTGCTGCGATTGGTTAAGCACAAACTAAGGAAATCCGCACACCCAATCAGCTCAAAGTATTTCATTAAATGTCCCGCCTTTTTCCAAAATGCTTTCAGAAAGTGCAGTTCCGGATGGAATGAGAAAGAACTCAAAATGGATTTCAGAGCGTTCATTTGGCAAGATGCGGTCCACCACTACACTCTAATTTCATTGTTGTTGTTTTTTTATATTTCATGAGTATGTGCTTCGTAATAAACCACACAAATAAAAATGTGTAAAAACAAATATTTGCACATTATGGATTGCCTAACATGATGCACGTACATCATGCATCGAACATCAGATTGGTGCGTTTGGTCGCTGTAAATTACACTTAGAATCTTCTACTATAAGCTTTGTCAATCTAGAATGATTGTGTCTATAAAATGTAATTCATATACATTTCTAAAAGTGTTAAATTCTTTTGTCATTGTTATACCATTTGACCATAACCGCTTACCATGTCTCTATATGTTCTGGCTATCCATGCAAATACAGTATGTCCACATTTGTGTATTTTTTATGGTAGTTCCACCTAGCTTATCTGTCTGCATCGAGAGAAGCACACACAAGTGACATAAAACATTCCAGTTACAGATCAGATGTATGGAGATGTGAGCGTGCAAGAATTCAAAGTACTTTTGAGCAAAAAAAAAAAAAAACACATGGAAGATGTTCTGAAAGATGAAAGGTCCACAACAGTCAGCTCTATTGCTTTGGTCAAAAACAGTCAGTGATGTTTCACCAATGCTACACAATTGTCACTGTTGTGACATTGGATCACAATTGTTAATGGTGCAACACCATTTATCCATAATAGTTGTTACACTATTGATATAATACATATTAGTCAAACTAGTCAATTCCGTTACACCTTTGAGTCACATCTATCAGTGATACACCACTGGCCCTTAACTGTTCGCAATTTTATGCAATCAGTTCATGTTTGTCAGCGCTGTTACGCCAGTAGTTCTTACTTGTTAGTGTTGTTAGACTGTTGGTTTATGTCAGTACGATTATTAGTCATGGTATGTGTTGTACTTTCACATGAACTCTTTCTGTTTTCACACAATGGGTCTATGGGATTTATCAAGCCAGGTGCTAAATTGCGGGTGCAAAGTTAAGAAAAAAAATGTTATTTGCGAGCAATTTATGCAAACTTTAAAACTGGAAGATGTGCATTTAACATTTTACACAAAACAGATATGCACCACCTCAAATTCTGCATCTTTAGTGTCTGTGTGAAAGGAAAATGTCAGCTACGACAAGATTTTGCTCCCCCTAACTTGTTTGCACATGAGCAATTGCTTAATAAATCTGGCCCAAAGTCTCAAACAGTCAACACTGTTACGCCGTTGGTCCATATCAGTCAACGCTGTTACATATCAGTCAAAGCGGTTACACCACTGGTCCATAACTGTCAATGCTGTTACCTATCGGTCAAAACAGTTACATCATTGGTCCATATCAGTCAACGCTGTTACATAATATCGGTCAATGTTGTTACATATCAGTCAAAACTGTTACATCGTTGGTCCATATCGGTCAACGCTGTTACAAATCAGTCAAAGCTGTTACACCACTGGTCCATAACTGTCAATGCTGTTACCTATCGGTCAGAACTGTTACATCATTGGTCCATATCAGTCAACTCTGTTACATCATTGGTCCATATCGGTCAACGCTGTTACATATCAGTCAAAGCTGTTACACCACTGGTCCATAACTGTCCATGCTGTTACCTATCGGTCAGAACTGTTACATCATTGGTCCATATCAGTCAACGCTGTTACATCATTGGTCCATATCAGTCAACGCTGTAACATCATTGGTCCATATCAGTCAACGCTGTTACATCATTGGTCCATATCAGTCAACGCTGTTACATCGTTGGTCCATATCAGTCAACGCTGTTACATCATTGGTCCATATAGATCAACATTGTTACATATCAGTCAAGCTGTTTCACTATTGGTCCATATCAGTCAAAGCTGTTGCACTATTGGTCCATATCATAAGCTGTTACACTATTGGTCCATATCTATAACTTTAAGCATCCCATATTGGTCCAGAACTGTAAGCCCTGCCACATCATTGGTCCAAAACTCAACTTAGTTTCAGAATAAACCGTTGGCCCTAAATTCTCTTTAGTGTCTGTCACACTATTGGTCCAAATCTGTCAACACTGTTACACCATTGGTCCATCACTGTAAGCCTTGCAACAACATTGTTCCAAAACGTTCTGTGTTGCACCACTTTTGTTCCCAAACTATTGATCCAAAGCTGTAGCACCATGTCATGCAATTGAAGCTAAGGAAGTAATCCAGCCCAATAGAGGAGCAAAACATAACAAAAAATAAAATAAAACTACAGATTTCATCCACGTTCTAAATGGCTCTTACTCTGAATCAACCAAATCAAAGCTTTGACTAAACAGTACTTGACCTACCTCTGGTGCAGTGGTCAGCGTGGACAAGAGATTGTTCAGTTTGAGCTGTGTTCTCTCCTCGCTGCCCCCTCTGTGCCCCTCCCATCCCGCTCCAGGACCCCAGACCCCTCGACCCCTCCCTCTCTGCCTGCCTCTGCTGCTGCTGTTGCTGCTGGGACAGGGTAAACGTGATCTGAGCTCTGTCCCGTCCCGTGGGTCTAACCTGATCCCACTGTGAGCTCGCCGGAGGGCTCGGAGACAGTGGAACCGGTCTGCAGCCTCACACTACAGCACTGGGCACACAAAGCATTCGGAACAAAAGACAACCCAGAAGATCTCACAGTTTAACCACACAACAGTCAGAGGTTAGGCACTGAAAACACAGATTACTCATGTTTACATCTGCGTTTAGCTTCCATTAGCTTCTTACAAAAACATAAGCAACAGAGGAGGATTTACTAGAATATGATAGGTTGCACTCCAGTGGGTCTCCAGATACATGTAAATTGTAACAATTACAAATGTCGCCCGAGTTTCTGAGCTCGTGCAAATTGTCCAGAGGAGGTAAGAGGTAAGTCACCATGAAACAAACTGAAAATCAAGAATTGCTGACGTTTAGAATCAAATAAAAAGTTTGGGGAAAGTTTAAAAGAAAGAGACAAATGTTTCATAAGAAATCTGATGGTGTGGATGTGATTGTGAGCGACAGACGCAACAACGTGACGAGGTGCCACATGAACGCCTCCCGTACACTGACTATGAGGCGGGTTCAGTATGAGACACGTCTGAGTTTCTTGTGAAGTGCCTTGTAAACCAGCTCCAGTCCACTGTGGTCAGTATTTGGATTCCTGTGAGAATCGTACTATTACTTACTACTGTGACCTCCGACAAAAATAGACTCTCTACGGATTCTTTCCCCACACACTCGGACGTGTGCTCGCAATGCTCCGAGGTCTGTGTACAAGGATGCATAGGTGTTAAGCACTTTTTAAGTCTTGCAAAAGTTGCATGAGTCCATTGGACTCTTCGTAGAGATTGGACCCCCCTTGTTTAAAATGAGTGCTAGAAAATCTGTGATTTTTTTAATTTTCAAATGACTTTTGCTAACCCTCACCCAAGCCCAATCCTAAACTTAGCTTTTGAATTATGCCTAAACTTAGCCAAATTCATTGTAAACTATTTACCATGGGAAGCTTGGTCACGAAAGCTAGTGAAGGGGTCCAATCTCGACGGGAGTCCAATATCGACACCACAAAGGCACTTTAGTGTGCGGCAGGAGTCACAGCTCAGGTCATTCATGATAAAACAAACCCAAAATACAAGAAATGCTCAAGTCATGAATCAAGCAAAAGATTGTTGTCACAAAACAAGGCCTATCTGTCGCCATTTCAGAATAAAGTCTGTAAAAACAAGCAAACTACAGGCCTTCATTCTCCTCGTCCAAATGCCTGTAAAAAATGTAATAAAAAACTCACACGTTGAGGGCAATTTAAATATTATGCCATGCAAAAAGGACATTAAAGATGAGAACATTGAATTAAAAACATTTTTTAGCCTCTGCAGAGTTTGTGTTTCAATTGTTTGCGTCAAAAGCTTTAGAGCCACCAAAGATCAGGCTAAAATCAGCTCTACAGTATAGTGCACACTCTCTATGTCATTACATTCTAAACTGAACCTTCTCCACATGTTTCTTGTGATATTTGACTTCACTATTGCCATCCCAGTGCAAATGGTGCAGCAGTGTGGATGGAGCGGGAAACCGGGCAGACTGAGTGTTCTACTGTTACACTGAGTAGTACGACCACTGCTGTTTTATTAATGAGCTGAAAACGCCCCGCGCAGAGGTCAGAGGAGGCGGGGCCAGTGTGCTCTGTGACACTCACTCTACACTCATACAGAATCAGTTCATGAACCCAATAGACCAATCACTGAAGTACCACTCAAAGTACCATTAACAATCACTGTAAGTACTAGGAACTATCACTATAATCAATGCTAAACAAACAGGTAACTATCTCAGATACCACTTTCTATACATGGTGGGCAACACGGTGCAGCCTCTGGCCTCATAGCCACAAGATCCTGGGTTCGACTCTGCATAGGTTTCCTCCGGGTACTCCGCTTTCCTCCTACAACTAAAAACATGTGCAATGTGCCTCCCCTCCCAGGACTACAGATGGAAATGAGCTGTAAGCTACAATCTGGTACAAGCATCTCTGCCATTGTGCTTAATGTAATTGTACATTGTCCTTAATAAACATTACCTATACCACTAGAGTACCACCATAACTACCAAATAACTAATGGGCCATATGTACTATGCTACCCAAAAAACACAACTGTGTTGTTTTTTTGTTTTTTTGTAATAGATCATGATCTGAATTAGAGGTCTCAAACTGAATTAGTGCTGAGGCCTAAATTATCAAAGTCAGAGTTAAAATATAGACCTAACTATGCAACCTGATCTCACTGAAATGCTTATAGCAGGAGGGTTTTTGTTTATCAACACGGCGGATGTGCGCACACCCGTTATGCAGAAAGAGCCGTCGCTCATAGACACAAACAAGGGAAACAAGTCAAAAAGGCTCCGTTGTCAATAACTATAAGAGTTAATCACTGATGAAAACAAAAGTTCTGCTGCTAATGCAATATTTGTGAATGAAATTCAACCCTGCAACCCTTAAAAGTTACGTTAAGGTGAAAAAAACTGTGAAAAAAACTCAAGCTTCAGGAGACAGACCGGTTCAGACCTGATCCAAACAGCTGCTCTCGTCCCGTTTAGTGGTTTTATTCACAGAAGTTTCCCCAGCTAAGCAGATGGAGAGCGGATCTTTCTGCAGAACACATGCTCAGTAGACAGGAAAGTGACGTCTACCGATAATCCATCCATACCATGCAATTTCTCCTGCCCAAAATCTATGATACGTGTTGCAGCCCCAGTTCATTTCTATGGTGGATGTAAAAATGTGTAATTATTTATGAATTTTAACCAAATCCTAGTCTCAACCAACTCCAAGCCCCAGACCTAAACTTAGCCGTTAAACCTAATGATGCTATTACCACACCAGAGTATGGTAATGCATTTTAGTGAGACTGAAAATGTCTGAAACTGTGGCTGAAATCACAACAGAGATGTAAGTTTATTGTTACTGTTCTAATCTTTGTATTTTTGCTCAAAAGACACTTCTCAGGAATATATTGATCTGTAGGTTACTATCAATACTAATCAGAAATCATGTTAGGGGCTGCAATAAGCCCCTAACATGAAGTTTGAGACTTGTGATCTAAAGTGTACACTGAAAAAATGATGAAAAGCCCATTGTTAAATTGACATAATTTAATGTTGTCTCTTTTGATGCATTTGTTTGCTTTTTTGCATTGAAACTACACAACACACCCAGGAGTCACTTGTGTTGGGCCAGACAACACTGTGCATGTTATTACTACACAACTTACAGGTTTTCAAACTGGAACTGTTCACCGCAATGTATGATGGGAATTAGAAATACTGACTCTAACCAGTTTGAGACCAACAGCAGCTCCTGGTAAGTACAAAGATTTGGACTTTTTTTGGGGTCTACCTTTTATGTTGTCTTCGGATATAAATATATTGTTTCATTTACAGTTTTTGTACATATTTTACTGGTTCTGGAGCCAGGAAATCAAGTGCTGGTTCTCAGGAGGACGTTTGAAGGACAAGAAAAACACAAATAATGCACCATTCTTATTACATTTTAAATTATTGCATGCTTTGACAAACTTTGCTCATTCTAACACCTGAGTTTTAGCTTCGTGGTCCAAAACTATTCAGTGTCTGTACAAAAGCAACAGTTACACAGAGGTTACCCACACAACAGCCCCACAGCAGACTGGCCTCTCTCTTTTTGTGTGAGCGCAGCGATGACCTGGTGACCTCTGGGGTCGTGACCTGCTTCCCACCAGACCCCAGCACACGCACAGCTGTGAGGGGCCACAGGGGGCAGCACATGAGGACTTGCAGACTGTTAACGGTCTGTGTACATCTCTGCAGCAGCTGATTTTTTTCTTTTGAGCCACATATGCTTTACTATGAACCTGATTTTTTTAAATAATCACGCTGTCTCAGAACTTATAATTCAGCCAGTGTCGTGGTCTTAAAGCAAAAGAATGTTCTGGTATTAGACGTATGGTGGGTTTTTAAATAATAACAACACTATGATGAGTAAATACATCAATACTATGATAAAAACAATTTAAAAATCATTTGAAGTTTTAATTATAATAGAATTTACAGTGCCTTGCAAAAGTATTCACACCCCTTGAACTTTTCTACATTTTCTCTTATTATGACCACAAAAATCAAACATATTTCACTGAAACTTTGTGTGAAAGACCAACACTAAGTTGCACACAATGGTGAAGTGGAAGGACAGTCATACATGATCTTTTTTTTTTTTTTACAAATTAAAACCTGAAAAGTAGGTGTGCAAAATTATTCAACCCCCTTTTTTCTGAGTGCAACACAATACTTTTAGAGGCTTTAAAAGGTTCCAATGTTGACCTAACAAATAAATAGAGTCCACCTGTGTGTAATCTACTCTCAGTATAAATGTAGCTGTTCTGTAAAAACCTCAGAGGTTTGTTTGAGATTATTGGGGAGCGGTCAGCACCATGAAGTCCAAAGAACACACCACACAGGTCAGGGATAAAGCTGTGGAGAAGTAAAAAGCAGGATTAGGTTATAAAAAGATTTCCAAGGCTCTAAACATCTCACAGAGCACTGTTTACACCATCATCCATAAATGGAAGGAGTATGGCACAACTGCAAATCTACCAAGACCAGGCCGTACACTTAAAATTACAGTTTGAACAAGGAGAGAACTGGTCAGAGATGTATCCAAGAGGCCCATGGTGACTCTGGTGGAACTGCAAAGATCTACAGCTCAGGTTAGAGAATCTGTCAAAGGTACAACTTTTAGTTCTGCACTACACAAATCTGGCCTTTATGGAAGAAAGCCATTGCTGAAAAAGCCATAAGAAATCCCGATTTCACTTTGCCAAAAGCCATGTGGGGGACACAGTAACCATGTGGAGGAAGATGCCCTGGTCAGATGAGACCAAAATTGAACTTTTTGGCCAAAATGCAAAACGCTATGTGTGGCAGAAACCTAACACTGCTCATGACTCTAAATACACCATCCACACAATCAAAAATACAAGTGCCAGCATTATTTTCTGCACATGCTTTTCTTCAGCAGGGACAGGGAATATGGTCAGAGTTGATGGGAAGATGGATGGAGCCAAATACAGGGCAATATTGGAAGAAAACTTATTGGAGTCTGAAAACACTTGAGACTGGGGCAGAGGTTTATCTTTCAACGGGACAACAACCCCAAACATAAAGCCAAGGCTACATTGGAATGGTTTAAAACAAAACATATTCATGTCTTAGAATGGTCCAGACAAAGCCCAGACCTAAATCCAATCGAGAATCTGTGGCAAGATCTGAAAACTGCTGTTCACAAACACACTCCATCTAAACTGACAGAGCTGGAGCTATTTTGCAAAGAAGAATGGGCAAAAACTTCAGTCTCAAGATGTGGAAAGCAGGTAGAAACATACCCAAAGAGACTTGCAGCTGTAATTGCATCAAAAGGCGGTTCCAGAAAATATTGACTCAGAGGGTTGGATAATGTTGCACGCCATAGTTTTCAGTTTTTTATTTGTAAAAAAAAAAGTACTCATGTTTGACTGCCATTCTACTTCACAATTGTGTGCAACTTTGTGTTGGTCTTTCACACAAAGTTTCAGTGAAATATGTTTATGTTTGTGGTCATAATAAGAGAAAATGTAGAAAAGTTCAAGGGGGTTGAATACTTTTGCAAGGCACTGTATGTATTTACCCACCAAAGTGCTATTAAATACACACCATAATACCTAGATCAGCACATTCTTTTACTTTTAAGAAAACAATAATAACAAAACTGATCGAATTATATCTCCCGTGTCAAAATCTGTGTGAAAATCTGTTTAGTTTTCACAGAGTTATGGTTGATTAAACACGCGGAGCCATAGCGCCATTGAAATACATTACACTGAGGAGAATGGGTGACCACTCCAAGACGGCCGCCGCATTTCTCGTCAGCGGTGTGTAGCGGTCATGCGGTATCTACTTCTTATGGTTATAACAAGGTTAAAAGAAAAAAAATACACAATGGGTCTCCTTTAATGAGTCCTATACAGGTCCTTCAAACTTATTTTGAATGAAAATTGCTTCCACTTTTGAAGAGGAATTGTCCAAACCCCCAAAAATCATAATCTAGAGTCATTCTGTCCCAGGCTGTGACACCAGCTGTACTGCTGTTTATATTTGCCAAAGACATTTTAAGCGGACTTTAAAACCTGATATTATTTTGTGCAGACTTGGTTTTCACTTAAAACTAGAGTCAGTCCGACATCAGAGGTGAAAACTACAAAACCTCATCTTCACAAAAATAGGCCAGATAAATGTTTGTGCTCCAAAACAGTTTAAAAAAAAAATCATAAAATGTTATTTCTGGACATAATAGTATTTTCAACAATAAAATTTCTATTATAGACAAGAAAATATGCAAACAATCCATGTTTCAGTCTTACATGAATATATTTTTGTGAATCAAACTTGAAAAATGGCCAAAAGTCAAAGTGCCAACAGTTTCAAAAATCCAGAAAACACAAATTAAACAAACGTGTATCTATCAAATGGACAAATGGGAAATCACAATATGACAAATTCATCAAAAAGCATCTTGCAATTAAAATGTTATCTCAGTATTGCCCAGTTTTAACTCCAAAGCCTCACATTTTGCATCTGACCATTTATGTGTGTGCAAAACAAGTGCAGAAGAGTGTTTGTGTGTTAGCAGGGAAACACTCGTACAGTCTGAATGCTCGACTCCACTCATCACAAAGGCGTCACTTAGCCAGCCCTGTGGCCCTGCTTCAGCCCATCGCCATGGCAACCGTATACAATGGAGCAGCAGTTAAACAGACTGGGATGGACTGGGAATACTAATGTGAGAGTGTGGGAACCGAGCAGACATAACTCCATAGACTCATCTTTTTAGTTCACTACACTGCCAGGGTCTGCAGGTCTGAAAGACTGTCAGGGTCTAGTCTGCAGGTCTACTACACTGTCAGGATCTAACCTACAGGTTTACCTCACAGTCAGGGTCTAATCTCCAAGTTTACTTCACTGTCAGGGTCTAATCTGCAAGTTTACTTCACTGTCAGGGTCTAATCTGCAAGTTTACTACACTGTCCGGGTCTCATCTACAGGTCTGAAAAACTGTCAGGGTCTAATCTGCAGGTCTACAACACTGTTGGGATCTAGTCAGCAGGTCTACAACACTGTCAGGGTCTAATATGCAGGTCTACTACACTGTCAGGGTCTAATCTGCAGGTGTGACACTGTGATGGTCTAAACTGCAGGTCACTACACCGCCAGTGTCTAAAATGCAGGTCTACCACACTGGCATGGCCTAACCTTTAGGTCTACTACACTATCAGGGTCTAATCTGTAAGTCTATCACACTATCAGGGTCTAATCTGCAGGTTTACCTCACTGTCAATGTTTAATCTATAGGTCTACTACACTATCAGGGTCTAATATGCAGGTCTACTACACTGTAAGGGTCTAATCTGTAGGTCTACTCCACTATTAGGGTCTATTTGGTAGGTCTACTACACTATCAAGGTCTAATCTGTAGGTCTGATACACTGTGAGGGTCTAGTCTACAGGTTTGTTACACTATCAGGGTCTAATCTGTAGGTCTACTACACTGTCAGGGTCTAAAATGCAGGTCTACTACACTATCAGGGTCTAATCTGTATGTCTACTACATTGTAAGTGTCTAATCTGTAGGTCTACTCCACTATTAGGGTATATTCGGTAGGTCTATCACGCTATCAGGTCTAATCTGTAGGTCTACTACACTATCAGGGTCTAAAATGCAGGTCTACTACACTATCAGGGTCTAAAATGCAGGTCTACTACACTATCAGGGTCTAATCTGTATGTCTACTACACTGTAAGTGTCTAATCTGTAGGTCTACTCCACTATTAAGGTCTATTCAGTAGGTCTATCACACTATCAGGGTCTAAAATGCAGGTCTACTACACTGTCAGGGTCTAATCTACAGACACAGCACCAGCCTCCTCAGATCCAGAACAGACACACTGCACTGTAAAATTCTTCACCACCTTCCTTTTTTTTTAATTTTTTGATTAAACCTTTTGTGTTACATACCAACTTGTCAATACCCCATCTCGTCTGATCAGGAATGCTAAGCAGGGTTGAGCCTAGTTAGTACTGGGATGGGAGACTTTTGTGAATACCTGGAGCCAAACCATTTCAACTACATTACCTGATACTGTGTGAATTAGGGCTGCAGATATTTAGTCATTTGGTTGATTAAAAAGTAATTGGAGCCACAGCTAACAAAACTGGAAAAGTGCCACAAGACGTAATGTTTTGATTATAGACTTGTTCTGAGAATTGTTTTAAAAATGCTTGGGTTAGTTTAAACATTGTGAGCAGTGTCTGGAGTAGTGTCTCCTCAGTCTCCCACAGTAACAGCAGCTCAGGGCCATGTATGTGCTCTGCATTTACATGACAACTACAGCCCAGAGGCCCAACAGCAACAACCGCACCACTACTGTAAAACTGTCCACCACAGACCTGTCTGCAATATTTAAACTGGTGCTCTATTGTCCAAACATACACTCAAACATATGAAGTAATAAAACAGTATAAAAACGAAATATTCTAATCCTTCACCAGAGTCTCAGCCCTGACACACTGCAGACAGGATCTTCTTTTTACCCAAAGTCAAATCAAATATTCTTAAGGACAAATATCATGCAGTTTCTGTGTTGTTCTCGTCCCTCAAACATGCTCCCATGGTGGACTATGGAGACCTTTTGTACAGACATGCTCCAGCCCAAGCTTTACGTTCACAAGATTCAGTGTTCCACGTCTCTTTGTGCTTTATAACAAACTGTGGTGCACGGACCCATCATCGGGACCTGTACTCTCGTGTTGGACGTCCTGCTTTAGCCACGCGGAGGCCAGGACACCCTTGAAAAAACAGCTCTCCGAATCTCAATGGGACTTTCCTGGTTAAATAAATGTTACATAAATTAAAAAAAAAAAAAAAACATCTCATCATTAGCACAACCCAGAAGGTTAAAGAAGGCCAAACTCTCCAGTCATCGCGGTCGTGAGCCGGTTTTACAGAGGGACAGTAAAGACTCTTTTACAGAGGGACAATAAACACATTGTGAGCTCATCTCTGTAACAATCTGCTTTTTTGATGAAATCATCATCATGATTTCTCTAATGTTTTTGTCTCTTCTAAATACAGACCATTTCTTCCAACCTAAGTTTGTCTCATCTTTCAGAACAGTGTGTGTGGAGAGTGGATGGACACACCTGTTCTGTGACAAGTTTAAACTGCTCCAGTCAGAGAAAAGATACAGCAGCTTCAAGACAAGAAGTAAACAACGATCAGACACTCGGATGTCTAATGTCTAATGTACTGAACTGTGCTTTTGTGTCAAACACAGTTTACTTTTTTATCGAACAGAAAAATGCTAATAAACAAATCTTTCACACAGAAAACCTTTGATTGTGGAATGATTAGGAAGCTCCTGAGGTTCTAATGCTAAAGAAACTAGAATCAGAAGCACGCAGGCTGGTTTTCTTAACTCACATTTGGAAAGAGGGCCACACTGTGGCGCAGCGGTTAGCGTTCTGGTCTCAGAGAAAAAAGTCCTTCTCCCCGTGTCTGTGTAGGTTTCCTCCGGGTGCTACCACTAAAAACATGTCCATTGTGTCTCCCCAGGATTACAGATGGAAATGAGCTGTGAAGCTTATCTGGTACAAACATCTCTGCCATTGTGCTTCATGGAATTGTACATCATTCTGATAAAACATAACCTTTCATCGTAAAGCTTTATCTCCTTAACTGAGCAGACGTTTGCACATGTTTGTGGTGCTGCGCGGGCTTCCTTCTCAGTTTGATCTCTTCACTTTCAGCACTTGTTATACTCTGGGACACTTTCACAAACTCATGTTTGTATAGTAAACACAAATCTATCGGATTTTGCAGTATTTAACCTGGTTTGAAACGGGCTAATCTGATGAAAGTCTGGAGCCAGCCTCAGGATCCATCAGGGGCACACAAACATCCACACAACTCCACACAGAACCACTCAGTGAACACATGAACTGACTTACAGCCTCCAACTAACTGATTAACTTAACACAATTATCATTGGGCCTTATTTATACAAGTCTTCTTAAAAGGTTTGTGTAATGAGGCGAGCTTATTTACATCAAAATATATATGTATTTAATAAAAAAATGTATCAAGAGAGGAGAGAGAGCGCCGACAGAGAGAGTGAAAGAGAAAAGAGAGAGAAAGAGAAAGTGAAGAGACCGAGTTACGAGAGAGAAAGAAGAGACAGCAATGGGAGGAAAGAGAAAAAAAAGAGAAAGAGAGAGAAAGAGAAGAGTGTGAAAGAGAGAAAGAGTAAAGGGAAGGGAGGACAGAGTAAAGAGGGAGGACAGAGAAAAGAAAGAAAAGAGAGAAAGTGAAGAGAGAGAAAAAAGAGGAGAGAAAAGGGAAGAAGAGAGAGAAACGGGGAGAGAGAAAAAAGAGAGAGAAAGAGAAGAGAGAGAGAAAGAGAAAAGGGGAAGACAAAAAGAGAATGAGAAGAGTGTGAAAGAGAGAGAAATAAAAGAGAGAGAAAAAGTGGAGAGAGAGAAAGAGAAGACAAAGCGAGAGAGAAAAAGAGGAAAGGGAGAGGAGAGAGAGAAAGAAAGAGAGAATGAGGAGAGAGAAAGTGAAGACAGAGAAGAGAGAAAGAACAACTGAATGGAAAAAGAGAAGACATAAGTATCTAAACCTAACTGAAAGTCCAACCATGTTTTAAAAAAGACTCTGCTCTAACTTTTCACCAAAATCAGCCAAACAAAACCACCTCGAGCTGTGGAGTCGGTCAAATTGTTATTTCATGGCTTTTCTTTTTCGGGTGTTCTTCCGTGGGAACTTCCCTCTGTGCCTGTCGCTGCCGCTGGACGCTGGCACGAGCCCGGCCTCAGACTGCCTGCTGCTTGTGGTTCGGTGTCGGGAGTTTTGACCCAGTTTGGCCTGGTAATGACACAGCACTGGGACAGAAAAAGCTCCTGTGCAGCTCCTGGAGGAATGTAGGTTAGCCCGGGATCAGGCCTCCGGGATCAGGCCCCCGGAGCAGGCTTTAGAGGTCAGGTGGAGCCGGGGAGAACGGTACCATGTCACCGGGAACCGAGCCAAAACGCAGAAAAAAAACACGACACTTCTGTTCGGAGGTGAGTGGAGGAGCCCAATATATCCCTCTCTCTCCTGCTCAAAGAATCAGAGCATCTCCTCTCACATTAGACATTAAAGTCCTAATATTTACCCCTGGACCTCGTGTAAAATGTAATCATTCTGGACGTCGCCTGAGTTTCTACTCCTGTGCGAATCGTTCATGTCTGTAAAAATGTCAGTAAAGTTTCCCCCGAATTCGACCTCGTGTAATTCTCCAAACTCAGACTCAGATTTTCAAATGAGATTGACGTTTTTTCAACGTTTAATTAGCTAAAGATTAATCAAACTACAATTGAAAGTTCGTGAACCGGAAGTACAACAACCTCATTGTCGTAGCAACGAAAGATCGACAAGATGAATGTTTGTCGAAAAGTTTGGACAGAACAGTGGACAGAATAGATATAGTCGGCAACGCGTCACTGTTGTTTTCCCCCTCAACAACTGTTGGTTGCCGAGGGGGAAAACATCTGCTGCCTCACCATAATAAAGAATGGAAAGCAGCTAAACTGTTTACCTCTTTTAAGATGTTTTCTGGCGAATTAAATGTATTTTTAGCACAACTAATTCAAGTCGAGTTACAACCGGGTTTAAACGGAGGTTACTGAGATGTTGTTATGTCAAAAAAGTAAACAAAAAGTTAAAAAAGATGCTAAAAGACGCCAGGCGGCGCTAGCCACGTTAGCATTTAGCTCGTAGCTACCGTTAGCATTGCTAGATATATTTACATACTTGGAAGGTTGAATCACTTTATTTATCCTCATGTCTTCGTGTCTGTATTTGACACAATATATCTCCTAAAGTCCATGTTTGCTGTTGTAGTTGTTGAGCAGTGACTGATAAAGTTGTTGTGGGCGTGGCCTTTGATGCCGACTGTATCTATGCCGCAAAGTTTGGACGTTTGGATTTTATCGCCGTAAATGGATTAAAAGAGAGAGTCTTCGGTTGTTTTCCGTAAGCAATCTGATGTTGTGGATGTGGTTCTGATAAGCCGACTCAACTACGTGACGAGGAGCTACATTTGCTGCCGCAGCTCAGGTAAGTTTAACGTTAAATCAAACCGAAAACACAAGAAACACTCATCAAGTCTGTAAAAACAAGAAAATGACAGACATCGAATATGTCCGTGTGAATGCCCGTAAAAAGCTCAGACGTCGAGGGGTAATTTAAAGTTTACAGATGTCCCTAGGTAAATATTATGCCGTGCTAATAGGACTTAAGCTTTTGCATTTGAGAACTTTTGTTTAAGTGATAGGTGGCAATGATTTTCCAAAACTATCCTTAGAAGATAAGATGACATTGTAACTGTTGTTTGTGAGCACGTACATTTGTGTGGATTAGGGAACGACCGATATATCGATTGGCCGATATTTTTGGCCGATATGCGTACTTACATGTCTATCGGTGATCGGCCAAAATATCGCCGATATTTAAGGCATATTGCCCCTCATTTTAAAGCTTAGATCTTCCAGAATACAACCATTCTATTCAATCAGTAATCAATATCAGATCAATATTTAGCGCGGTTATTAAATTTATTTGTGGAGGTGTTTTATTGTCGGACTGCACCTGAACGCAGCACCAGGCTAACGCGCTGCATCACTCCTCTACTAGTGCGCTCTGAGGCAGCGCTGGATTTAAACGCTCTCAACTCTCAGCTACTAACGCAAGAAAAGGAAATAACTTCATCACAGATGATGCCCACAACAACAGAAAGGACTTTTATTTCATCAAAATGTCTGTATGGAGAAGAGGGATGATCCTCGTCAGAAAGGACACACGGCTGCTGCAAGAAGAAGAAGTTAGTTTTCTCACTACTTTCTCGTTTGGAGTTGGAATAAAGGAATTATTTTTGTGAAGAAGAGGGATCTGAGAAGAGGTTATCTGGGCGGTGAGTGCTGAAAACGCGTTCGTTTTAACTTTCAATGTTGTTACCTCACTGTAACTAGAAGTTAGCGGTTAGCTCATGAAGCTACAAACATTGCCTCAGCTCGTTCTCTCTGGTGACTGTAAAGTGTTGTGTTTGTGTTGATAATTACTGGACAAACATTGACATGTAAATTAGTCATGAAAAGAGGCGTTAATGGTCGGTATTTGCGCATTTTAATTGCGACGACGTCGTGCATATTAATGAGGCTAACCGCACCTTTAGCCTCTTGAATTCACTTCAGTAGTACAACACTATCAATAATAATGTGATACAAACAAGTTTCAAGCCTTTAAAGTCGCTCATAAGAGGCAAAGTAAGACTAAATGTGACCTAAATAAACCCAACTTAAAATCACTAAAGCCAGACAGAATTTTTTTAACACCTGCTCCTAATAAAAGTATTTTTCTATTTCTAATTATATCGGCTGTCATATCGGCTATCGGCACCCCCAGCCTCCTTTATATCGTTATCGGAATCGGTTCCCAAAAAGCCATATCGGTCGGGCCCTAGTGTGGATGTACGTGTTTGTGCTGCATTTGATTCTGTTTTAGTATTTCCTTTTTTGACAGAAGAGCAGAGGTGTCCATGTGTGACACTTGCTCTATCTCCAGGCCAGTCTCCTGAGAAAAGGTAGATATACAACAAAATGTCCAAATTGTACGATAAGCACATTTTCAAGCCTTTTTTTATCTTACGAAAAGCTAAAATAACCACAAATTTTGGTTGAAGCCATATGGCGACATTTTCTTTGGGTTTTACCTACCCCAAGCCCCAGTCCTACACTTACCCGTTAACCCCCCAAAAAATGTCGGCACGCACCCTCAACCAAAGTTTGTGCTTATTTTACGTTTTGGCTTTTTCTAACATATTGACGTAAAAAGAAGATGTTGAAACAGGCTTGTGGTATGTTTTTGACATTTCGTTGTATATCTACGTTTTCTCCAGAGATTGGGTTGCCTAGCTCACATGCACATTGGATATAACATGACGATTCGTTGCTGTGATTGATTATGAACAAACTACAGTAAGTACTAGTTCAAAAGTCAACCAATCAGCTCACAGTTTCATTAAACGTCTAAACAATTTCAGCGGGGGAAGATGAACTCAAATCATAGTTCAGTTAGTTCATGAGCCAGTTTAACATGAGATCAGACAGTCACAAAATACAGGACAGAAACCCAGGAAAGTAAAGAATATTTATCTATAAATAAAGCAGTTTAAACTCACACATTATTGTAATATATTAATATAGCTCAGTGCACTTTCTCTTTTCTGCTGCTGTGAGCGGTAAAACAACCCCCAGCAATCTGAGCCACACGAGGACTGGACTAAGACCGGACTAGACCTGGACCAGGTGCACTCTGACCACCTGCATGTGTGTGTGTGTGTATGTAGGAGCAGACTCTTACCTGTTGATGAGCAGCGTGACATCTGAGTTTCTGTAGAAACACAAAGGAAACATAATGTTTATTAAGTATTAAACATATAAAGGAGTAAGCTCAGGTCAGTAGAGCTGTGGTGTACAGAAGTCACACTTTAGTGAAACCAAGCTCTACATATTACAGAAGGAATTTGTTCTTCGTGTTTGTTTGAAAAAAATAAAAGTCATTAATAATAATAAATAGGATTAAGTACATGTTTTTAAGTCATAGTGACGTGTCCATGTTTACCAGTGAGAGAATGACGTCCATCACTATGATGATTAACATAAGCTGTTCAAATATACAAGTGTTCCAGAGTGGCTTTAAAGACACTGCTCCAAACTACTGTATTTAATGACATCATTTCAAATCCATTTCTGCACCAGTTTTAGCTCCAGTGCAAATACAGACTATAGAATTAAAAGAGACTAAACCAGGACTAAAAGTAGGACTAAAATGGGGCTACACCATAACTAAAACGAGACTAAAACCAGGACTAAACCAGACCTAAAACCAGGACTAAAACAGGACTAAACCAGAACTAAAACCAGGACTAAAACAGGACTAAACCAGGACTAAAACAGGACTAAAACGGGACTAAATCAGAACTAAAACCAGGACTAAAACAGGACTAAAACGGGACTAAACCAGAACTAAAACCAGGACTAAAACAGGACTAAAACGGGACTAAACCAGAACTAAAACAGAACTAAAACAGGACTAAACTAGAACTAAACCAGAACTAAAACCAGGACTATAACAGGACTAAAACAGGACTAAACCAGGACTAAACTAGAACTAAACCAGAATTAAAACCGGGACAAAAACTGGGCTAAACCAGAATTAAAACTGGGACTAAACCAGAACTAAAATCAGGACTTAACCAGGACTAAAACTGGACTTAATCAAGACTAAAAATGGACTAAAACTGAGCTAAACCAGGACTAAAACTGAGCTAAACCAGGACTCTCTAAAGGACTATTGTAAAAACATCAGATTCTAAGAATCTTAAATAAGAAAAAAATGTGTTTGTTCCATTGGCAGATTTTCTTTTCACTTATTTCAAATAGATCTTAGCTTGTTTTATGTATTTTTCAACTCGTTTTAAGTTATATTTTGCATTGCAGGTACCCTCGCTTTAATCCCCTACTACTGTAAAACTTCAGACTCAGCTGCATCATCTCCATGGAAACAAGCAGACAGCAGACCCTTCACCCCTCTGAGACCTGCTGAATCCAAACGCAGAGACGACAGATTGTGCCTTTAATCATGCGTCTGCTGTGAGGTGTGAGACGGAGGAGGACATGACTGCACTGGCCCCGTCGGAGCTGCAGAGACAGGCCCCAGAACCTCTAATGGTTTAGTCCTGCCTCCGAAAGCACGCGTCTGGAAGCGTGTCAAACTACTGTCCCGACATGAGACGTGCCCCTCACAGCCGCCGGCTCTGTTGCCTCATCCGTTTACTGACTTTGGTTTGATGAAGTAAGACTGAAGTTATCATCTTTGGAACACAGAAACAGAGAGAAAGTGTCAGGACTAAACGTGGACCAGAGTCAGGACTAAACGTGGACCAGAGTCAGGACTAAACACGGACCAGAGTCAGGACTAAACGTGGACCAGAGTCAGGACTAAACGTGGACCAGAGTCAGGACTAAACGTGGACAAGAATCAGGACTAAACACAGACCAGAGTCAGGACTAAACAAGGACCAGAGTCAGGACTAAACGTGGACCAGAGTCAGGACTAAACGTGGACCAGAGTCAGGACTAAACACGGACCAGAGTCAGGACTAAACACGGACCAGAGTCAGGACTAAACACGGACCAGAGTCAGGACTAAACGTGGACCAGAGTCAGGACTAAGACGTGGACCAGAGTCAGGACTAAACACGGACCAAAGTCAGGACTAAACGTGGACCAGAGTCAGGACTAAACGTGGACCCAGCAGTCAGCGACTAAAACGTGGACCAGAGTCAGGACTAAACGTGGACCAGAGTCACGGCGCTAAACGTGGACCCAAGGTCAGGGACTAAACGTCAGGACCGTGGACCAGAGTCAGGACTAAACGTGGACCAGAGTCAGGACTAAACAGGACCAGAGTCAGGACTAAACGTGGACCAGGACTAAACGTGGACCAGAGTCAGGACTAAACGGACCAGAGTCAGGACTAAACGTGGACCAGAGTCAGGACTAAACGGACCAGAGTCAGGACCAGAGTCAGGACTAAACGTGGACCAGAGTCAGGACTAAACGTGGACCAGAGTCAGGACTAAACGTGGACCAGAGTCAGGACTAAACGTGGACCAGAGTCAGGACTAAACGTGGACCAGAGTGGACTCAGGACTAAACGTGGACCAGAGTCAGGACTAAACGTGGACCAGAGTCAGGACTAAACGTGACCAGAGTCCTAAACGTGGACCAGAGTCAGGACTAAACATGGACAGAGTCAGGACTAAACGTGGACCAGAGTCAGGACTAAACGTGGACCAGAGTCAGGACTAAACGTGGACCAGAGTCAGGACTAAACGGACCAGAGTCAGGACTAAACGTGGACCAGAGTCAGGACTAAACGTGGACCAGAGTCAGGACTAAACGTGGAGACTAAACACCAGAGTCAGGACTAAACGTGGACCAGAGTCAGGACTAAACAGGACCAGAGTCAGGACTAAACGTGGACCAGGACTAAACGTCAGGACTAAACGTGGACCAGAGTCAGGACTAAACGTCAGGACTAAACACCAGAGTCAGGACTAAACGTGGACCAGAGTCAGGACTAAACGTGGACCAGAGTCAGGACTAAACGGGACCAGAGTCAGGACTAAACACGGACCAGAGTCAGGACTAAACGGACCAGAGTCAGGACTAAACGTGGACCAGAGTCAGGACTAAACGTGGACCAGAGTCAGGACTAAACGGACCAGAGTCAGGACTAAACGTGGACCAGAGTCAGGACTAAACGTGGACCAGAGTCAGGACTAAACGTGGACCAGAGTCAGGACTAAACGTGGACCAGAGTCAGGACTAAACGTGGACCAGAGTCAGGACTAAACGTGGACCAGAGTCAGGACTAAACGTGGACCAGAGTCAGGACTAAACGGACCAGAGTCAGGACTAAACGTGGACCAGAGTCAGGACTAAACGTGGACCAGAGTCAGGACTAAACGTGGACCAGAGTCAGGACTAAACGTGGACCAGAGTCAGGACTAAACACGGACCAGAGTCAGGACTAAACGTGGACCAGAGTCAGGACTAAACGTGGACCAGAGTCAGGACTAAACGTGGACCAGAGTCAGGACTAAACGTGGACCAGAGTCAGGACTAAACGTGGACCAGAGTCAGGACTAAACGTGGACCAGAGTCAGGACTAAACGTGGACCAGAGTCAGGACTAAACATGGACCAGAGTCAGGACTAAACGTGGACCAGAGTCAGGACTAAACGTGGACCAGAGTCAGGACTAAACGTGGACCAGAGTCAGGACTAAACGTGGACCAGAGTCAGGACTAAACATGGACCAGAGTCAGGACTAAACGTGGACCAGAGTCAGGACTAAACGTGGACCAGAGTCAGGACTAAACGTGGACCAGAGTCAGGACTAAACGTGGACCAGAGTCAGGACTAAACGTGGACCAGAGTCAGGACTAAACGTGGACCAGAGTCAGGACTAAACGTGGACCAGAGGACCAGAGAGTCAGGACTAAACGTGGACCAGAGTCAGGACTAAACGTGGACCAGAGTCAGGACTAAACGTGGACCAGAGTCAGGACTAAACGTGGACCAGAGTCAGGACTAAACGTGGACCAGAGTCAGGACTAAACGGACCAGAGTCAGGACTAAACGGACCAGAGTCGGACTAAACGTGGACCAGAGTCAGGACTAAACGGACCAGAGTCGGACTAAACGTGGACCAGAGTCAGGACTAAACGTGGACCAGAGTCAGGACTAAACGTGGACCAGAGTCAGGACTAAACGTGGACCAGAGTCAGGACTAAACGTGGACCAGAGTCAGGACTAAACGTGGACCAGAGTCAGGACTAAACGTGGACAGAGTCAGGACTAAACGTGGACTAAACGTGGACCAGAGTCAGGACTAAACGTGGACCAGAGTCAGGACTAAACGTGGACCAGAGTCAGGACTAAACGTGGACCAGAGTCAGGACTAAACGTGGACCAGAGTCAGGACTAAACGTGGACCAGAGTCAGGACTAAACGTGGACCAGAGTCAGGACTAAACGTGGACCAGAGTCAGGACTAAACGGACCAGAGTCAGGACTAAACGGACCAGAGTCGGACTAAACGTGGACCAGAGTCAGGACTAAACGTGGACCAGAGTCGGACTAAACGTGGACCAGAGTCGGACTAAACGTGGACCACCAGAGTCAGGACTAAACGTGGACCAGAGTCGGACTAAACGTGGACCAGAGTCGGACTAAACGTGGACCAGAGTCGGGACTAAACGTGGACCAGAGTCAGGACTAAACGTGGACCAGAGTCAGGACTAAACGTGGACCAGAGTCAGACTAAACGTGGACCAGAGTCAGGACTAAACGTGGACCAGAGTCAGGACTAAACGTGGACCAGAGTCAGGACTAAACGGACCAGAGTCAGGACTAAACGCGGACCAGAGTCAGGACTAGACCAGAGTCAGGACTAAACGTGGACCAGTCAGGACTAAACGGACCAGAGTCAGGACTAAACGTGGACCAGAGTCAGGACTAAACGTGGACCAGAGTCAGGACTAAACGTGGACGAGTCAGGACTAAACGTGGACCAGAGTCAGGACTAAACGGACCAGAGTCAGGACTAAACGTGGACAGAGTCAGGACTAAACGTGGACCAGAGTCAGGACTAAACGTGGACAGAGTCAGGACTAAACGGACTAAACGTGGACCAGAGTCAGGACTAAACGTGGACCAGAGGACTAAACGTGGACCAGGGACTAAACAGGACCAGAGTCAGGACTAAATCAGGACTAAACGTGGACCAGAGTCAGGACTAAACGAGAGTCAGGACTAAACGTGGACCAGAGTCAGGACTAAACGTGGACCAGAGTCAGGACTAAACGTGGACCAGAGTCAGGACTAAACGTGGACCAGTCAGGACTCGTGGACCAGAGTCAGGACTAAACGTGGACCAGAGTCAGGACTAAACGTGGACCAGAGTCAGGACTAAACGTGGACCAAGTCAGGACTAAACGTGGACCAGAGTCAGGACTAAACGTGGACACAGAGGTCCAGGACTAAACGTGGACCAGAGTCAGGGACTAAACGTGGACCAGAGTCAGGACAAACGTGGACCAGAGTCAGGACAACGTGCCAGATCAGGACTAACTGGACAGATCAGGACTAAAACGGACAAGTCGGACTAAACGGACCAGAGGTCAGGGACTAAACGTGGACCAGAGTCAGGACTAAACACGGACCAGAGTCAGGACTAAACCGGACCAGAGTCGGACTAAACGTGGACCAGAATCAGGACTAAACGGACCAGAGCAGGACTAAACGGGACCAGAGTCAGGGACTACACCGAGTCAGGACTAAACGTGGACCAGAGTCGGGACTAAACGTGGACCAGAGTCGGGACTAAACGTGGACCAGAGTCAGGACTAAACGTGGACCAGAGTCGGGACTAAACGTGGACCAGAATCAGGACTAAACATGGACCAGAGTTTCAGGACTAAACGTGGACCAGAGTCAGGACTAAACGTGGACCAGAGTCAGGACTAAACGTGGACCAGAGTCGGGACTAAACGTGGACCAGAGTCGGGACCTAAACGTGGACCAGAGTCAGGACTAAACGTGGACCAGAGTCAGGACTAAACGTGGACCAGAGTCGGGACTAAACGTGGACCAGAGTCGGGACTAAACGTGGACCAGAGTCGGGACTAACGTGGACCAGAGTCGGGACTAAACGTGGACCAGAGTCGGGACTAAACGTGGACCAGAGTCGGGACTAAACGTGGACCAGAGTCGGGACAGTGGACCAGAGTCAGGACGAAACGTGCCAAGTCAGACTAAACGTTGGACCAAGAGTCAGGACTAAACGTGGACCAGAGTCAGGACTAAACGTGGACCAGAGTCAGGACTAAACGGACAGGTCAGACTAACGGGACCAGAGTCAGGACTAAACCGACCAGAGCGGACTAACACAGACCAGAGTCAGGACTAAACGTAGACCAGAGTCAGGACTAAACGTGACCAGAGTCAGGACTAAACACGGACCAGAGTCAGGACTAAACGTGGACCAGAGTCAGGACTAAACGTGGACAAGAATCAGGACTAAACGTGGACCAGAGTCAGGACTAAACGTGGACCAGAGTCAGGACTAAAACATGGACCAGAGTCAGGACTAAACGTGGACAAGAATCAGGACTAAACGTGGACCAGAGTCAGGACTAAACGTGGACTACAGTCAAGACTACGTCACTTCTAGTTTCCAAAACCTTGACCTCTGCTGACTCATAACATCATGTTTAATTCTTCTGAGATTGTTGTGGTTCAGAATAAAGCTGACCACAAGACCACGTCCACTGTGTTGTCCAACTCCAAAGCATGACAAGACTTTCATCTTTAATATGGAAAGTTAGGCGGCTCAGAGAAGTTGTTTACTACATGGAATCATAATTGAAATAGCCATAAAATAACAATTGAATTGTGAGCTCATCTGTGTAACAATCTGCTTTTTTGTGTCAATTATCATAGCATAATTTCCTCTTCTTTATTTGAGGCATCTGTTTGTTCACACTTTTCTCTACTTATTTCTCTCATTGGGTCTGCGTCTTTATACTTTAGGCTCAGGCTGGGTGCTATACTGTAGCAAAAAATATCACAATGTTTGTGGAGCCAGATCACTATTTCAAATGTGTTACAATTCTTGAAGACGGTCTATTTTCTGATTGTTTTTAAGGAAAATAAAATTATCTGTTCTTATGTTTGTTTGTTTGTTTGTTTCAGAAAGTTCTTATTTCACTGTCAGTGACTAAATTCAGAGGATTCAGAGTGCCAACATTCAATATATATCTACACAATTAAATTCATTACATATACAATTAAAATATATTTTCAAATCAATAAACAAACTAACTATTATATCTACAATTAAACATTGTAGCCATGTTCATGGTTCATTCTCTCCTCACAAAGTCCAGGACCCATCTGCTAAAGCAAACCACAGGTCACCACAGGTCACCTATCTGACCATGCATGGGAAACGAAAAGCTTGGATGGGTGCAGAGCCTGCCCCTGGCCCCTGACTGATGATCTGTTCCGGGCAAAGTGAGTGGTCTGGAGCGGCCCTTCTACGGAGCGGAGGTAGAAATGAATTATTTATTTAACGACTGAAATCATCATTTATTCATTTAAATATGTTATTGTACTTTACATTATTTATTTGTTTATTGATTTCAAAAGATATTTATTTATTACGTACATGGTGCATTTATATAACCTATTTAATATTGGCATTCTGAATCTTCCCACTCAGAGCAGGACAAAAGCTGACCAAGGTCACTTGTTTCTCACTGAATGTGGACACGTTCTGAAAAAGCAGATTATCATTGCCTGAAAGACAATAGAAAAATAAACAGGCTATGAGAATTTCTATTTAAAAAAACAAAATTTCGATCTACAAGAAAAATGATAATAAATAAAGATTTGGCCCATGTTGTGGGATCATTTTAACACTTGACTTCCACTTTTGGAATAGTAATTGCTTAAAAAAAAATAAAAAAAAAAATAAATAATAATACTTTCACTAAACCCCTTCATATCACACATGAATATATCCAAATACAACTGTGCATTCTACAGAATATGTCCCATTTTTGTAGTATAAACACTTTTTACAGTAGCTAACCATATGTGTCAGTGTTTGAGACAAAGACCTACACATACATAAAAGAATTTATCACGTTTGGTGTAACTTTTATAACAATCCAAACTTTTCCGTCTCCCCGGGACACTGACCTGGTACCAGCGCAGCAGGGCCCAGCACAGCAGGTACGCGGCCACGCTCAGAGTGTGCACCCGCTCCGAAGTGTCTCCCCCGGGCCCGGAGCCGTCCATCGTCCCGAAGCTCCACAAACTTTCACTCCAGAGCAGTGTGCCCGCTGGACAAGTGCGTCAGCGCCGGGGACATAGTTCCACCGAGCGTCCCGCCGTACACGTACACGTCCTCTGCCGCGCGCTCATCTCAACGCGACTGGCTCTGGGACACGGAATTCCACTCGGTTTTGCAGGAGTTTAGCGGAACAGAGAAGAGAAGTTTGTATGTGGAAGAACAGCGCCTCTCACAGGGCAGAAGTGTCACTGCCACAGAAGACTATGATTGATCTACACTTATTCCCTTTAATGAGATTTCAGTGCAATTCAGTTCAACAGAAATGTTAAAAATCAAACAATGAAACAGTTAAGGAGAAATATTAGAAAATAAATTAAGTCAATGTGGCGTAATTCACTAAGACGCGCATTTTGAGACTCACGTTGAAGTGCCCATTCAAGCAGAAATAAGACCTGATTCATTGTTACTGCTAAACTCGTGTTGCTTAATCTAAAACATTTGTCAGAATTGGAACAATTACTTGAATCAACAGTGCCACTGTGTGGTCGGGTGTGCACACTAAAAGGTTGTAATTATATATATATATATATATATATATATATATATATATATATATATATATATATATATATATATATATATATATATATATATATATATATATATATATATATATATATATATATATATATATATATAACTTTGGAATTTGCAAACTGATCAGTCAGTCAAAAGAACATATAAAATAGTCAGCAGCTACTTTTTCATACAAATAACTTAAGGAGAATTTAGCAGAAAACAGAGATGTGTCATGAAGAATTATTTAAGGCCGTAAAATACATCTTCAGTCTAAGACTCCGTCCGAATTCATCATATTGTCCCCATAGCTCCTAGCTCCTTAAGCCCAAACCGGATGCACGTGACCACACGCCATAATAGGTGTGTTCAAGATGGTCAAGACGGTGCAGTCGGCTCGAGCTGGTAAGGGGGGTTGGGGGCTACGTCAGGGCTACGTAGGCCCCGGTAATCTCGAGAGATCAATCCAGCTCGAGTCGACTTGACAAATCATCGAGGCGAGGAAAGAGCAACTGCTCCCGGCTTCACCGCCTCGATGACTACAAAATCAAGATGCATGATGGGAAATGTAGTGCGGTGACTGACCGCTGATTCGCTCTGATCAAACGTGACGCGCTGCAGTTCCTCCTCCTCTATCTTGATCGTATTTGTGGACTTTTATGACAGCGCACGTGTCCACAAGTCCACAAGTCCGAAAAGACACAGACTGTTGTACATTACACACAAGCATCATTAATACATGATCCTGATGAACTGAAAGTCACTTTTACAAAGGCAAATCTAAAGTGTGCCAGTTTTATCATGAGCTCTTTATTCTTTGCTCTGGTGATGTGTGAGTGAGTCTATGATGCGTGAAGGAAACAGATTTGCATTTACAACGTTGTAGGTAGTTTTATTCAGTGCAACACTTCAAACAAACGCGAGAGCTCCGTGAGTCTGTGAGATCTGAGGCTGCCTCGTTGTTCTCGGGCTCAACAAGTGTCCAAGTTGAATCTCCTCCTCTTTGCCTCAGCCGCCTGCTCTCGTCTGCAATCCAGGCAGAGATTTTCGCATCTTGAACACACCTATTAAGAGCTGTCCGGATTGTCAGTTCAGTTAGGAAGGAGTTAGGAGAAGGAGCCTGTATGCTTCCTATCATAGCTCCTTTAGCATAGGAACCATAGAAGCTTCCTATCATAACTCCTTTAGCATAGGAACCATAGAAGCTTCCTATCATAGCTCCTTTAGCATAGGAACCATAGAAGCTTCCTATCATAGCTCCTTTAGCATAGGAACCATAGAAGCTTCCTATCATAACTCCTTTAGCATAGGAACCATAGAAGCTTCCTAACGGCGGTAAGGAGCTATGAGACATCCCACAATGCACTGCACAGATCGCTCCAACAATGAATGAACATATATGACAATATGTGATCTGTGAATGAAGAGTTTTTAATGAATTAACAGTTTTATTGCCTCAGACTTTAGACACAAAATATGGTTTTAGTGCCACATCGCCTTCACTAAACGTATCGCCGCATCTCCTAACACTATTTATGTGTCAAGAAACGAAACTTAATCCACAGGCTCATTTGCATAAAGTCTGCTGCGTGCTGGGGAGAAGGGAAAAGGGGAGACACGCTGCCGCTGCTGCTGCTGCTGCTGCTGCTGGAAAAACAATACTGGATATATTTGTCTTTTCTCACACAGACTGATGATGGTGAGTCTGTTTTATTTATTCTGTCCTGTCCTGTGCATATATAGGCCTACTGTTTGTGCTGAAAAGTGTTGAAGCTTCGTTTAAACTTTTCACAAAGATGGCTCAGTCTGAGGTTTATTGCAGTATTTTTATTAAACAGCAGTAGATTCATAAACAAATGCGTTGTTTCTGTAACTCTCGTGTCATTCAAATCAGCGCATTAGGTCCGTGTTTTGTAGTCCGCTGGTGGATGTTGTAGTTTTTCATAAACAGCTGTAGAGTCACGTCATTTCCCTCGTTGTTTCCCGCCGCTGGTTAGGACGTTCGGATTCTCGAAGTCGGCGTGTCGTCACATCCGCCAATGGGCAACAGCCGCCATGGCAGTTTGGGTAAAACAGACTATTCAGAACATGGGAAAGTAGCTAGAAAATAATGCATTTTACTTTGTCGTGTGGTACCACCGAGTTTATTATGTATCAGGACGAAGAGGAATCACCACCAGAAGCTAAAATCGTCATAAATTTGACACTGCATACTTAAATGCCACTACAAGGAGCCGACGAACAGGTGGATATTAATGGTCACCAACAACATGCAAGGATGTTTATCATCAGTGTTGAGAGTAACTCATTACTAACTCACTAGTAACTAGTCACTGTATTATATTCCACTTTTCAGTAACTAAGTAGTGTCACTCATTCCTTATAAAAATGTTGATTTTATATTACTAGTTATAATCTGTTTAACTCACTTGCATATAATAATTGCTTTTATATTCTATTGAAAACAATACTTCAAGACCAAAACAACACTTGTAACACATGTACTTCAGCTCACAGGAGTCTGAAAATGTTTAAATACAGCTAATTAAGGGTCTTCCATTTTCCCAAAAAATAATTTTAGATCTTACCCGAGACAAAATGTGAAGAGCAAACGTAAACATGTCCAGAATTCGGTGGCCACAATCTGTTCATGTCCGCGCCTCCGTCTTCATTTATATCCACTCTATGGGTTGCCTTCAGCCATTTTTCCTGCCTGCTGCCTTCTTTATGAGCACACGCTGTTGGCAGTGCAGCCGTATACGCAACACTTTTTCATCGTGATTTTCCTATGTTGCAGCATTTGTTCGCGCAATGTTTTACCCAAACTGTCATGGCGGCCCTCGCCCATGGGCTGTCACGTGACCAAAGTTCCCGGATGTCCGACTTCGAGAATTCACCAAACAGAGCTAAGAGCTCTTCTCTCAGCTGTCTAGTGCTCTTACTGTTGACCTCGTGGCGACCTCCACTGACTTATTTCCTGCTTCTGAAGAGTGCAGACGCTTTTACTGCTTGCTCCTGCTGCTTTCCTTCTTTACTTGCTTTTTAATTATTTATTCAATCAAATTCATCTATAAATCCTGGGATATATCATCATTTTACCATTTTTAACCAAACAAATACTTTTAAGATTATTTTGGATGTTTTTATTCGTCTGACGAGCCAGCGACATGTCCGAGGGAAGAAACCAAACAAACTGTGAACACTGTCGGAGATATCAACAAGAAATTAACGAGCTACAAGCACGGATATTTGCCTTAGAATCTGGAAAAGGACTAAACAAGACGCTTCCAGTATCATCCAGCGGTAAGAAGCAAACAATTTCTAAAGAAAACAGAAATTTGGTGCTAGATGATGTTGTGTCTTTCCCGAAACTTTCAAAAGACCAACTTGGCACAAAGCCAAAGCGAAAAGACAGTTTCTACATAATGCCTGAAATAAAGCTTACAAACAGATTTTTACCACTGTCACAATCTGAATTTAAACAAAGAGAAGATGAGTTACTTTCACAAAAAGAAGCCGTAATGTCGTCATAAGAGAGCTGGCAGAATCTGTGCCAAACGTCAAGGTCAGAGATACGCTGTTACTTGGAGATGGCGCTATCAGTGGAGTCAGCCACGGAAGAATGCAAACATGCTCCTGTCCCAGTGCTACTGTCACAGAGATTAAAGAAATCATTAAAACTGTTATAAACCAGGGATTTAAACACCTGATTTTGCATGTGGGTGCAGTTGAAATCAAAGATCAAGACTCTGAAGTGTTGAAAGAGAGATTCATACTGTTATTTGAGGAGCTGGATAAAGTGGAGGCAAATGTTTTCATTAGTGGACCTCTTCCAAATATTGACAGGAAGATAAACAAGTTTAGCCGGCTGCTACAACTGGACACATGGCTGTCCAAAGAGTGTGCTTCTAGAGGAATACGCTATATTGAGAATTTTGATCTGTTCTGGAAACGAAAGGACCTGTTCAAGGGAAAGGGCCCACATCTGAACAGAGGTGGAGTGAGAGAGTTGACGCAAAACCTACTTCACGCTCTAAGGCATAAGGGTGGGCCTGAACAGGGTCCTGAGCAAACAGTGAGACAAAAGAGGAATGTGAGACTTATTCCTGCAGTGAAGGACGGGGCTCCAACAGCAGCACCACAACAACCACAACAACAACCACCTCCACCACCACCTCCAAGACGATCACCACCACCTGCAGTTAAGGGCGGGGCTCCAACAGCAGCACCACCACAACAGCAACAACCACCTCCACCACCACCTCCACGACGATCACCACCACCTGCGGTGAAAGACAGTGCTCCAACAGCAGCACCGCAACAACCACCTCCGGCAAAGGATTCTGCCCCAGGACCAGCTTTACCATCCCTGGGGCCTTCATCACAGGCTTTGGATTTACAGCCAAAGGTTCTTGCCTCACCTCCTTTAACCCTGAGCAGCAGTGGGTCCCCACTGCTACATCTACTCCCACCAAAGACTCACTCTCCTTTTCATCCCCACTCTCACCCCTGGCTCTTCCCAGCCATCTTAATAGTCTTATCAAAACAGGTATTAAGATGGCTCCCCTCACACCTTTGTCCTTTAAGCCACACAGGAGCTCTCCTCACACCCAACCTCCCCCTCCCCGTGTTTTACCCAAAGTCCCCTCAGATCCATCACCCAAACTTCCCCCTCCTCGGCCTCCCCGCCTGCCCCAGAGCAGGCATCTCCCAGTGCTAGGATGCAATGGGCCTCCAGTGTACCAGACTGATGTCATGCTGAGGCCCTGTGATGGAGAACTCACTCCTAGAGCTATATCAGTAATTACGTCACACAGAATAGATAAGAGACGGACAGTCAGACTGTCCAATCAAAGACATTTAGTTCATATCCCATGTAAGAAGATAACGTTCAGTCCCAGTGAAGCTAATCTCAAACTTGCTGTGCTCAATGTCAGATCTTTATGTAACAAATCATTTTTAATTAATCATTTTATATCTTCTTACAGTCTTGACTTTATGTTGTTAACAGAAACATGGCTTGACAAAACACAGGAAATGCGGTTCTAGTGGAATCAGCTCCACCAAACTATAAATTTGAATCTGAAGAAAGAGAAGGCAAAAAGGGTGGGGGTGTGTGTGCACTGTTTAGAGATAACATTGTGACCCACAGGTTGTCATTTGGGGTGTTTTCATCATTTGAGTATGTGTCCTTTAAAATGGAGCTAAAGCAATCTCCCTCCATACTCTTCATAGTTTTATACAAGCCTCCCCAACAATGCCAGAGTTTTATTGATGATTTTACTGAAATGCTTTCAGTCATATGCACAGACTTTGATGGTTTAGTTATTACAGGCGATTTTAATGTTTGGATCGATAATGTTAATGACAGAAATACAAAAGAGCTCAATGCCATCTTTGACACTTTTGGTCTGACTCAGCATGTGAGTGGCCCCACCCACAACAGAGGCACACTCTGGACCTGCTCATTACAAAGGGAGTTAATGTTTCAAATGTCAGTGTAGTTGATGTTGCGTTGTCTGATCATTTCTGTGTTTTCTTTGATCTGCGTGTTGCTCCTAAACCACCGCCTGGTCCCTCAGTTGTTCAGAGAAGACACATAAATGGAAGCACAAGTGTACAGTTTATAGAAATGATTAACTTTGAAAATATCTCATGTTCTAATGTTGATGGTTTGTTAAATTCTGTTACTTCTAATGTTTTGAATGTTTTGGACACCATCGCACCAATGAAGGTCAAAATTGTGAAAAATAAGCACAAAGCGCCTTGGAGGAATGTTGATTCGGTCAGAGCACAGAAAAGGGTGTGCCGCAGAGCCGAGAGAAATGGCGTAAGTCAGAACTTCAAGTTCATTATGAAGCTTATAAAGGAGAGTTGTACACTTACAACCAAGTTTTATGCAGAACAAGGGAAAGATATTTTTCTGAAATAATTAGTAATTGCAGTAACAACGCACGTGTCCTATTCCAAACTGTAAACAGATTAACAAATCCTCCAGCTCAGTTGCCGTTAGAACTTGTTTCTACATCTAAATGTAATGAGTTTGCAAAGTTCTTTAATGACAAGTTCAGGTATT